>OW026307.1:5632500-6004467 GCA_932273695.1 Apotomis betuletana | reverse complement strand
ACACAAGAATAAAAAAAATATATATATTATACTTATTTCATGGTACGAAACCCATCATGCGCGAGCCCGACTCGCAATTGACCAATTTTTTGAATAGCTATGCTGTTTGTTATCACTACCCGTAAATATCTGTTCGTTGGTTATATTATGCTTGCATTCCGACTTAATAATTTATTTCTTTCTTTCTAACAGAAAACGTTTGTCGCGCTAACTTTCCTACATTAGGCGTTCCAATAATAGTGAAATGGTAGTATTAAATTAATTAAACGTACCTAAAATTTATCTTAGAGCACGTCGACCGCGGTTGTGGCGACGTAATTCCCGGTCGTCGCGGAATAGTCGCACCCAGAAAGTTCACTTCATACATTTCCGTGCGGAGATAATCCCATTAGCGGGTTATACTCCCACACAAAGCCCGACTGGTAGTGAGGGCTAAAGGCTAAACAGCCCTGATACAGTTCAGGTCACGTAAAAAAAAAAAGAGTGATTCTAAAAATCAAAAATCAAAATCAAAATAGTTTATTTGCAGTTACAAGTAACTATAAGCTACAGGATGTTGATGCATTGGATAAGGTGCTGTGTAACTTGCCGATTAGGCGTGCAAATTTTAATTTCCTGATCCATGCACAATACACATTATACACAAAATCAGTGCTCAGAAATGTTGAATTACTTGAATTTCTAATAACATTGACATATTCACATAAAATCATTCCATTACATTGAAATTATCATTATACATATTACATTATTAGTTGTCAGATTAGAAGGATAGAAATATTAATATTTATCATATTCACATTCACATAATATCATTTTATTTTATTACAATTAAATTATTATTAGGTACATCATTATTCTGAGATTTTTAATTCACTATCATTATATAGGTGCACTTTTACTCATCGAAAATATAGTTTAGGAACTCCGCAACTGAATAGAAACATTGTTTCGCTAACATTGACCGCAATTTATTTTTAAAGGGCGTTAATGGCAACTGTTTCAAGCCATTTGGCAGGTGGTTATAGATAGTGACAGGTGCATAAAAGGCACTTTTCTTGTAGGCACTTGTTTTTGGACGCGTCTGGCATACATTATATTTGTAAAAAGATCTTTCGTTTTCCTTATCTCTTAACTTAAAATAATGCATATTGGTTTTAATGAAATTACAAACCTCAAAAATATACAAAGATGGCAGGGGAAGTATATTATATTTAATGTAGTAAGGTTTGCAACTGTCAGTTGGCTTTAGTCCGAAAATAGCTCTTATACATTTTTTCTGTGCCTTAAAACATAATTCTTTGTCCGTTGAGTTCCCCCAGAATATTAATCCATATCGCATATTGGATTATACATATGCGTGAACAGCTGTTATTGCTGCGTCTATAGATGAAACTGCCTTAAGCCTCCTTAGTGCGTATACAAATCTATTAATTTTATTATTCAGTTGTAAAATATGGGCCTTCCAATTACAGTGGCTATCTATGTGTATACCCAGAAATTTGTACATATTTACTTCCTCTATTGTTTGCCCTTCGATTTCAACCTTAAATTTAGATGTTTTTCCCTGTGGGAAGTAGAACTGCATTAATTTAGTTTTTCCTAAATTAAGTATTAACTGGTTCTGGTCCATCCATGATTTAACATGCTCTAAACTTGTCGTTATGTCTTTATTAATTAAATCGATGTCTTTTCCCTTTACTAGTATAGTACTATCATCTGCAAATAGGACCATTTGGTGGTTCACGAATTTGGGAAGGTCATTTATATACAGCAAAAATAAAAGTGGACCTAAAATACTTCCCTGTGGAACACCCATATTGACATGTTTTGTTTTGGACTGAAAAGATTCTTGAGTCTTATTTTCGTATTTAATTTTTTGTATTTCTACATACTGAGTACGTTTCGATGGATAAGATCTTATCCAATCATGAGCTATTCCACGTATTCTATACTTATAAAGTTTTGCTAGTAAGGTTTTATGACAGACATAGTCGAACGCTTTTGTCATGTCCATGAATAGAGCGACAATGTTCGTTTTTTCATTAAGACATTGATATACTGTTTTTAAAAAATCGTACGTTGCTATGATTGTCGATTTATTTTTCCGAAACCCACATTGTTCAGAAGCAAGTACATTTTCTTTTTCTATAAATTTTAACAAGCGACAATGTATTGCCTTTTCAAAAACTTTCGAGAGTGTCGGTATTAAGGCGATAGGCCTGTAGTTACTGACTCGATTTTTCTCCCCTCTTCTCTTCTAAGTTAGAACCCTGAGTGTAGCGAGGGACTCAACAGCACGAGAGCAAAAATCTGCTCTCGCGTAGCTTACACAATCTTTGACCTCAACAGCGAGAACATATTCGATTTTTTGTACCTACTTGTTCTTCCAACCAATCAAATGTAGATATCTCTTATAGTCTATTTTGTTTTAGTATTTGTACCCGCGGGGTTTTATCACCGATAAAGCCAGTAGGTATTGTGTCGATGATTTAATAATTTGATTTTAGATCTTTCATGTATGACTTGACTTCCACGATACAGTACAGGTTATGCCTAGTGTACAAACTTTCTTTGGTAAGTAATTTTTTTTCTGCTTATATCCTAACTACCTTTTGCCCCTGGCTTTGCTTGCGTACTCTACGCCTACGGGATGTTTTATTGGGATAAAAATTAGGGTATGTGTTAGTTTACGGTATACACTATCTGTGTTCCAAACTTCACGCAATTCTGTTCACAGCTGTTTCGTGAAGAAGTAACAAATGTTCAGACTCATTTACAAACTTTCGCTTTTTATAATATTAGTGTGATAGAACAACATACTTTACCATAAGGTTAAAGATATGCGTTCAGATCAGAGAAGTTGGTGTTTAACGGCGAACTTTCACAAGCATATACGTGACGTAGACTAGACATCCTCCATTTACCTTCATCAATCTTCTTAAATTTCCGTCCAATGTTCTTGTGCTCTGTTTGTATTTGAACATCATAGTTATAAGAGTTTTATCTAGAAAATGTGCTTTCTTTATTTTAGGCTTCTGTTGTGCGGTTGGACCTCGTTCTATGGTAGAAGCTGGGAGGCTTAACCGGATTAAAAAATAATGAAAACTATTGGGTCACGTTTGAAAACAGAATAGTGTTGCCAGGGTATATTTATATAGGATCATATTGTGATAAGTGGTGTGTATTGACTTTTATTCGATTGGATTTGAAGTTCGAAGTAGCATTACAATACCATACAACAATACTTTATTGCACACCAATAAAAGTTTACAAAGGAAATAAGACAAATAACAATTTATAAATAACGGTAGACAACAGGCGGTCTTCGCAAAAAAGCGATCTCTTCCAGACAACATTTGGGTAGTGAAATCGATGAAAAATTTAACTTAATACAGAGTAGGTAGGCATTATTTAGGATTCAACTATTAGTTTGTTGTGGCGAAATATCGGGGGCCACGGCAGTGCCCCCGCCAAGTCAAGCGCGAAGCAAACACTGCCGTACCATCCTTTACTGGAACCATTTCGCCGCATTTTCAGGCCCCTATTTGAGCACCTCTGAATAAGACCAGAACGCAGAAATTTTCGTCATCCAGTAAGCTATAATCACATTCTTAGAATCCAAAATTTCAAGTCTGTAGGTCATTTAGTTCCGAAGTTAAGCGAAAGCAAAGTTTCGCATTTACGACACTCACTCACTCACTCACTCATGATCATCAGTAAAGAACTAGTACTTCCCATAAATTCAGAGAGCTGAAATTTGGTACAGAGTTAGGGTTTAATGGCCACATAAAGCGAAAACTATAAAAATTGGCCAAGTGCGAGTCCGACTCGCGCATGAAGGGTTCCGTACCATAAAACAAGTTTGTTGTATGCCGGGAGCCCTTAAATATTTATTTTATTTTATTTTTAGTATTTGTTGTTATAGCGGCAATAGAAATAGATCATCTGTGAAAATTTCAACTGTCTAGCTATCACCGTTCTTGATATACAGCCTGGTGACAGACGGACGGACGGACAGCGAAGTCTCAGTAATAGGGTCTCGTTTTTACCCTTTGGGTACGGAACCCTAAAAACTAGGATAATCGAAGATCTGGAGTACTCTGATTAGAAAGCACAAGAGCCCAACCAAACTATTAGAGATCGACATACCGCCTTTACAAAAAATATTCAACTTGTTGTGTTCGGTTGGCCGCCGTCGCGACTGATCGTCTCTCCTGATGATGGATCGCGTACCGATTCGAAACATGTCGAGCGTTATTCGATTTCTACGACGTGAGTAAACCCGTTTAAGTATTTTAATATTCGACTTGGTGGGCCGCTTCATTTGATGTCAAAAATCCAAGGTCTGAAGTATTTTGACGACGCATTTGGCTCGGTTTGTAAACACCTGCCTACTGAGCCGGCGGTCCCGGGTTCGAGTCCCGGCCAGGGCAAATATTTGTGTGATGAACTCGAATATTTGTGCTTGGGTCATGGTTGTTCTATGTATTGAAGTATATATTTATCTATATAAGTATGTATATCGTCGTCTAGTACCCATAACACAAGCCTTCTAGAGCTTAATTTGGGACTAGATCGATTTGTGTGAGGTTGTCCGATATTTATTTATTTATTATTTATTTGATGAAGAACCCTCAGCTGGTCTCAGCTGTATTAGAGATATGGTAATGCCCCCTTCTACTATTGGTACATAAAAAAATCGACTGTCATTGCAAAAATCCAGCGTGGGATACATCTAATTTAATCTAGCCTATAGCGTCCCACAGCTGGGCGGGTTACGTATTAAAATCCCGAAAGTTCATAAGACCTACAGTTGAAATACCGATGGTCAAAATACCTAAAGTTCAAAAAGCCGATATTCGATAAACCGAAGCTCAAATTACCTATTTCCAGAAAATCGAAAGTTCAAAATCTCGAAATTTCATAATCCCGAAATTTTATAATCCCGAAAGTCAATGAGCACTTTAAAAGTGTCAGGACACTAAACTAATCTGACTGTTTCGTGGAACCGATCTGCTCCGGTGCTGCGGGATGTTCAGCCCCTAATAAAGAGTACTAAAGTGGGAAATTAAGTATGACACTAAATATTCGATATTATGATAAAATATTCTGTCATGGACTGCCAACCGAACCGAACTTGTCTGGAACCGAAGCTGTCAACGCTCGCCTCCGCAGCTTCGGCTTTTTAGTCACCTTCGGCGACCAGCCTCAGCCGCTGCGACTCGCTTGATGCCCGCACTTTCTTACGCTAGGGCCACAGTATAATAAAGAGTACTAACGTACTAGGAGGGGCTGCACATCCCGCAGCGCCGGAGCAGATCGGTTCCACAGAAGAGTTCACTTATAAATAGTAAGTATAGTAGTAGGCAAGTAGGTTACGTAATTTAGGTTAATATTCTTTGTATAAAATAAACATTAGAATCTGTAAGACTACAGAAATACGAGATAATTCTCGAGAGTTTAAATAATATTCCGGATTACAACCTTCAGGCAGGATCATAGTCTTCGGGATTATAATCTTCCGGATTACAGTCTTCGGGATTACATTCTTCGGGATTACAGTCTTCGGGATTATAATATTCGGTAGGTATTTCATCCTTTCGATTAAACGTTCTTTCGGGATTTTAAACTTTCGGTCAAATAAACATTTGACATTTTAATTTTCGGCCTTCCGTCCATAGGTCTTTATGATATTCGGTATTTTGAACTTCGGCTTTGTAATACGTACCCGCTGGGCGAATGCCTCCCCTTCTGCTTTTAATACGCATATAAATAAAATTATACTGGCTTTTATACTTATTTATACTTACAAGTTTACAAGAAGAAATAGTAAAACGATTAACTTTATTCTACTCGAACATTACACAAATTAAATAAACAAATTACACCAAAATATTAATTTCGCTCAAAATTTGGTCAAAATATAATGCATTGGACTAAGAGTGGCGGTGATACCCGCACACGTCGCTGGATGGCGCTGACTGTATTTTAAAACGCGCCGTCGTTTGTTTTTCCGATAATCTTATATGGCGAAGTGGCAACCGGCCGCGTTACAGTCGTTTACGACATTCTTCTACTGCGCTTGGAAACGTTTGCTAGGGATTAGGAGGGATTATTTGCATTTCGTTGATTTCGCTTATTATTTCGTGAGGTTTGCTAAAGTGAATTAGCAGGTTGTTATAAAACAATATGCCCACGTTTCTACAAAAAGAAGTGAAATCCCACCAAAAACATTCTGTAAAAAACTAGCCAAGTCTCGATGGAGCTGCTTGTTTATCTCTAAAAAGTAATGAAATCTAGACAAAGTCGTACCAAGTCTAAGGTTCCTTACTGCGATTTCTTTATTATTATAGTTAATGTTGTGTGACTTGGCCGTTGAAGGGTACACAAGGGTACAAAACCAGGTGCTCCATGACACCATTGCACCAATCTGTCGCCAGAACCGCTACAAGTCAATTTTGTTTACACGTAATGTTATATCTGTTGTAACTACCTAAGTTTGTTAAGCGAGATAATAACCCATACTGGTGTACCCTTCAACGGCCTAGTCACACAGCATTAACTATAATAATAAAGAAATCGCAGTAAGGAACCTTAGACTTGGTACGACTTTGTCTAGATTTCATTACTTTTTAGAGATAAACAAGCAGCTCCATCGAGACTTGGCTAGTTTTTTACAGAATGTTTTTGGTGGGATTTAGTTTACTGTCTGCGTTTCTAATTATTATTTGTTGAATCCCGAATTTTAGGCACACATTGAATTCTGATAAATCACGAACATAAATTAAACTATTAGTAGTACCTAGTATTTATAGTACAATTCACCCCTTCTTTTTTGGGAAACATTCAGATATAACCTTCCCGTAACTGGGAGAGTTCTCTGATCTAGTTAGACCTAATTGGTTAAATGCTAGAATCGGTTTGCTATGGTACGGTTTGGTATGTACACCATTGATAACTAAGTATTTCTGCATACAGTTAAAATGGAAGGGTATAATTCGATTATCGCACAAGGTCCACACCCAAACTGGTTAACTTTCAGACCTTTAAATCTTCCCTTTCATACACACTCCTAATAAAACCCTGATCGTAATTATAAAGTCCCTATGCCCTTTAATACTCAGTCTGAAAACAGCTTATGTGCCATAATGATTCGAGCACACTTAATCTCTTTCACAAGGGTTGTTTGAAGTACAATTGCATAAGTTGGGTTTTAATTTTATTATAAATTATAAATATTCCGAGAACGAATGAACAATAATTGCGGAGCTGTCACTCGCAGGGGCGACGTGTGGCTGATTCGTGTACCGGAGGATTTTGTCTTAGTAAAGGATATATTGTAGCCGTCTTCTGTAGGGCATTCTGACTTTTTAATTCCCAAAAAAAAGAGGAGTGTTATTATAAGTTTAACATGTGTGTCTGTGTGTCTGTCTGTGGCATTGTAGCTACCAAACGGATGGTCCAATTTGAAAGCGGGGTTTAACATTGAAAATGCTTATGTTTTCCTGATCGAGTATAGTGCTCCGATTTATGAAATTTAGTAATTTGCCTGTAGGTAATTCAGCAGATATAAGAGGTGTAAGGTGAGGTATGTGTACACTACTGAAATAAATATTAAAGCGGTACCCCATACGAAACACGTGTTTTTTTATGTTTTCTACGTTTTTTTAACGGTTATTGGTATAACTAGACATTAGAAATTTTCATTAAGTAAGTATGTATTACTACATACCGCTACCGCTATAACTATAACATTTATGTTTTGTATTTATTTTTCATTTGATGGCACTTAGCCCTTCGTGCGCGAATCCGACTCGCACTCGGTCAGGTTTTTAGTTCTTTCCCACGCAAACGAAGTTACAGCCACCCACTATAATATAAAAACGAAAGTTTGTGAGTTGTGTTTGTTACTTCTTCACGCCCAATAGGCTGGACCAATTTTGATTAAATTACACATAGGATTATTTTTAGCTGATAAACCATGGGTTTCAACCACCTAGTTCTTCTTCTTCTCTCATCTTCTCAGCATATATACGTCCACTGCTGGATATGTGCATATTGCATGGATTTAAAAACTGATCTTGATGCGGCGATCCTACTCCAGGTCGGCCCTGCCGTCTTTTTAATGTCGTTCGACCATCTGTAAGTAATAACAGAATAGACTGTGTCTGCAAGTAATAACAGAATAGACTTATGCAGCGAGATCACATTTAGAAATCGGCAAGCCGACGTTTTGTGGTGATAATGTGATTCGCACCGAGCCGCTAAAATTTGCATGTTCGACCGCGATTCAGGGTTTCAGGGTCGCTCCGGATTTCCCCGGAGGCGCGGGGTCGCGTGTGGTTATTATTGGCATTGTTATTTTAATAATAATAAAAGCTCCGGTAAATATAGGTAAGGGTTAGCGACAGTGTCACTAGAGATCGCATAATATTTATTTGATGAAAACCCGGTGACCTTATTTTTTTGCCATGGTCAAGTAGAAAAGCATTCTATATTCGCTTCGCTGTGACAAAATGGTTAAAATCGTCATCATCTATCAGAAACTATTAATATTTATTATTGATTAGCCGTCCTACATTACGCTATTAAGACTTTTCCTGAAATTACGACTCCTCTCCGTAGATATTTAATGCGTTCTCTTAATCTTTCAAACCTTATTCTTACATTAATCTTTAATGTACGTAATCTTTCAAAATAGCAGGATTTTTATTATAGTATAAATCTATCTTCATGTGTAGATCCTCTGGAAGACCAAAGTCATCGTCATCTCAAACCGATCCGCTACCGAAATGGTATTTGAAATAAGAACGCAAATACAAATCGATCTAGTCCCAAATTAAGCTCAAGAAGGCTTGTGGGTACTAGACGACGATATACGTGCTAATATAGATAAATATATACTTAAATACATAGAACAACCATGACCCAAGCACAAATATGCCCTGGTCGGGATTCGAACCCAGGACTGCCGGCTCAGTAGGCAGGTGTCTACAAACCGAGCCAAACGCGTCGTCGTCATATTTCAACGATCAAGGAACGACCGGAGAGTAGTTGGAGTACATAGAGAAAGATTGAATGTGTATGTAGGTATATCTAAATTCATCTGCTATGCTGACGAAGTAGCGGTAAAAACTTAGTCTATTAATATGGTTCAGATGGAAGATAAATGGTTCAGATGGCAGCTTATTACGTAGTATGATTATCCAACAATGAGGTATAATGTCAGTGCACAGATTAGGATTTATTCCCTCGTTGTATTCATATTTGATGGGTTTGGCACCGTGCCAGAGTCTAGGGTTTCCATTTCGTGCTTATATTAATACCGTATGAGACTGAAAATTGTGCTTACTTATATTGTGTAAATAATTTATTTTTTCACTTGGTGTAGGTACTTCTTGTAGGTTAGATAAATACGATAAATGTGCAAATATTCGAAACCCCTCTATTATAGTTTCTGTCATATCCGCTATTAAAATAAACGACTAAAATTTCAGGAAAAAATATCTTTAAGGCACGATGCCTTTTGTTTGTCGCATACAATTAATATTATTAACACGGTTTAATAATGTTCACTCGTATAACTAACTTTGTTAGTTACCTAGGTAGGTACATAGTTTGTAACAAATAATGTTATCCAATCTTAGAAGTCAGTTTTTTGTGTTTCTACTTTTTTTTTCTGTTTATAATTGTCGCATTGAAATGAAATATTGCATGTCGGTAAGGTATATATTATATAGTTCACGTGACAATACAATAATTTGGTATCTTGGAGCTGATCTGACGATAGAGGCGTGATATCGCCGTAGAGCACAAGAAAAACCTATCGTGTTTGGGTTTCCATTTCAGAATCATTTGGTTGGTCTTGATGTACAATTAACGTTTGTATAAAAAATACAGTCGTACAGTTTGATAAAATTGATTGCGGCTTCATTGCGTTAAAACGGCGAGAAAGATTTTAAGTTTTAACCTATTACGAATTACGACCTTCTTTCTTTAGAAATCGGGCAAAAATAATTGTGCTCCGAGTAAATGGGAGACGCTCTTCTAAAAAGCCCCCTTAAGAGGAATTAAGTTAAGTCCGAGCGTCTAATTAAGAGAGTCCGGGAAACTGGGACGTGTGGTCACCACGTGACTGAAGGATGAGTACTGTTCAAGACTTCTCACGTGGCGGGAGGATTTTTCTCTTCTTATTATCCGGATACCTTCACTTCTCCGAATTTCATTTGTCAAAAATGTATCACTTGTCATAAACTTTTTATTTCATAAATCGTAAAACTCTTCGGGATTTCTTTAATACTATTCATGGAGAAATCATTAGGTTAGGTTAGGCTTGTTTTGTGACAATCCCGAAAAGTTTCAGCTTACAGAGAAAAAATAGATTTATGACGAATGAATATTATGGCAAGTGATAGATTATGGCAAATGAAATTCGGGCAAACGATAGAGAACCCTTATTATCATATCCCGAGGTATTCAGTGCAGAAATGATTTGACACTATTCCAACAGTAGTTTATTATACAGCCCAGCAGGGTGTTTTCAACCCACGCCATACTGCGGATTTATAGTGGTACTAATTTAATTTACTGGCAACGGCAATTTTTTGGTAACTGACGTTGAAAGTCGATGAATGTCACTGATGTAAACAAAGAGGGAACAGGACTCAATATTCCGCAAATTTAAAGTATTTGCATAATAAAGCCACTACCCACAGTGATGAAAGTCAAGTTTTTTCAATAGGATTCAGTATTTATTTCGCAAGAAGAACAAAGGATTGAGCAGCATTCCAGTAAACAATGTTTTAAATTTGGTTAATGACGGATCCTTGACTGATGTTTAATAATGCAAATATATGACGTATGCACATTATTGCCATATGAAAGTTGTTTTTAGCGCCAGTGTATCCCTAGGCCGGACCGACGCTTGCTAGGCAATAATAGCAGATCGTCTAGGTCCCATTTAGCCCTCACTACCAGCGAGTCGGACTTTGTATGTTGCGTTCCCATGCAGAAGTACTTAGCACTCGTCATATCAACTCCCCGTGGTTTGAAACTGTGCTGAATGGACTCCCTTTTCTCACAATGTTTATTACTTGCAATGGTATGTTATCCATACTTAATATTATAAATGCGAAAGTGTGTCTGTCTGTCTGCCTGTCTGTTACCTCTTCACGCTTAAACCGCTGAACCGATTTAGATGAAATTTGGTATATAGATAGTGTCAGTCCCGGGGAAGGACATAGGATACTTTTCATCCCGAATAAATTTAGTGTTCCCGTGGGATGAACGGGTAACACCGCGGGGCACAGATAGTAATCAATACTAATATTATACATGCGAAAGTGTGTCTGTCTGTCTGTTACCTCTTCACGCTTAATCCGCTGAATCGATTTTGATGAAATTTGGCATGGAGATAGTTTAAGATCCGAGGAAGGACATAGGATAGTTTTCATCCTGGAAATTATCCCTAAAAAGATTGAAAAGTGAGTAAGTAAGCTCATGATGACATTGATGACCCTGTAGGAAATGTAATGTTTAGACCAAAAGCACAATTGCTCTTACATTTGCTTAGGCGCTTTTAATAATCCCTTTTATTAATTAAGGTGATTAAATTGATATCTATCGTGTTGTACGAGGTTGCTTCCATACTTCCAAGTTCCACGCGGACGTAGTCGCGGGTAAAAGCTAGTATTACATACTTTTAATTGCAGCGAAATAAATTTTCTTTCTTTCTGTCTTAGTGGCAATGGCAAATGAATAGGAAGGTAACCAGGTAACTAAGTCTGATTGTCTAATTAAGAAAGTCCTCGGTAACTAGGTCGTGTGGTGACCACGTGACGTGTCGGAGAGACGTATCACGTGGCTTCACATAACACGGGCTTTGTTTTCCTTCTTTGTTATCATGTTCTAACAAGCTAATGACAAGACGACCTAGAACCGTAGGGTATCGTATGTCGAGCTCGAACTGACTGATGTAGGACTCGATTAGGTACCTAAAGATTGTAAGGTTTGCTGGGCGAAGTGCGCCAGTGGGGTAAGCGCACGCGGTGTAAGCACAGATCTTCTTATCTATGGTACAGATACACTACAGCACTACTACAACACAACTCGCGAAGTTAACCGAGGCGAAGTTAGCCGAAAGTGCAAGTATGAGGTCAGTATGGCTCTCGAGCTAGCATCTGGGACTTTTTCGTGGCACAGTTGTAATAGTATAGATGCCTATTGTTTTATAATTTCTTATTTTTGTCCACCCCTTATGTAATTATATTTTAAGGTCACTTAATGAATAAATGTATTTATTTCTTTCTTTCCTTAAAATTAAACCCGGCGAAATCTTTTATCGAGTTTGATTACATTTGACAGTAAGTGATTCAGGAAATCAGCAATGCTTGTAGATATTTAGTAACATACTTAATTTGAATATATATGTATCCTATACCTACGTTGTCTATCAGTGTTAAGAATTTTATTGGGTAGATGATTTATGTTCGCTTCATTGCCAATGAACCATCACGAAAGTAGTCATGATATGGGTTGAGATATGCACGCACTTATGTGATTACTCCGGACTCTCTGGAGTGTTACATTATGAGGAAAAACCCTTCTTTATTTTTGTTGCCTTACTGTTTACGTTAGTTTTGCTGGTAACTATGGCGTCACATAAATGAGGTCCAAACTTAATATAATTGGGTTTTTTTCTCGGCGGAGGTTTCCTTCTTGGCTGTTTTTCTTTCCAAAATTTAACCAATAAATACATTATATATGTCAATTTTACAAAATGGTACAAACGTACAATGTAGTTAGTGGTTATTTTATATATCAGTTTACACAGTTATAGTCAGTAATAGTTAATTAGCATTTTTTACAAAATTACTTTTAATGTTAATAATTTCATTCTGTAACTAATTCGATTAATAATGTCATTTGTCATTATTTAATTTTAAATATTTATCTTTGGTTACAGTAACAAAATAGATACTTGCATGATGAGTACAATTCCGAGATGTCATAGAAGGCCTTATCCAATAGCCATTTTTTCAGTTCGTTATAAAAGGAAAATTTGCTTGTTTGATCTTTAATGCTCTTTGGGATAGCGTTATAGATTTCAGGACCTATTATATCAATTATAAAATGTGTGTACTTATTAGGCGTCTATTTGCAGTGAAGTTTGGTCAAAAACAGACACCTAGTACACAAGTTGTACTCGATTTGAATAAAAAAAAAAAGGTACCTTTTCGAGAAAAATACGCTCGGAAGGAACGTATTTGAACTTGCTTTTATCTACTGCAAAGAACCTCTCGATGTTCACCTTGTGGAAGTAATGGACAATAGTGAAGCTGTACTATTACACTTGAACATTATACGCGTCTAAGAAGAGTTTTCCATGACTAAATAGTGGGAATGAAATCATTCCCTCGTCACCTTAATGGGTAGGTATTCCTACTAGGGAGATGAAGGAATGATTTCTTCTATCGGATAGCAGACTTCCAAAATCTTTTAACGCATTTACTGCCAGCAATGCATATAAGTATGTGCGTTCATCGCCATAGGTACAAGTTGGTTCCTACGCCACGCCCCTGGCAGTCAATGTGTTAAAATTAGTATTTGACAAGAAATCATAAAAATAAGTTCAGTAGGTACTATGTAATAGCCATAGTAATAAAAACCGAACGAGAATTATGCTGACCGATTAATCATCACTTGCTGCTGCTTCAGTGACATCATCATCATTGAATCGAAAAATGAAGCAGCCTATTTTATTTATTTTTAACCTACTTCAAAGAAGGAGGTTCTGTTTCACTGTATGTATTTTTTGTACAATGTTTTCAATATTATTTACAGATCTTTATTTTTTATTGTTTTATCATCATAGTATACATCTCTCTCTCTGTGGTCGCTCCCTCATGACTGAGGATCGTGGTCATCGGTGGATATAGATGCTCTACACCTAGTTTTTATGATCTGCCTCCACCGGTGCCTGTTCATCGCATCTCTGATGACCGAGCAAAACTTGGCTGAGGAAGGGCCCTTCACTTGATCGGTCCATCTGGTTGGGGACCGTCCCCGGGCTCGTTTGCCCTCCGTGTTCCCAACAATGATCAGCTTTTCAAGGCTTTCATCTTCCCTCCTCATTATGTGGCCGAAATAGGTCAATATACGCTGCTGGCAGATTGTGGATAGGCGGGTTTGGACACGAAGCTGGGAAAGATCGACACATTGGTGCGCATGGCGGTCCAGGGTATCCTCAGCATACGCCTCCAGCACCACATCTCGAATGCATCGATCCTTTGCCTTTCTCGAGCTCGAATCGTCCATGTTTCTACGCCATAGAGAAATATGGGGAATACTAGAGCGCGTACTAGCCGGGTCTTGGTGGTGATGGTTATACCTCTCTTCTTCCAGATGACATTCAGTCGGGTCATCGCGTCCTTAGCCATACCAATACGCCTCTTTATCTCCGGTACGCAGCTGCCATCATGACAAATCAGTGCGCCTAAATAAACGTAGTGGTCTACGATGTCAACCCCTGGGATGATGTTAATTGTACAGGGCAGTTTTTCGGCACGGTCTACTACCATTAGCTTCGTCTTACTCCTGTTTACTGCGAGACCCATGCGGTTGCTCTCCTCATAGTATACATAGTACGGGAGAAAACTGGCAGAGCATTCAGGCCCTAACTATAGCAATCCCTCGTCCCACGCGCCATAGTTCCACGCGATTGGACATAAATTCGCTCGCCGTCAAAAGCCTTTGACATGCGCTGACTAAGCGTGGCGGGTGTTATTTGATCCCTGGGTATTTTTGCGGGGTTTACTGACGAATGGGTTTATAGGCTATTTATACGACTAGGTTTTTCTATATAACCGTAGAATTGTGACTCCTGACAATTTCACGTGAGTGTAAACCGCTTAATACAATAATTAAATATGTCTCACGAAAGTTTTAATAAAATTATTGTTTCGAAATGGCTGAAATTTGTCATTTTACGTGTTCTACCCAACCTATCTCAGCCATTTTCAAAAACGTCTAAAAACATAATAAAAGAAAAAAAAACTATGTCTCTATTGAACCTACTCACCAAATATCATAAGAATCGGTTGAGAAATGTGCCATGTAGGCGAGAACAGCCGAAAAACCGAACATCTGAACAGCGGAACATCCGAACGTTCCAATTCTTGACATACGAAATAAATTTTGGCAAACCTGAAGCAGAGACGCCTCACTCACTCGGTAAGGAAAATTTCTGCTTTCAACGAGTAAGTTAATTCTAACATCTGTCATCTCAATACACTTTATAACCTAAAATCTATTCTATTCGATTCTATATTTTTTAAAGATGGCAACCGGTCACAGTCAAGCGACCATTACTGCCAATGTCTCGTTGCCAATCGCACACGGCGAGATTACTACAAGTTGAGAAAATCGTACTTTTTGTAAAGTGATAGCGATTTACAAAAAACCACACGGACAATCGGGCCTTGACCCAGGAAGGGCTATGTACGCTTCAAGTTGAATTCTTCATTAGCTATTCACTCATTCGTTTGATCACTGCACAATACGCTATCAATACTACACATGAACAACAAAAATGATTTTTTAACGAACAAAAAAACTTAAACGCATGCGGCCACTTGAGTCACGGACCGGAACAGAAAACCTAAAATCGATTTAAGATAAAATCTATCGAGATGACAGCTGTCAGAATTGACTTCTTACCGGCGGGACACTACAATTCAATAATAGTAAAACGGTGCTAAATTACTTACTACGCAACGTTTGATTTCATTGCAGACAGTCTAAACATAGTCGTCTTTTGTCTACAAACTTTCCGTCGTTGACTCTGCTCTTGTTTATTTTCGTGACATTTCCACAAACGAATCGAATGGCGATCGTAAATATCGAAGTGTCATCGTCGTTCCAAATAGCTGAGCTGGAATTTTGGCGCCGAAGCGTTGCTGTTTTAAAAACAGTGGCGAAGGGACATTTCGTGTTAGATGCGATACAGATGCTGAACACAAAAAATGTAGTGACGTAGTGTGCAGTATGTCGATGAAAAAAGCAATAGGTACAATATCGATGCCAACCTTTACCTGTTTTTACCTGCTTTGGAATTGTATAATATTTCTAAGGTGGAAATGAATATATGGATCTTTGCGTCGTGTACACCCTAAAAAAATATTTGAATTTATTTTTCTGTATGCACTCGTAACGAAATATAAGAAAATATATAAAATGACCGAAATCTGCCACAACTATGCATGCTGTGTCAATAATGTCAATCTCCACGTCATCCGTTTTTTTTTTATTAGACACCAGACTAAAGTAACCTTTTCATTGTGTCATAGTTTTGGAGTTACTACATTTTAGAATGAATTTATTTTAATTAATTAACTAACTAACTAACTAACTGCGCTGGCTCAGCGACCCAAAATGAGTCTTGGCCTCCGACACAAGAGCTTGCCACTTTACCCGATCCTGCGCAATCTCTCGCCAGTTTGTGGCTCCGAGCTCACGCAGATCCTTCTCTACCAGATCTATCCAGCGGTACTTTGGCCGACCGACCGGACGACGCCCCGTCGGTCGCCCAAGGTATGCTCTCTTCACCTGCCGATCCTCTCCCATTCGCTCAAGGTGGCCGAGCCAGCGAAGACGATGGGCCTTGGTCTCACCAATGATGTTCGGTTCGGCTACCAGTTCTTGTATTTCGGCATTTTTGAGGATCCTCCATTTGCCATCGTCCTTTTTGACCGGTCCCAGAATTTTTCTAAACACCTTGCGCTCCGCTACTAAAAGGCTATGCTCCTCCTTAAGCGTTAGCGTCCAAGCTTCGCACCCATACATTAGAATGGGACGGATAACGGTCTTGTATATCCGAAGCTTCGTAGATCTGCTGAGAAGCTTGGACGCCAAGACCTTGTGGAGAGCAGCGCTGCATCGCAAGGTGTTCTGGATGCGGATGTTGACTTCGTCGTCTCTTGTATGCGTATCCGTGACAGTGCACCCGAGGTATTTAAATTTCTCCACCCCCTTGTAAGAACTTCCCCCTACAAGTAGGTCCTCCCGTTTAGCACGACTGTTCCGGTATCGCTTCATGTGGAGGTATTCCGACTTCCCATGGTTAATTCTGAGACCCACCTTTGCTGCTTCTTCCTCCAAAATTCGGATCGATACTACCACTTCTTCACGGTTTTCCCCAAGTAGGGCTAAGTCGTCTGCGTACCCTATCACCCTATGTCTTCCATTCAGCTCTATTCCGGAATCCAGTGTCAGTAATTTCCGGACAACATATTCCAGAACTAAATTGAATAGCATAGGGGACAGGGCATCGCCTTGTTTCAGTCCGGTACTCACTGTAAATTCTGCCGTCAGCTCATTGCCCACTCTAACCCGCATCCGGCTTTCGCTGGTCGCAACTTGGATCATATCGACCAGCTTTTTGGGGATATTAAAGCTTCTTAGAATGGAATACAGGGCGCCCCGGTCGATGCTATCATATGCTTTTGTGAAGTCCACAAATAGCGAGTGAATGCTCTGCGCGTACTCCCATCTTTTTTCCATCAGCTGTTTTAGTAGGAAGATCTGGTCAATGGTACTGCGATTCTTGCGAAAGCCACACTGGTAATCGATTAATTAATAATAAATAATTAATAACTGTACGAAAAATATAAAAACAGTGATTACGTCCCATTTCTAAGCGGAATACAGAAAAGTGATAAAATTGTATTGTCTTTTAAATATGAAATCTTGTCAAGGAATACCGCTAAGCTGTCGCGGTAACACGCACGTTTGCATCGATTCACAAGTGAGTATCGATAGAACAGCGCGTTTGTATTGCATCAGCCTAGCACCACTCGGTTTCGCAACTCTTCTCGCGCGACAAAGCATCGCCCGTCACTCAGTCACAGTACTTACAAAACGACCAAATACAAAGCATTTTTTTACAGCTATCGACATTTTCCTGACAATCAATTGGCTAAATTTACATAGTTAAAGTCCAATGAGGATTATTCGCGACAGGATTTACGTAATTCAGTTTGACGCTTAAACAAAAAACTCTTTATAGTAATTCCTACTACGACTATACTTAGATTTATTTATTTATTTATTTCTTTATTAATTTACACGCAAATTCACAGTATAGTTACACCAAAACATTTACATGAAAAACTACAAACAATCACTTCACAACTAGCAGTAGGTACACATTTAAAACATATCAATATGTACATGAAGTTAGGAAGGCCAGAACCTTCCGATAAAAGATCCCTGGACTATCGGCGAATACGTCAATATCCCCAGCGTCCACTGTGATGCGGTTTAAAACCGCGATCGCTCGGGATGTGGGAGCGTTCGCGCCACGCCGGGTGCGCGGGCGGGACTAGAGTCGCGCGGGTTAGATATATTTCTTTGCCACTTACTTTTCCTCTAGGAAGTTGATATATGCCTTATCGATAACAGGATTATCGATGTTTTATTTTGTCGAGCACTAACAACACGTCGTTCGTGCTAGGAAAAGCTCTAGGTATATATGGCACATGTAAATGGGAATTCAGACCACATAGTCAAAACCACAACGACGCTCGCACGTATCACTGTCACTCGAATTGCTAGGAATGCCAGAGGACGTCGGAAATTTAAACCTTTCCGACATACCCGGTCGACGCCTATTGTAGCCACTCTTCAGTACAAAGAGATAAATTGGGCACTAGAGTAGTAACGAGCCTTTTGCGGACGGGGCATCAGGTAAGAACAGAAACAATGTGTGTTTGCGGGTAGAATTACCTTGCGAATACTATGGGAATATGTGAGCTATTTGGTAGATTTAAATATTCCAATGCATACGGAAATGCTGGGGTTTGTGTTTTCTTGAAAACCACAGTATGAAATATTCTAGAAGGCCTCTCTTTTGGTCTTTGCATAAAGTTTGAAGGGACTGTAGACTAAGAATCTTTACGAAATATAAGGGACTGAATGGGAAGGAATTGTTCTGTGTTAAATGACCATAGGATTTATGTACTAAGCGGCCGTTTGCGGTGGAATTTTGGCCAAAAACAGACGCCTAGTCCACAAATTTCATAATAATAAGCGTAAAAATCGAGACGGTCCGACACAGAGCATTTCCTTCCCATTCTGTTCCCAAGCTTTCGTATACATTGCTTAAATTCAGGAGGAGGAAAAGATCGATTTGTATGGAAAGTTAAGCAGTGGTAAGTATTTTCTATTAAAGTACGTGGCCGTGTGTTAATATAAAGGAATCCTCGTATTTGAACGGCTTTTAATGAAAGTCTGCTGCCGACGAAAGGTGTCGACCGACGGACGTTAACAAGGGTCAACACTTACGGGAATTGTATTTGAATGAACTTGAATCGTCCTATTTTGGTTTTATTTACAGATTGACTGAATTTCGGCAGGGTCGGATGAAGAGAAGGATAACAGTCGATTTTTGGAACAAGATTTTCTGCAATAGGTTCGGTAGTATCTATAGGTCCGGGTATCGTTAGCTTTGTCGTCAGGGTCAGGGTTGTCAGCGTTTGGTTTTAACTAATCGGCTACGTTAACGCTAATTCGCAATAAAGGCCACCAGTTATGGTTTAAGATTTAAGACATATATTTCTCATAATAATTTGATTCATTTAACATCAGAAATGTAACATAGAAAAATAATTGCTTGCAAATTATAAATTTATAACAGACTTAACAAGTCGTGTCAACTTCATAAAGCATAAAGGTAAACATTTGTTTTACCGAGGTAGATTTTAATTCGCCGCTCGGTTGGTACGTAAGTAGGTACGTGCCAGTTGGTTATTTTTGTTTTTTATTTGTTGTAGTCTCTCATGTTAGTGCTACGCATTGCATTGCATTGCATTGTATTATATTGTATCGTATTTTATTGTACAGTCGCCATCAGATATATCACAGCATATAAGGCATTCATAAATATCTGAACATGTACCGTAACGCCCAGTCAATAAGAGTCGTGTTCAGACGGGCGGTGTTCATGGCGACTGTACATAGTCCATCCGACTTCTTGAGGTCTTCTATTGGGGAGTGATTACGAAAAAAATAATTTTGGTACAACATGGATACAAATTCGTGAATAACAATAATTTATCGGACATAATTATGTATCCACAAAGTCTAGTATAAACGGCAGTTTACTAAGATTTAGGTTACTTTTGGTCTCTCTGATTAACGTTAAACTAAACTACTCGTCTAATGTGAAGAAACTTTGTGTGACGGTCAGTTATGATATAAAAAAAGAACCAGGGACTGACCATCCTTCAACATGTCCGGACTAAAACTTCAAGTATATGAATTACCAGTATTTATAGAAAAAGCTGACTCTAAGCCCTATCGTAATTTAGACCCGCTGGAGATACCTATCCCTCGTCAAATTAGCGACCCATATCGACTTGGATGTCGGGGGACTGCAATTGATGAGTAGTCTCGCAGGTCGAGCACTTGCATCCAAATTCAGAGAGGACAATTGAATATGTATTCATATTATTATAATGCAGGTTTACCACGTTCCTTTTGTTTTTATTTTACAATTATCCGGTTCGAACGCAGGGTATATATTTGTGTGACAAACTCGAATATTTGTTCTTGGGTCTTGGATGGTATTTATATATTATATACCTACATATATGTATTTATATGTTATATATATCGTCGTCTAGTGCCCGTAGTACAAGCTTTGCTTAGTTTGGGACTAGGTATATATTCCGATCTAGTAGATAACATTCATGGCCTAGGAACAAATATACGAGTTCATCTTACTAATATAATGCCCTGACCGGCATTCGAACTGAGGATATACATACTTCAGTTCATTTTATTTTTGTGTACAACTATAATATTATATCTGAATTTCATAACGATGGTACACTACATCGTGCTTTTTTATCGACATCGATTTATAAAAAAACCGGCCAAGAGCATGTCGGGCCACGCTCAGTGTATAGGGTTCCGTCGTTACCCAGTTTTCATTGAAAGTTCTTATCTTCTTTAAGGCCTCATTTTTATGAATATTTCCATATTTTTTTGACCCGTGGATGAAAAGTTAGAGGGGGGGGGGCGCTTTTTTTGATTTCTGAATCGAATATTTACAAAACTGCTGACATTCCCAAAAAATGATGTATGAAGATTTCTGTTATTTTTAAACTTTAGACCTACGAGTATTCAACGACACCCCACACACTAGTGTTGGAACGAAAAAAATAATTCACCCCCACTTTAGGTGTACGGGAGGTACCCGAAAAAAAGTTTTTATTTTACCGTTTTATCGGCGTGATACATACACATATTTACTCATACCAAATTTCAGCGTTCTACGACTAATGATCACGGAGCTAAGCCGCAGACGGACAGACAGACAGACTGACATACAGACAGACGGACAGATGGACATGGCGAAACTATAAGGGTTCCTAGTTGACTACGGAACCGAAATAAAATATTGTGTCTTCGCTAGATCAACTATATGTATATCCGCTTTTCTTCCGAAGCTACCTACCGCATACCTAGCCCGCGTGTGGACCGACGAGAGTTGAAGGCACCCGTTTCGCTGAAAACCCTCTTTCCGAGCCGAGTCGTCGCCGATGTGACTTAGTTACGCGCCCGGACATTGCGTGTTAGCCAAAAACGCGAAGCATACCTAAATTCCATAAAGCCTTGTAGGAAATTAAACTTTTTGCTATACAATAGGCTAGTTGACTCATGTCAAATTGTAATAAACTAATGTTTATTTCGTATAGTATTTAGCAAAGGAAACCTAAATATATATTTTTCAATTCATAAAAGTGAAAGATGGCTGAAAAAATTGAATTTGAAAATATGGTTTTTAATCTGTATTTTGAAATGCTTAAAACGCTGTCCGCCATTTTCGCTTATGATAGTGACGTCATCGGTCATGTAAACAAAACTGAAAGTCTACTTTGACGACTTCGAATAGTGCCGTCCCTCTCGATCTCCTGTCAAAGTATATCGGAGTGAGCGGAATGGCACTATACGACGGTCGAATTTCGAATATTTACTGGTAATTCTACGTTACGCCACAGATTAGCAAAAGGGAAAAATGGCGGACGGCGTTTTTGACTGTTCATGAAATTTCTAATTTTCAATTGATAAAATTTAGCTTTCTAGCTTTCACAAAAATACAAGACATTTTTTTTAGAGCTAATAAGATCATTATTAACCATTTGAAATATATTTCAAAACTGGGTCTACTAGCCTATTGAATAATAATAACACAATGTTGAAAAGGCCCTGTACGTATTGGGTTCCGCTCCGCGCACCCCTCCTTGTTCCTTGACTTGATCTTTTTAGGGTTCCGTACCCAAAGGGTAAAAACGGGACCCTATTACTAAGTCTCCTCCATCCTATCCGTCTGTTTGTCTGTCCGTCTGTCACCAGGTTGTATCTCATGAACCGTGATAGTGTCAACTGTCTAGTTGAAATTTTCACTGATGATGTATTTCTGTTGCCGCTATGACAAAAAATACTAACAAAAAAGAAAATAAAATACATATTTAAGGGGGCTCCCATACAACAAAGCCAATATGTCGTGGTGTCATAGCAGAATAAAAAGGCAAACACATTTATTGCATTTCCAGTATGGATAACGATATCTATCACAATGCAAACAACTTCTGAAGCACATCGTAAAAATGCAGTAAGATCTGCAATGGAACCTCAGGGAACCAAGTCACAGTATACGTAATAAGAGCAGTTAAATAAGTCTAAACAAACGTCCAAAACGAAGCACATACATTGGATCAATCTTTTGTTGCTTCAGTTGCTTCAGGGTACTCTGTGCTGCAGATGGTATAGTTGCCGGCAAATTTTTTGAACAAAAATGGCGGATCTGCGCATGTATATTTGTACGTAAATCGGCTACTAGGCAGTCAAGGTTACGCTCAAGTTTGCCGGCAGCTGTACCTAACAAGTAGTTTACATTAGTTATTTAATTTTGGAATACAAGTAAAGAAAAATAATACAATACAATAAATAGTACACCAATTAAAGCTTACAAAAGGGAACAAAACAATAGTTATTTTCACCTCACCACCTCAAACATGGCGATTTTGCTGTCAGATAACAGTGAACAAAATGCGATTTTGTTTCGAGCGTGAGTAGAAAGTAGCTTTTTAATTTTTTCAATATCTGACCACGAATTGACATTCTTCAGCCAAAGGTTAATTATAAAATTCTAATCATTTGAATCTCGATGCACTCTGTTTCTTTCATATGTATATAAAAGAGAGGGATAGAAACTTATCAATTTGAAATTCGATTTTCGAATCCGACCTCGATTGAGAACAGTTCGGATACGCGTTATACCAAAAAATTCATTAAAAACACCCGAAAAAGTTTTAATTGCAACGTATTTTTTTTTCTTTATTATATTTTTATTTAACGACCGAAAATTCAAATGATTGTGCCTTTTATATAAAACAATTGATCATTGCTCAAATATAATAAGATTTTTCACCTTATTACTTATTGTAAATTATATTTACTTATTGTAAAATATAATTTATAATTTCGCCATTTATCATAGATGCATATTCGAAACGTACCTTAAAAAATATCGAGTTCATATTGTAATTGTTATTTTCTTTTGCATATATTTTGTTTGGTGTTTTAGGAGTAAAAATATTAATCAATGTATAAACAAAATCTCGTGATATAATAATGTATTTGTAAATAAACACGTCATGTATCTGCTAAATCTTCCAATTTGATCAAATAATGGCAATAACCGTGTTGGTTGGTTGATTATAATTTCAATTAAATTATATCGTTATTCCTTTTTAAGCAGCACTTATCTATTTTCTGATTAATAATATTATTGAAATCAGCAACAAAGACTATAAACATACGTTGGAAGAAAAAACACAAAATGTCCCATATGTTCTCGCTGATGAGGTGAAAAGTTGTGTGTGCTACACGAGAGCAAAGTTTTTTGCATCTCGTGCTGTTGAGTCCCTCGCTACACTCAGGATTCTAACATAGAATCACTCGCTACGCTCGTGATTCAAACGTAGAATCCTTCGCTTGCTCGGGACTCAAAATCAGCACTCATAACAAAAAACAACTTTGCTCTCTTGTTGCACAAATAACTATTGTGCAACAAGAGAGCAAAGTTGTTTTTTGTTACGAGTGCTGATTTTGAGGCCCGAGCAAGCGAAGGATTCTACGTTTGAATCACGAGCGTAGCGAGTGATTCTATGTTAGAATCCTGAGTGTAGCGAGGGACTCAACAGCACGAGATGCAAAAAACTTTGCTCTCGTGTAGCACACACAACTTTTCACCTCATCAGCGAGAACATATTCGACATTTTGTGCTTTTTCTTCTAACGTATGTTTATAGTCGTTGTTGCTGATTTCAATAATATTATTAATCAGAAAATAGATAAGTGCTGCTTAAAAAGGAATAACAATATAATTTAATTGAAATTATAATCAACCAACCAACACGGTTATTGTCATTATTTTATCAAATTGGAAGATTTAGCAGATACATGACGTGTTTATTTATACATACATATTATATTACGAGATTTTGTTTATAAGTTGATTAATATTTTTACTCCTAAAACACCAAACAACATAAATGCAAAAGAAAATAACAAATTACAATATGAACTCGATATTTTTTAAGGTACGTTTCGAATATGCATCTATGATAAGTAAATGGTGAAATTATAAATTATTATTATATTTACAATAAGTTGAAAAATCTTATTTTATTTGAGCAATGATCTATTGTTTTATATAAAAGGCACAATAGTTTTAACCTTTTGACCGCCACAGTCGGCTGTGGCCGTCAACAAAAAATCGTGCCCCTGACGCCACGTCGACCACAGCCGTCCAAATTTCAATGATCAAAAACTTTGTAATTCTAACCGCTACAAGTATTTTTCAATCCCTGTTGATCTTGGGGCACATCTTTTTTTTTTTACTCTGGCGTCAGTGGCACGGTAAATTGCTAGACCGCTTGGCGGTCAATAGGTTAATATTCAGTCGTTAAATAAAAATATAATAAAGAAAAAAAAAATACGTTGCAATTAAAACTTTTTCGGGTGTTTTTAATGATTTTATTGGTATAACGCGTATCCGAACTGTTCTCAATCGAGGTCGGATTCGAAAATCGAATTTCAAATTGATAAGTTTCCATCCCTCTCTTTTATATACATATGAAAGAAACAGAGTGTATCGAGATTCAAATGATTAGAATTTTATAATTAACCTTTGGCTGAATAATTGCAATTCGTGGTCAGATATTGAAAAAATTAAAAAGCTACTTTCTACTCACGCGAAACATAATCGCATTTTGTTCACTGTTATCTGACAGCAAAATCGCCATGTTTGAGCTGGTGAGGTGAAAATGCAATTCTTTAACATTTTTTGCCTTTTACATTTACATGCTTTGAACGACAATCGATGTCTCTGTTTGACAAGAAGACATCCCCATTAATACCTATATTCACTGAAAAGGAATAAAGTACTCCTTTCATGAAAACGCTAATAAAAAAGAAGCAAAATGGACGGTGTAGTTCAAACTTTTGTTTGTCAACGGATTTCATCGCTGTGAAAATTTCTGGTATAGTAAAAAAAACTAGTATTCGCCCGTAACTGAGCCCGAGCTACCGGGTGTATAAGTACTTATCCTATTTTAATCAGTAGCGTATTCTGGCACAACTATGACACATGACTCTTGGTATTGTGTGACATTTATTGTCTGTCTTTACTTTCAATACCGCACGAGCGAGACAGGTGTGATGAACAAAGTTGCTGCTTAAATATGTATCTGTGAGATTGGATTCATTCGATTATTGTCGTATTTAAAAAAAGTCACCAAACTTTCTATTATATTATTGAATATTGATATCTTCAAGGCGGATATTTCCTTATATTGAACACAATAAAAAGTTAAGTAAAAGATAGGCTAAGATACACGACTGTCCTGGGCAGCTATTCTACTCTGCACGTAAAAGATAATAGTGAAGGCATATTAATATGATTTGTTGTGTGCCAAATATATTATTGAATTTTAATATTATCTGTATTATTCTAAATATGACGAGAAGTGTTTAAAAATGAGACATTAGTAACGCCCCACCCAATACAGTTGAAATACTGTGTCAGATAATATCGGTAATGGAGTTCGAGTGCAAGCCTGCAAAGGTCGTAAAATGCGATTCGATAACATACTTCTATAAAATGTTTACGACTACCCGACCTGGAAGTCCCGGTGATTCATGTTTCATAAATGAAATAAACTCGGAGCTTTAAATAGCACTTTACCACCTAGGGCGACAAGCGACAAATGAAAGAAAATCCCAAAGATTAAAACGACGGTGACATGTAGAGGATTACGTAGCGCTATTCCTAACTCGTCAACAAACGGGATTTTAGTCCCATCGTTAACAAAAAGTGCAAAATATTTACGACTTTTGTCTAAGCATATGACTACACATACATACATGACTTAAATTTTTAGTACACGTACATATATGACTTAAATGTTTAGGTCTAAATTTAAACATTGTATTAATATTATGTACAGTCGAGTTCATTTACATCTACACACTTACGAGAACAAAACTATCTGAACACGACTTTATGCTCCTGACAATAGGGTCGTGTTCAGATATTTTTGTTCTCGAAAGTGTGTAGATGTAAATGAACTCGACTGTATAAAGGTGCAAGACAATTGAGATACATTTACTAAATACGGTGTTGTGTAAAAAAAGCATCCAAGCCTTCAAATTACTGCCCACAACGAAAGATAACTTCCCAGTATATTTTCGACCACTTCCATAACTGAGTCAAAAGTCCCAAACTTTTCGGTACAAAAAACTTTCAATGTTCGCTGGGAATTTGAAAAGTGTGAAAAAAAACGGAGCATTCTTGTTTCGTTACCAACGCCATGATGTGAATACAGAAGTGTTTTTGTTTGTTTTCCTTTTCACTTTAAAACGGAACTTTGTGATATGAATGCCTAATTCGCCATTTACCCAAAAAAAATATAATTGTCCACGTCCATTATGACCTTGGCTTATATAGTCGTATGTATTTTGAATACAAATAGAATATTGAAAAATACAACCAAACTTGGCAAAAGATTGCGCGCAAGCTGTTCTTACTCTTAATTATTCATATAATAAAAGACCACAGAACTTCTTGATTTCGATCTGTATTATAAACTTGTCAAAAAATGTTCCCAGGTCCTGGGCACCGTTCCCCGAATATGAAAACGTCCTTGCCACGCAAGCAAACCAGCGGGAAATATAAATTGGGTGTAAATGTAAAGATAACTTACAAATCTATCATATTCTTTCATATTATTATACGTCCGTACTTATTATAATTTGTTTTCACTGTGAAACACACACACACTCACACACACACAATCTCTCTCACACACAAACACACACAGCTTAAAGTAAACATAAAAATAAGTTTGTTACACTAATAGAGGCTATTCAGATAATATACCAATTCTGGAAGAGCGAGTCCTCCTGACACAGGTGTATACCTAACACCACTAGGAGTTCTCAACACTTATATTCATTTGTAATCTTTTGAACCAACAAAAACTTATTATTATTATTATTATTATTTTCTTGAACCACACCTTCCTTACCTATACCACTAAGGAAGAAGTCCCAAGAATTTAGCTGATCAACTTTCTCGAACAAAGGGAGCGGATTCCGGTTCGCATTTTCATCGGAAATTAAAAAGGTGCGAATGGTCTACCGTTCGTACACGAACGTTGTTAAAGGCCCGTCTACACGATACAAATTTTTATTTTACGTTTCAGGTTTAATATATAAATGTGAAATATATCGTCATGTGCCAAGATTGCAAGAACATCTCTATAGCGTAAGGTATATAGATTTTTTTACAAAAAAAAATCAGGGTATTTATAGGTGCAGTAAGTTGCACTTTGCACATGCAGCCTAGGTTCTATTGGATTAGTAACGAATGGACTATTACGACAACGATACAAAGACAACGAATTAATTGTCTTAAAAATTGTGAATTTTATGAGATTCGTACAAGTAACAAAGGAATCGGAGAGTATTATGGTACACCACAGGCAACACAGAAACGACCAATCATAACGTGATGACGTCAAAGACTTGCCTGTCATTCCAGAGTGCCGTACCTTATTTTCTTATAACATGGTCAGTGTGTAGTGTGAAGGTTGTGCTTCACGGATGGTGCTTGGCCGTCAACTTAAGAATAAAGTAGTTTTAGATTTAGAATAAGACGTATGACATGAGTCATAAAAATAAAATGTATAGTTAGTTATCGGCTGGCCTCTGGGCAATAAACAGTTTTAACGAAGTACCTCTGCTCTTATTATTCATCATCTGAAGCTATCCCCCAGCAGGCGTCACACTTGGTGGAGTCTGCGAAATTTTTAACTAGAGTCACGCGAGTATTGAAAGTTTCCCCGCTCCCAATTAATTTTGTCCACAGATTCTTGGGCATATGTTACAATTACGTACTGGAAGCATACGGTTTGCATAGAAGCCGTACAGGAGCGGAACGCACTGTCTATATGCGTACGAAGCGCAACGAAGATTAAGTGCACATTTGACAGTGTGGTATTGTATGTCGTGACGGCACTGCCGCAACGGAGCGAGTTCGACAGACGGGTGAAGTTGTCGAATTATTGAATCACCCATTATCATTTTTCATACTATGCGATTATAATTTGTTTGTGCATCGTTTCGGACTCCACATTAAAATGGAGACGAGTACTTTTAATGGCTTATCAGACGTGGATGATTTTATTTTCCAATTCAAAATATTGGCGCAAATCAAAAAATATGAACCTGAACAGTCGCAAGCAGCGATCGCAGCGTATTTATCAGGACCAGCGTTACAATTTTATAAGGCGAATCACGCAACTTTCACATCATTCGAAGATGTTTTAACGAAATTAAAAAACGAATTCCCGTCGAGCCAAAATTATGTACAAAGTTTTTATTATCGTCGGCAGGAGACTCATGAATCACCAATAATATTCTATTATGCTCTGGAAGCATTGGCATCTAAGGTCGGGAACATTGTAGAAACAGACTTTATAACTCATTTCATTAAAAATTTACATGACAACGTCAAATTATTCTTTACAACTTCAGCGATCAACACGAAGGCAGAGCTCAAAGCGGCTATCCAGCGGTACAATGAGTATCATTCGCAAGAGCAAAAACCCTCAATTGTGATCCCTATAAAAGAAAATCAGTATACAATGATTCAAAGCCAACAAGGTGGAAATCCACCATCACCTATGTACATTTCTTCCCCAAACGTGTCTTCGGCACCCCAATCTGCATTTTCAACACCGATACCAGTACATACACCGGTACCAGTATGTGCAACGATGACCAACGACCAGGCAGTGAACACACCAGTGAACCGAAATTATCCAGCCTATAATTTCAGACAAAGAACACAGCAAAACTATCGTGGCAGCTACCAAGGAAATGCACATTCAAGATCAACGTACCGGAATGAAGAGAATCACCCAAACGCAGATGGACGACGCGGGACCGGAGCGGCGCGGCGTTAAACACACTACGCTCCGATACTATTACAGGCAATAATACACCAATACATAATAGGTCATATATAAATGTAGAAATATCTAATGACAATTATCTAGCTCTGATAGATAGTGGAGCAAGCGTATCTTGCATTAGTTTATCTATTGTCAAAAGTTTGAATATTAAATTTAATGACGATGATAGGATGTCGTTGAAGATAATCGGTGGCAAATTTGTTTGTACTGAGGGTTCAGTACAATTAAATATAATTGTAGATAATGTAGTATATAGTCACAAATTTAATATAATTGACATCAATTCTGACCAAATCATCATCGGTTATGACTTTTTGGTACAGAATGGTGCCAACATTGATTTTCAGGAGAATGTAATATGTTTACGTGGAAGATTTACCACGACATTGGTAAATAATATAAGGAAGGAACCAAGAAAACCAATGCCACTGGAAGAATCAAATAAAAAAGGCATCCGATGTGAAACGATATATTTTGCAGAAGAGAATAAGGATAGTATACAAATTGGCGAGGAATTAAACAATTCTCAGAAGCAGCAGCTAATGACACTATTGATTAAGTATGAAGATAGATTTGCATACAGTCCATCAAATCTAGGAGCATACAATGCATATAAAATAGACATCGAAACGACTGATGAGGTACCAGTACATAAACCGCCATATCGAATGTCGGAGAAACAGAAGCAAATTATTGAAGAACAAGTTCAGGAAATGCTCAAGAATGACGTTATAGAACGATCTCAAAGCCCATACGCATCACCAGTCGTGATTGTAGAGAAAGCAGATGGGAAACCGAGATTTTGTATAGATTTTAGAAGCTTAAACAAGAAAATTAAACCAGATGCATATCCTATACCGCGCATTGAAGAATTATTAACGTGTCTAGAAGGAGCACGTTTCTTTGCCGAACTGGATCTAAATTCAGGATATTGGCAATTATGCCTCGGAAAAGGCAAAGAAAAAACAGCTTTTATTTGTCAATCAGGTTTATATGCATTCAAGAAATTACCTATGGGATTGATAACAAGTATGGCCCATTTTCAGAGAGCAATGGATACAGTTTTAGCGGAAATGAAATACAAAAATGTTTTGGTATATGTTGATAACATCATAGTATATGCTAAGACTTATAAAGAATTTTTAACGGCACTGGAAAATGTATTACGAAAATTTCAGAAGGCAAATTTAACCTTGAAACCAACGAAGTGTAAGATCGGGTTTACAAGTTTAACAGTATTAGGACATACTGTATCAAAGGATGGCATTGGACCCGACATGGAGAAGGTAAAAGCAATGCGAAATGCAAAGCCGCCATCTAACTTAAAGGAACTAAGATCAGTACTAGGTCTATTTTCGTATTACAGAAAATTTATTGACGGTTTCGCTCAGATAACATTGCCTCTGACAGAATTGACGAAGAAAGGCCGTAAATTTGAATGGTCAACAGAAGCGCAAAAGGCCTTCAATATAATGAAAAACAAGATTTGTGAAGCTCCAATACTCAGATATTTCACGACAGATGAAGATGTGACAACAAGACTGTATGTAGATGCATCAGATCAATCTTTGGGAGCATGTATTATGCAAGGCAAATCAGATCTACGGCCAGTAGCTTTTGCTTCGAGGAAATTAAGCGATGCGGAAAAACGTTATACAATTACGGAAAAAGAATGTTTAGGCCTAATATGGGCACTATCATATTTTAAACAATATTTATGGGGCATGGAATTTGAAGTATTTACGGATCATAAGAGCCTCGTATGGTTACGATCACGTAGAGATATGAATGGACGTTTGGCGAGATGGGCCTTAGCCATACAACCGTGGAATTTTAAAATAATCCATTGTAAGGGAAAGGACAATATTCATGCAGATTTCCTAAGCAGAAATCCCCTCTACAATGATGAAAAACCAGAAGAAAATATCGCACCGAATCAGGACGATTTATGTTTGTATAGCTTTGAAAAAATAGATTTATTACAGAAACAACAGGCTGACGAGGAATATAAAAATATATTTGAAAAATTATCAAATATGAACCAATATAAAGGTTATCACACGAAACGGAATATTTTATGCAAGAAAGTATGGGTTGATAACCAGCTGAAAAGTGTCACAGTTTTACCACAATGTTTATTTACAGAATGTATGGCAGAATTACATGATAACACATGGAGTGGAGGACATTTTGGTTTATTTAAAACCCTAAGAAAATTCAAGAATCGCTATTATATTCCGAATGCAGAAAAGAAAGTAGAAAATTATATAAAGTCTTGTACAAAGTGCCAGGAAAAGAATATTGTATACCAGAGGGCGCCACTGCAAAATGTGAAGATTCAAAACTTTGGTCATCGTATAGCAATGGATGTGCTTGGCCCATTTTGCAAATCAAAGGACGGACATAGATATGTCATTGGGGCTATAGAATACATGAGCAAATTTGCCATTTGTAAAGCGGTACCTAGAGTTACAGCAGAGGTTATCGCACAGTTTCTTGTTGAGAACATATTCTGCACCTTCGGGAGCATCGAATCAATCATCACAGATCGAGGTACAGTCTTCACCTCAAAACTGGTGCAAAATACAGTAGAAGAATTTGGAGGTCGACTTCTTCATACGACGGCATACCATCCACAGGCGAATGGCTTAATAGAAAGATTCTTCAAGACATTGACAACAGCTATGTCAAAATGTATACAAGAAGATCAGAAGGATTGGTCGTCAGCATTGCCAAGAATTGTCTTCTCATACAATACCTCAATTCAAGCATCTACAGGCGTCGCACCATATCATATAGTTTTTGGACGGGAACCGCATTTTAATCAAGATTTGAAGCTAAGACTACATGAGGAAGAACACACTACGTTAAAGGAGAAAGTGGATTACATACAAGAATTATCAGAGAAAGCAATGAAGAATATAGAGAAGGCACAGCGCTCTCAAAAACTACAATATGACAAGAAGACAAAATCAGTTCAATATGAGCCTGATGATTTGGTCATGATTATAAAACCAAGACGGTTGACTGGAAGAAGTTTAAAACTTTGTAGATTATTTATAGGACCCTATAAAATAATCCACCGATTATCTCCATGGAATTATGTGGTGCAAAGACTCACTCCTAATGGTCGTGCCAAGAATGTAATAATTCATGTTAACAGATTGAAGAAATTCTTCAATCGTTAATTAAAAATAAATTTAAACAGTTCTATATTTCTAGGGTGTAAATAATAAAACTATTATTTTTCAGCAATTTTTAATTCAGGCTGACTGTACAAGGATGCAGTTATGTTTGTTGCATTTGCAAGTGTCACTGTTGTAACTATAATTTAATTTCTTTCCACTATATATTAGCTGCATTTCTAAGATATTACTATAGGAAGTTCAATTTTTAATTTCTTGCACTATAAATTTATTGCACTTTAAGTTATTGCATTTACAATACCTTTCCTTGTAATAATAATAACTTATAACTTTCACAGAATTCCAATAATTAATTATAACACTGATTTTCTTTTCAGAACTTTAATGTTTACACATGTTATAATAATCTTTTATTTTCATGTATCACACTGCGGAGGCCATACATAGCTGTCCCAGCTCCCTGGGATTTCAGCTTCTGGTGTGACTGAATGCGGCTCGCATTCTTCATCCAGGCGGCGGCAGGATCGTGGGGTCTTGGCCTGTCGGGCCAAGGACTCTGCACCCTGCATCAGGCCAATGCAGACTGAAGATTTTATTTTATTTTCATGTCTGTAATATAATAAATTTTATTAATTTTAATTAAATGTTAGGTAGGATTTCTTTAATAAAAATAACTTTAGTTTCGCGTTTTAATAATAATTGACTTTTCGACAGTGACATAGCATTTTGACATGTCATTATGACGTGTACCGCTATCGTCGATGGTCGTAAAATCAATTATGAGGTCGTAATTTCTTTTTGTTTAGGAGTGGTACAGATAGCTGGACTAAAGATAATACTTTAGTCCAGGTATTTATTTAGAATAAGTGGTAATTAAGGTACAGATTTCTGGGGCATATTTAATATATATGCGCCAGGATTCTAATATAAAGCTAGTGGTAGACGATTGTCACTGTTTGTTTGGATGACTGAGACAAGTGTCATAGACAATGTGTCAGCCATCTAATATAAGGGCAGTGACATATCGTGGTACAATTGTTTGGAGCATGCGACGTGTGTCATACTCCAGGCAGTTAAGGTGGGAACATTCGAGGCGATTTAATCGGGTAATTTATTTAAGCCGGTTTTACACCAGGCGATTAAATTGTGGAAGCCTATCTTTTTAATATCGTATCGAATGGTCTATGCTTTAGAATAAGTCGAATGACACTTGGGGTAGTCAGATTGGTGCCTTGCCTTTTTAGCAGGGTTTTTGTCAAGGCGAAGCCAGTGTCAGACAACATGTCAGATTACGTAACATGCCATAGGCTAGTGTCTGCTCATGTCCTGACCCTGGTTATCTCTTAGCAAGAGACCATCTGGGTATGAATGTATGGGTATCCCTGCATAGGTAGGGACTTATTATGTGTTAGGCAGGAGTAGTCTGTCTAGTGTCTCTGTATTAAGATGAATTTCCCTCGTCCACCCCGAGACGGCGGGAAATGTGAAGGTTGTGCTTCACGGATGGTGCTTGGCCGTCAACTTAAGAATAAAGTAGTTTTAGATTTAGAATAAGACGTATGACATGAGTCATAAAAATAAAATGTATAGTTAGTTATCGGCTGGCCTCTGGGCAATAAACAGTTTTAACGAAGTACCTCTGCTCTTATTATTCATCATCTGAAGCTATCCCCCAGCAGGCGTCACAGTAGACTGCCTAAAATTCGTCGTTCTTTGTGCGCAGAGTGAAGAGAGAGCCCTCATTTCCGCAGTATAAAGGTGCGCAGTTATGTCAGATATTTATTTAGGCCGTATTGAATCTTACGCGACGGACTAAGGCAAGGACTACTGGAGCAGTGAACAGTGTCTCAGATGAAATTGATGATATGTATGCAGAAATAAACGTTTATTAACTCCTAAAAAAAAGTTTAGTTTGTAGCTTTACAAAAAACAAGGTAAAGATGATTTTTTCGCCTAAAAGTTGTTTGCTTTTGCGTCTATTTCGTCGAAACAATGGAAGGCTGAGTCGGACATCTAATACGCGATTAGTTACTGTTAGGCTGCGTTTCTACTAGAGATGTGCGAGGATGCCTACATTGCCTACCGAGGCAATTAACGAATTTAACGAATGGAATAACTTCATGTACTTACCTATCCTCGCTCGGCGCAACTGATTCTATTGCTTAACAAAAACACATTCCTCGCTCTCGCTACGCATCCTCGCAATGGTGGAAACGCAGCCTTACGTCGGAGTTAATATTAAGGAACTATTATTTTAAATGTCGAAAAGGTTCTTGAGGTACGCAGCTGAAGAAGCACACCAACGCTCACCAGCATCTACCCCGCCTTCCACTTTTTAACGGACGTTCCTATATCCAAGTCTAGTGGCATACACACGTAAATGTTTACAATGAAGCAAAAAAAATATAAATTTAACGGTTCAGGCAGAGTTCGAACCTGCGTCCCCAACGGCTTTCCAGGCCAACACGGGCGTCCTACCTATTGGACCACCGAAACTGATGCGAGAGTCATAAAATTTATCAACCAGTTGCTTCTAGAACTACATGCCTTAGGGTGGCATCGTAGCGCTATCTACCGTAAAGATTCAGACTTTATAAACGGCACCATCGTCTCCAATTATATTTTTCAGTTTTACGCTTCGTTGTATACATTTGGTTTATGTTAGCAGACATTACTGCTTTAATAAAAATAAATATACTATTCTCTAGCGGCCATTGCGAAAAACAAAACAGAGAACATTCTGTAGTCAATTATTTCTTGACAGCGAGACGGTATTGAGGTTAACTTCTGGAACGAAAACTCACGTGGCCCGAATTGCATGTACCAATACGCCGACAACGCGTCAGCTTGCCACTTACGCCCGTCGGATCGGAAGAAAGCCCGAAGGAATTCCACTCGGAGAGAGAATGGCCTCCCTGAGGAGCGCAAATGCATAAAACTACCATCTGCCTGAATTATTTATACACTACATTATAGCCTGAGATCGCATCCATCTTGCGAAGCTTTTAATCGAACTTTAATATATTATTTGGTGATACATTCTTTCAAGTATAGTAAAAATTTAAAATCGGTCCACAATTGGCGAAGATATCGGTAAACATACTTTAAAAAAACATTCAGTGAAACATAGAACCTCCTCGTTTTTTGGAACTCGGTTAATTAGTTCGTGGATCTTGACAGTGTCGTAGAAAGTTGTCGTTTAAGGCTCCTTATAAATACGTTCAAAAATGCTGATAGTTTTAGACATTTTTCTCTTTGATGAAACATGTATCTGAAACCTAGAGTTAACATTTTACATTCATAATTTTTGTTTCAAAAACTACTCGAAAACGACAAAATTCACGCAGAAAACTGTTATTTTCAACTTATTTTCGACTATACGCAATGGTAACTTGAAATAGCTATGTTACTATATAGAACTCAGGGAAAAGTATTATTCACTTCAAAAAGTTAGTTGAAATCATCAATATATTTAGTCATAGTTTGAGAAAAATACATTTTAAAAGGAAGCTTAAGCAAATGAATAAAGGCAGCCCAACACATGCGATTCAAATGAAGAAAATGAAGTAAAGTTTACACACGAGTAACAAAATACCAAGCCGCGTTGCAGCCTACAAAAAAGACATGAAAATTTCTGCCAAAGTTAGCCGTGTTTTTCACCAAATCCCGACTTCAAAGGGGTCCTTAATTGTCAAAGTATTTTCATCTAACTTCGTGGGTTTCTCGTCTCTGCGTTCAGCTTAGGACACGTTCGGAAGAGTTCGGCCAAGTTCGGGGAACTTTACTCGAGTTCCGGCTAGTGCGGTAAATCTTCATTAAAAAGCATTTGGAATAATGCAAGATGTGCAGTCGCGAGAAAGTTTCGGTTTTAATTCAATTCAATTCAAATTTAATATTACTAGCTGCGGACCACATTTCTCAGGATAAAAAGTAGTCTAAGTATTAAACCAGGGTGTCCATACCAAATTTTATCAAGATTTAAAATGACACTGTTAACCAATGAGTGACAAACACAATCACAAACTATCGCCTTTATAATAATATACAATAGAATACAAAAATTACCATGGGACAGATCTGATCTTACCGAGTTTGGGCTCTTTAGAATTGTCTCAGTGAGCAATTGATGGATGTTCAAAGAAAAGTCCAGTGGGCTATAAAAGCTTGTCACAGAAATGATTTTTTGACAGAATCTTATTTCTCCCTCACTCTCTCTTTCTCACGAACGAAATTGCGAATCGCGTGCCAAAACATACCACAAGATATGGCGTGATGTGGATTTCGTTCTGCTACATATTCCTCACAACGAAAAGGCTCTATGTTGCGGGAAAATCGTGTCGTTTACGGCCTTTCGTATCTCTGGTTATGTAACAGCGGAAAATAATTTAATTAATCCTTCGAACAGGTGCGAATTGCTTCTGACACGCTACTACAGCGCCCGGGTCTCAAACTATCTCCAATCTCCATACCAAATTTCATCTAAGTCGGTTCAGCGGTTTAAGCGTGAAGAGGTAACAGACAGACAGACAGACAGACAGACAGACAGACAGACAGACAGACACACTTTCGCATTTATAATATTAGTATTAGTATTAGTATGGGAGTATGGATATATTTGTAATATAACTACAGTACCTACGCTGTAGAATTTACCATACAGTCGTGATCCCTAATAAAAACCATACAGGCCTCATAAAAGGATTCCTACTATACCTATCTGCTGACTGAAGAGATAAGTTCGCGTCGTACTGTGATTAACCAGGGGGGGTATTCGACCAACTTTAGAGATATAATGGAGATCTCTCCGTGAGAACGCCATCCGTCACTTTTGACGTCTCCCAACTTGACAAGTGGCGATATCTCCAGAACATCGCGACTTCGCCAATCCGGTCGAATTAAATTTGGGTCTCCTTTGTATGTGACGGCGTAGATAACAGGCGCATACTTAACTTGTCCGGGTAGTACGTGAAATTAGACAGTTACGTTTCGTTCTAAGCAGAAATTCATATGCATATATTTATTAATCTAGATGCCAATTACCCCCGTGTACAATGACCCTGTTTGATCTTATGTCCCTACCTTAACTGGTAACATTATGCCGAGATATCAAACGTCATTCATGTTGATTATTGTCAAAATGAATAATATTATAAAATATACTCGTAATGAAAAATAAGTTAAATACATGAAAATATAAGTTAATGAATTACTGCAAAATAGGTAAATAAATATTAAGAGGAAATCTTACATAAATCGACCTAGTCCCAAACTAAGCAATGCTTGTATGGGTACTCCGACATACATAATATAACGTCCATGACCCAGGAACAAATATTACAGTTAATCACACAAATATGTGCCCTTGCTGGGATTCGAACCCAGGACCACCGGCTCAGTAGGTATGCAACTGGACTACAAACTGAGCCAACCGCATCGTCAATAATCAACAAACAAGACGTTTTTTATTTAGAAGAAATATATCAAAAAGAACGGGTAAGTTTTCGAGATTCAGAGAAAATATTCTGTTAAAATTATTCTTCCTGTTTCATCTCTGCATTCTATTTTGTAACAATGACACGTTCTAGCTGACAATTATACCTAAGTGCAGCATTGTATAGCCTGTAATCTTAGTCTGGAGTCTTAGTATGTATTTTAATAAATTGTTTAATTGCACTGGAAGGTGGTAACAAACATTGTCGGTGTGTCAAAAAGCACCCTCTTTTTTGTCATTATCGGACTGAAAGTATCCTACAACTATCTGAAAAAGCTCAGCCAGTGTAGTGTAGGTACCAAAATTTATTGAAACCAGTCCCGCCGTTAAGGCGTGATAAACGCACAAACACAGTACAGAACGGCCCGACATGTTTCGAAGTTTCGAACTCATATGGAGCTCTTATTCAGGGACAGCTTGGTGGTGAGGAGAGCGGAAACCAGTGTAGTGGGCCGAGAGTCACGTAGCAGCACAAATAGCTGACCCCGATGAAGAGCTCCATATGAGTTCGAAACATGTCGGACCGTTCCTGGCAAACCGTTTTTATAATTATTAAAGATCCCTCACTATTAGTTTTAATAATATTACTCTCGTAAGTTGATAATTGTTTGAACCGCACTGACGTTGTAATTATCGTCGTTAATGCGACACAGTTCTATAGTGGCCTAGGAATAAAATTGTTTGACTGTACAGACATTTTATTTTTACAATTATATAATAGTATAGATAGATGCCCTATGTTCAATATGTTGTGTGTATGTATACCTAGATAGATGTCTATGTGTTAGATGGCCTATGTTCAGCAGTGGACGTCCTATGGCTGAGATGATGATAGATAGATGACCAACAATTATTATTAGTCTGTTTTGTTAAATCAGAATTAATAGGTACGTAAACGCAGTGAAACACAATACTTATATTCGTAAGTGTTTTAATCTGAGTAAAAAAACACCATCATATTTAAAAAAATACATTGTTTTCCAGGTCAGCGCAGTGCAGCATGAAACAGGCGACATATTCAACGCCCTATGTTTATAGATCCATCCATACTAATATTATAAATGCGAAAGTATGTCTGTTTGTCTGTTACCTCTTCACGCTTAAACCGCTAAATCGATTTTGATGAAATTTGGCATGGAGATAGTTTAAGATCCGAGGAAGGACATATGATAGTTTTCATCCTGGAAATTATCCCTAAAAAGATTTAAAAGTGAGAAAGTAATTCATGATGACATTGATGACCCTGTAGGAAATGTAATGATTAGACCAAAAGCACAATTGCTCTTACATTTGCTCAGGCGCTTTTAATAATCCCTTTTATTAATTAAGGTGATTAGGTGGATATCTATCGTGTTGTACGAGGTTGCTTCCATACTTCCAAGTTCCACGCGGACGTAGTCGCGGGCAAAAGCTAGTCGTCCGTAAAATCCAAGTAATTACATTATTACAGTAATAATGAGTAAGTGAATACTGAACAACACTGAAGAACCTGGTGTGTTTGATCCTCATACTCATAATAAAGTACTTTTCGTTCGGGTTGTGAAGTGAATCCTACTACACGATTTCATTGTTGTTAGTTTTGTTAAATTTTCTGTATCAAAAACTGTATCAACTAGCATTTATTGGAGCGGAGCGAGCGAAGCTCCCATGGATCGACTCGAATGGACTTTGTGACAATGCGCGGATCTCAGCGAGTTCTCAACCGATTTTAGAAATTTTTGTTTTAAAATGCACAAATTAAATTTCGCTAGGTCGTGACGAAGAGAAAATTTCGAAAAAAAAAAAAAAATCCGGTCCAATCTATGGTGCAAGCTTAGCCGGTGGCTGACTCTGCATCGACCTAGTATAAATTCCTTTGAAATTTTGTTATTATGAAATGTATGTGATATTTGTTTATTTCTTGGTGACATTCATTCGTTATGACATTAATGAAAATGACATACGCGTTTCATTTAAGATAATGTATATTTAAAAGGTTGTATTGAATTATTTTAAGTCAGCAGTCTCAATGCGAATGTTCGCCTGTAAACAGCTTTGAGTAATTAAAACTAAAGGACTCGCCTTTCACTGTATCGTTCCAAACAAAAAACTCTGCCAAAACCTGATGGGGACGAGATAACACACATACAAAAAAATCTGCGCACAAATGCAAAATTCTCATTACTACGCACTCTAAAACACCAATAGGCTAGTAGACTCATGCCAAATTTCATTAAACTAATTTTTAATTCATATAGTATTTAGCATAACATGTTTCAGTAGGTACATAAAAGTAGAAGATGGCTGAAAAATAATCATTTGAATGCATGGATTTTATTCTGTACCTATTGAATATATGAAAGCCTTAAAACGCCGTCCGCCATTATCGCTCATGATGGTGACACAGTGACGTAACCGGTCCCGTAAAGAAAACTGAAGGGCTATTTCGACGACTCCGAATAGTGCCGTCCCTTTCTCCCGGTCTCCCGTGAAAGTAGATTTGAGTGAGCGGGATGGCACTATACGACGGTCGAATTTCGAACATCGGAGCATACTCGGTATTCAACGCCACAGTTAAGCTAAAGGCAAAAATAGCGAACGGCGTTTTTGTGTGTTCATGACATTTCAATATTCAATTAATAATATTTAGCTTTCTAGCTCTCACAAAAATAGATTTTTTTTTAGCTAGTCAGATCATTATTGACCATTTCAAATTTATTTCATATATATTTCTAAACTAGCCTATTTAAATCGTCACAATAATAACTCACGCACACTGCAAAATAACAAATATGACTAATAGGTAGTCGACTTTATAAGTGTTTACATACAATTTATTATAGGATGAAGTTTTTAGAAATGTCGAAACAACTCCTTAAGTAGGTATAATATTTAAAAACTTATGAAAAATAAATGATTTATGATTTATTTTGTTTTTTTGAGACGATCACTATTTAAGATACTTTTGGGGCGGAACCCCCTTGATTGGAACCACTTATCCCGTTTTCAGTTTGTCTGTCTGTTTGCAATCAAATCTTGCAAACTTAATTTGATTATCATTGAGTTGAAAGCTTTACCAACTTAAATTCGATTATCAATGCTATAATATGGCACCATGGAGCTGATCTGATGATAAGCCGAAAGATGGCCATAGGAATTCAGCAATAAACAAACTGTCTCGGTGAGTAGTTGGCGGCCTTTTAAAACACACTTGGATATATATGAACATTGCGCTCCTCCCTTATACCCTTCATAGTAAAATGGTTCATTCAGACGAATAATATTTGAGGTCATAGGTACATAAGTGAATTATGCGCTTAAATGGTTGAGGAATGTGTACTGTGGGTGGTGTAACTCTGGTAGAGGATTATTGAAAGAAGATAGGACTTTGATTGTTATTTATTCAGCGTTCAGCTATGATACAGAGCTAAAACACGAATGCCCGGCACTCTTGATGAGTGACAGAGACGGCCATAATTCTAAATATTTAAATATATTTATAATACAAAACCTAGTGGCCAAAACCTTGTGCCTTACAGTACATATGTATAAAATAATTATGTTGTCGTAAATAATTATGAATAAGCTATGGAGTGTAAAAGGATGGAGCGGAATCTCTCATAGGAAAATATTTGAAAAAGTGCCCAGCGGTTAGCAGTAAATAACAGTTCCAATGCCGGCCTAAGCGCTAGAGTCAGCATGAAAATATTGTAAGTTTTAGACAGAGTGAAAAAAAGTGAATTTTAGATGACCAGAGTAATTCCTACTTAGTTTCTTTAAGTGTATTACACAGAAAAGACATAATTAAATTGCATAAAAAAATTATAAACGAACCGTTCGTTGCTAACTAACGAAACGACTTTACGCCACAATAACGTTCATGACCAGGGAGCGAAACTTTGGTGCCGGTGACGTCATTATGACGCGAAGTCGCTTATAGGATGTATTTTTAACGCCTCAGTGATGCTTTATAATGTAAATAATAATGGTAATATATATATTATTGACTATTTATAAAAAAAAATAGTATTTATACAAAAAATTATGTAAATATTAACGAATAACATTTTTTACTGGATAATGAAATTCTAACAAAAGAAAACTTTTCCTCGAGTAAATGAAACAACACAACAAATGTTTCTTCGGATGACGAAGTATGCAGAACGCTTAAAATTCAAACATAATAATCGCATCTTCTTTCTTATTTACATGTAGGAATAACGAACTTTTGGAGGTGATACAGGGGACTATTTGGAAGAGTTTGAACCCAACAATCCGTGATTGTTTTCGAGTTTCTCCAATTTATTCAGTGCGTACCAAAAATTTACATGAAGATGATTACTTACATGTACATTTCACACGTACATTCAGGGCAATATAATTCTCGAACCTCTCGCCAGTTATAGATATGTCAATAAGTTGTCATTTGATTAGGTACCTATCTATAATAAAAATAAAAACACTCTGTATTTAGCTTGACGTCATACGTCTGTCATCGGCACCATAGTTTCGCTCCCTGTTCATGACCCAGATATGAGCAACTTTGATGATTTTTAGAAATAAAACTACAGGATCTATCGATGTGAGAGTTTTAGTTTGATATGCGCAATGGTAAATATGTATCGTATTTTTGAAAAGAGCGTGAGACAAAAACGGAATCTTTTAAAAGCTGGCGCCACCAATTTATCACCTTTCAGCGGGAATTTTTGGATATATGAAGATGCTGCTCCTCCCTTTTACACTCCATAGTTATCGGTACTCTAGGATAATTTAATCGTCAAACAAGCGTCAAACATTATTGACATAATTATGTAAATTCTATCATATTTTATAACAAAAACGCAGTTGAAACACATTTTAATGATGTTTAATTATCATGAGTGAAATAAATCTGAAAGGGCACGAGCACGATAAATCCGTCGTTCTAACGTTAAGCCCTATTCAAGCTTTGATAAGTGAGAATTGCCAAAAAACTCATTAGTATCAAGATCAAGCTTAGGGAACTATTTACAGCAAATCATCGACAGCTCAAGAGGCTGGTTAAGGGGAGACCTGGTAGCACCCACAAAATGCGGTGGTGGATTGATTCACAAATGAAGTGAACGCAATGGGCCATTTGCCTTTTTAATCTGAAAAATAATAAAAATAGCAGTGTGCAATATTGTATTATGTGTTTCTTAATAAAACTTGTGTCATACGAATAGCTTACTTTTACTTTTCCCTTCTCAAAAGCGCACAAGGCGTCTTTCTTGTGGACAATGCATTAATAACAATTTGGTTATATTTACATATATAGTTCTATTACCTACTCAGTTCTCGAGGAATAGAAAGCTGATAAATACATGTCTAGCAAGAAAATTAGGCTTTAAAGCTTTAAAGCCTAATCCTATTATAATGTCCCCAGGAATAACGCCTGTTTTTCCTAACATGTTCATGTGTAACCCGGAGCTCAGTGATTGATAATTTCAGCTCTTTGATAGTTATACTTTAAACTGCAAACTGTATCTAGATACCAAGTTGCAGTCCAAACAGATTATTATAATTGATAAAACTGTGATATATGAATTGAGAGTAATACTTTGTAAATTCCAGTTACATCGAATATCCTTAAAAATATGATAATATGGTGAGATTATTTTATTTATTTAATTTTATTTATTTCTAATATGAATATGGTATACTGTGAATAAATAGTACACTTTTCAGTATAGCATTTTTCTATTGGCAGGTACTGGAAATTTACCCATTTAGCTATTTCTGATATAGATGAAATGCCTATCAACAATAGGTAGCTTCTACGGCCATTTCATTTAAACACCTTACTTAAATGCTATCGTTTTTTGCTACTTGCATAAGATGTTTCGCAAAACTTTACTTATAGCCAGGCCAATGTGAACAAATAGACAAGTCGAGAATTTTGATGGTTTATTTTTCTTAATACCTACTTTACATCGGAATACCGTGTTATGATATGTGCGCTTGGCAGCGAATTCTCCCACGTACATTTTTGATTCAAATATTGGATTCAGCAGCAGTTATTCTTCAATTATAAATAGATTATTTCTGCTTCCAAAATCGCAAACAGTGACAACCGTTGTTCGCTGGTATATAGTATGCAATATATACTACTTCGCACCACTCAGTGAAACTTTTCTTGTATTTTTTCACTACACCCCAAGCACTTTACTGATTTTTTTTCCCAACAATTACCTATAAATTAAGCAAAATATCTCAACAATTTCCATAGCAGTGACACATCAAACTGACTGTCATAACATAAAATTAAATGTCAATTACGATCAGTTGTAGGAATAGCATTTTTGACAATCATTATCGCCTTCGTATTGTCAAAACTGAGATGAGATATGTCACCTGAAGCTCATCGCCTTCTCATCACATTTTAATGACAGTTCAACGGCGATATAACTGTTATCTAATGGAGATTTGACGTTTGGCGATATCTCCAACGGCATTCTCGAATTGGGCCCCTGCTGTCAAGTACTGCGATATGACATGACATGACACGGTGAAACAACATTAATTGAATTGATTGTAAGCTTTACGAGACACGAGACAGCTAAAATTAGATTAACATGTACATACGGATACCTACTCAATCCATCATAACATAACTTATATTAGCTTTAGCACTTTGAATCATTATAATTCATGTTATAAACTGCCTTGACATTTACGAGTAAATTGAAAACTTTTGTATTACTATTAAGTATTAGGTATTAATTTTATGTCCATATATGGTAAATACTTAGCAGAAAATAATTATAAATATAATTATTAAATAAAATTCAAGCACAATGTAATATTTTTCTGCCAGTTGCTTCGTTTACTATCTGCCTTAGGCATCGTAGTTTTTTCGTGTCAATAAACATATAGATATCGCTATCGCTAGTAGACATTTCAGCTTTATTAAAAATTTGTTGCAAAAGCATTGTTTTTACTTATATTACTACATGAGGTACATATACTAAACAGTCAGCCACGAGTCGATAAATAAATAAATTTAAATTGTATCTTAAAGCCCGAGCACCTAGGCTGGCGCATAGGCTGCTAGCGCGGTTTGCTGCGCAGCGAACCTGGTGCAGACTGCAGACTCGGGCGATCCAGTTTAATTAAATAAGCTTGTTTTGAAATAAGAGCCAAAGGAATAATATAAGTCTCAATGTATACACTAACTTTCTCGTCTACGCTAATCCCTAGGCGTGACGATCTACTGAATTAGGTGAATTTTCCACGAAAATACGTTTCAAGTGGCCACAAAGGAATTAAGCGGTCCACAGAATAATATATGTTATCAAATGTTATTCTCTCCCAAAGAACTATCTCCATGCATATTTCCCACATTATTGAAGTTTGTACGTGCGATAACAGTTCTTAGTTAGCACGTTTAAGTCTGACATTGGCGTGGTAGTTTTAGAGACCCACACTAGCGTATTTTGAGCGTTGGCGTGCTTTCAGCGCATAAGTATACAGCGGCGACGCAACGTTCACGCAGCGTAGATGCAACTTCGGGGCGGCTGTGCCGTATCGCCAGTGGCGTCTATTGAGCCTGACAGTCTCGCCACAGCGACAACACGAGTTTCGTCCCTGCATGATGGGCGCTGGTGAGGCGATGACGCTTGATAAACGCCGCTAGTGTCACGCCGACGTTGCGTTGACGCTGCGCAAAAGTTGCGTCGCCGCTGCACGGACGTTGGCAGGACACCGACGCTCAAAAAAGTGTAAAAAAAAGGGTACTTGAACTTTATTTCTTTCAAGTTCATCGTCCTCAGAATCGTTTGTTTATTCAAACCTCATACAAGAAATTCGTGTCTCGAAATTTCCATTCCAGGTTGTTTTTGTATGAATGTCTTTTTTTCAGTAACGTGCCGCAATTAATGTTTTCATACGAATTTTAGGACACTTTTTTTCTTGTGTGAGGTTCGAATGTACAAACGATTTTGAGTAGGCACGATGAAACTAAAAAAACCTATTTTCTGAAAAGAAGTAAAGTTTACATACCTACACTTTTTTTGAAAAAAAAAACGCTCAAGTAACGCTAGTGTGGGGTCTCTCAGAGTAAGGTACCTAATAGCGGTATAAATCAGTTTAAGCCTGAATTAGTGGTGAATCAATTACCAGAAGCGGGAATGCTCGTATGTGGGAATTTTCTTAATACTTAATGGCTAATTAATGAATTTAGGGAGCGTGGTTACTCATGGAAACGTTGTTTACCCGAAATTTTGTTCGTTATTCTCATTTCCGCCTATTTCCATACTTACGTGTATATGCCGCATTATTGTATGACTAGAAAGGTATCCGTAACTATGTCCGCGATCTTTTTTTTTCTTTTTTTACATACTCGGGTAAAAAGTATCCTATAACCGTCTTTGGATGTCCAGCTATCCCTCTACTAAGTGGTTTAAAACCGGCCTGCTGTTCCGGCGTTACGAGAGGACAAAGAAAGTTTTACCAGTAGACGACGTTGTACTGCACAGCAGGCGCCACGCCGTTACGAGTTTTTTTAAAATAACTCTTCTCTTATTCAATAAAATTTTCGAATTTTACCAAATTTTATCAAATTTTAAACGGCCTTTTTTCGTTTTAATCAAATAAAGGATAAAAACTTAAATACAGCCACATTTTTACCACAATTTATGATTGAAAATCCATTTGAAAAGTCCCTTATTCGAAAAGAGCGTAGGTGACAAGTAAAAATAAAGCACAGCGCAGTAAATTATACAATTAGACAGTCGGACTATTACTAAGACGGATTTAGTATGGAAATTGTACCACCGTCTTTTGGTAGGTTGCGACTGTAAATTTTTCCACAAGGTCATTTGTGTGCTGATTTTCGACGGTGCTGCTGTCACCTTTATTTAAATATTTTCAAAACTAGTCCGTATAAGCAAATAAAATTTCTGTGATATGATAAATACTAAATAAACTGCTAATACTAAATTAAAAATAATAGGATTATAAAAAGGACACCCCCTCCAGCAGCTCTGCCTGTGGCATGAAAATTTGAAATCTTTTGAATTGGCAGCCGAGCCATCCCTATGTCGCCTTTATGATATTAAACAGTTCACACTAATAATAATGTTATGCTATTGTTTTCTTTTTCTCTTTATTTAAGAGCTTTGTCACAACTCACTAAGTGACTATGTCGCTCGGTATGATACAGTTAGTGACAGCACTACAGACTAACCATACACTAACGATGTCGCCGCTCGTTAGGGCTGGCGAACTCGCCGCCGAGAGGAAAACAAATTTAAAACCATTCCATTTGCACTCCGGTGCTTGTTTTACAAATTTAATTATCGCTTTTGCGAATGTACTTTATATCGATAATATTAAATTCGAAATTTGAATTATAAAATAGAGAGATATTTCATTTATATTTTAGAATTTCCTAAAAACAATTTAAGAGTTTGATAATATTATACATATTATAGTCCGACAAGAAAGTGTAGAAATTGGCAATACTATAGTCGTCCCTCTCTAATCAATCTAAGAAAACAGATGACGGACGGACGATAGTATGTTGATCTACCGACCAGGAAATGTAATTTTCCGGTCGCCTAGCGAGTAGGTAAAAGCTACATCCGACATGTGGTTATTTTAAAATACTGATGTAAAATTATCTACTAACACGACTTAAATAGAATTCAAATACAATACAAATACTCTTTATTGCACACCTCAAAGATCAAGGAATACACAACACAACATGAAATACGTTAAAAAACAGGCAGAAGTAAACAACAGGCGGTCGGTATTACAATTCCACAATAAAGTTTGTTTTTCTTTTCAGGTAAGTACCATCTACAGCGATGATTCTGAGAGCGAGTTAACAGGTTCGATTTAGATATATATTCCAGGTATATAGCACATTTGTTTTAATTTTGGAACACATTAATTTTAGTGAAGTTTTTCTTCAAAACTAGAAACTTTTCCGTATTTACATTTTTAACGCATCCACTGCTCCCCATCCAGAGCGGGCCCTCCCGTCGCTCCAAATAAAAAAAAAGCGAGTTTTACGTAATATTACTGATGAATTGATAAGGTATGCACATATGTCGGTAAACCATGAACGATAAATACGGTACACATCAAACGTGCCAATGATTACAGTGAGATAGCATCCAATGATTAGAATAAGGTAGCATAGAATGCGATTTCATAATCATATCATAATGGACTCTTTGGTAATTAGTACAACTCTGAATGTTTCATACCTCTACACTTTTCTTTAAAGATGTCTAAATATAATACCTAAGACCTACTCTCGATTTATAATACCAGTCAAAATTACGAAGCAATACGGTGCTTGATGAAAGGTCAAATGCTACTCTTTTCCTCCAGTCCTAAATCAGAGTGATTCGGTTCAGTCTAATTACGACGCATTCCATGCGCCCAGTGCGTCCGCGTCACCATCAGAAAATTACCCTGTGGCGCGGAGATAATCCCATTAGCGGGTTATACTCCCACACAAAGTCCGACTGCTGGTAGTAAGGGTTAACCAGCCCTGATACAGTTCAAGTCATGGCTTAAAAAAATTGCTACTCTTTGTGAACATTTAAAATCCGTTAGTGTAAAGTATTTGGACGTCGTACATGCTGCCAGTGACCGTCTTCTTGACCAAATTAGACCATATCTTATCTGCCTAACCCTGTACACTTGTATTCCTCCCTCTCTCTCTCTCTCTCTCTCTTCCTAGCTACTATCCCACATGGTGGTGTGGCCAGCTTTCCTTACTTTGCTTCTCCACTTCGCCCTGTCCTCGACATTGCCTTCGGGTATTTGTCACTCACTCTTATCCTTTTGCACTACATCTTTCTACCTCATTCTGAGTGTGCTGGGTACAATTGTATTCCATTTCCCGTAAAATTATCAGCTTCTCCAGATTATGCCTTGAAGACTGCTTGACGCATTGTAGTATATTATGGCGATGTCTTTGACCTGTGAGTCAGTAATAAACGGACCGCGCACCTGAACTGTCGTTTCATTGCTAGCCACATCTACCTCACTGGCGACGATCTACCCGCGCGCGCGTAAAAAAAACAATATGGCTTTTATCGGGAATCTCAACATTTTCAACCATAATTCTCAGGAGTGGCAGATATTTTATGGAAGATTACAGCAGTTTATTAAATTGAATACAGTTGCGGATGACAAAAAAGGACCGTTGTTACTCACTCACCTATCGGACGACACATACCGATTGGCTAAAAATTTAGTGCATCCGAAGAAGTTGGAAGAGGTCACTTTTCTTTCCTTAGTGGCCGAACTCGACAAACACTTCTCCCCGAAAAGATGTACATTTGCAGACAGGGAGAAGTTCTTCGAGGCGAGAAGAGCTGCGGGAGAAAGCGTCGAGGAATGGGCGGTGCGTGTCCGCGGACTCGCTGTGAATTGCGATTTCGGTAGTTCATTAGACATGCTTTTAGTGAATCGCTTTGTACTGGGCATGAACATAGGACCCGAACGTGACCGTTTATTCGAGCAGGACGCTGCCACGCTCTCATTCGCGAAGGCACTGGAAGTGCGCGCCAGGCCCGCGCTGCAGCCACGGGATCGACCCCGGCGCACATTAAAGAGGAGCCGGTGTACAGGGTGAGCGGACCCAGGGCCGCCGCCAGCCGTGGACGCGAGGGACAGAAGTGCTCCGTATGTGGCATGAAAAGTCACGAAGCCGATAAGTGCCGGTATAAAAATTACCGGTGCCAAGTTTGTGGTGTTAAAGGGCATTTAAAGAAAGTGTGTGGTGGAAAGGGGGCAATTACGTATAAGTCGCGTTTGCATAATTTGGGTGCAGATTCGGACTCCCCTGATGAAAGTGGATGTCAAAACTGCAAGGAATGTGAAGTGTTTAACGTAAGGTATGTGAAATATTTGCCAATTTTATTGCCGGTCGTGATTAACGGTATACAATTACAAATGGAACTGGACTCTGGCTCGGGAAAAACTGTTATTTCCCACAAATTTATAAACAATATTTTTCTAGTATTGGTCTACAACAATGTAATTTAACATTTTGTCTGTACAATGGCCATAAAATTTCACCGGTAGGGTATTTTAAAACAAACGTGGCGTATCGAAATGATACGAGAAAAATTGGAATATATGTGGTCGATAATGGAGGTCCACCCCTTGCTGGCCGAGATTTTATGGCGGAATTTAACTTGTGTTTAACATCGTTAAATAATAATATAATAGATACAAGTACCTTGTCCAGTCAGCGCTCAAGTGAAGTTATGCAAATTATTAATGAATACTCTGATCTATTTAATAATGAATTAGGACGGTTCAATAAATTTGAAATTGAATTACAGCTAAAAGAAGGGGCAATACCAAAGTTTTTTAAGCCGCGCCCAGTTCCTTTTGCGTTAAAAAAACGAGTGGAGGAGGAATTAGATAGGTTGGTAGGTTTAGGCATTCTCGTGCCAGTAAATTTTTCAAAATACGGAACACCTATAGTCCCCGTTTTAAAAGAGAATGGAAAAGTAAAAATAGCTGGAGATTATTCGGTTACACTTAACAAAGACATTCATATAGACAAATACCCCATGCCCCGCATAGAGGAAGTGTTAGCTAATTTAGGAAATGGTCAGCACTATTCCAAGATAGATTTAAGTAACGCTTATAACCAGTTCGTTTTGTCTCCGCGTTCTCGCAAATTAACAACAATAAGCACGACAAAGGGATTATTCGAATATTCAAGGCTTGTTTACGGGATTGCTAGCGGACCCGCCATATGTCAGCGTACTATGGAGTCTCTTTTAGTCGGTATCGAGGGAGTCAGCTGTTGGCTCGATGACGTGTGCATAACGGGACCGACGGAGCAGATACATTTAGATAGGTTGCGTAAAGTACTATCTCGGTTTAAAGATGCGGGCTTGAAACTGCAAAAGGATAAGTGCGCGTTCTTTCAAGATAGTGTAACTTACTTAGGCTATGTCATAGACAAAAATGGTGTGAGGGCTTGTTCGAAGAAAATTGAGGCAATATTAGAGGCACCTCGTCCTACAAATATTACAGAAGTGAAGAGATTTCTTGGGGTAGTGAACTACTACCGTAATTTCGTTCCAAACGCGTCGTCACATTTGAGCCCGATTCACGAATTGTTACGAGCCGGCGCGCAATGGGAATGGACCGAACGGCACGACCGCGCGTTTGAAACAGTCAAGCGCGAGCTGGCTTCTGATAAGGTGTTGGCCCATTTTGACCCCGATGCCCAGCTCGTTTTGACTGTAGACGCGGGACCAGGAGGGCTCGGGGCCGTGCTGGCGCAACGCGCCCATGACGCCGACGCCACTGAGCGGCCGCTGGCATTCGCTTCGCGTTCTCTGTCGGCGAGCGAACGAAATTACAGTCAAGTTCAGAAAGAAGCCACCGCCATTATATTTGGGGTTAAGCACTTCCATCAATATTTGTATGGGCGACAGGTACCTTTCATATTAAGAACGGATCACCGTCCTCTGTTGTCGATTTTCGGTAAAAAGAATGGCGTAACAGTAATGGCAGCGTCGCGCCTGCAAAGATATGCTTTGTTCTGTCCGCTTATAATTATTTAATAGAATACATCAGTAGCAAAAGGAACGCCGTGGCAGATTTTTTCTCGCGCATCAATACAACTCGTGATGACTCATCACAGTCCAGCGGTAGCGGTCAGGCGGGGTCGGAGGATGGATCGCACTTGAGATTTCTAGATGCTAACATTTCACCGATAATGTTTGACGATATTAAAATGGCTACCGCGAATGACAGAACCTTGCAAACCGTAATTAAGTATATGAATAAGGGATGGCCGCGAAAGATTAAGTGTTCATCAATTTCTCCATTTTTTCAGTGCAAACTTGACTTAGAAGTGGAAAACGGGTGTCTTTTTCGTGGACACAAAATAGTTATACCTGAGATTTATCGTAAACGGATGCTAAGTGAATTGCATACGGGTCATTTTGGCATCGTCAAAACGAAAAGTATCGCTAGGTCGAAACTATGGTGGCCGTCTATAGATAGTGATATCGAGAGGTACATTGGGTCGTGTTTTGCGTGCAATAAAGTGCAGGCGGCGCCCGCGCGCGCTCCCCCGGCCCGCTGGCCACGCCCCGCTGGCGCCTGGCAGCGCATACACATAGATTACCTATCGATCGGAACTCGGGATTATCTCATAGTTATTGACGCTTTCACTAAATGGCTGGAATGCATTCGAATGAATGGCGGAACTTCTACTCGAGCGCTGATTTGTAAATTAAAATTGTTGTTTTCGGTATTTGGAATTCCATATGAGATCGTATCAGATAATGATGTAAAAATAAAATCACACGAATTTAATGTGTTTTGTGTTAACAATGGCATAAGGCATAAAACATCTCCTATTTACCACCCGCAAAGCAACGGATGTGCCGAGAACTCTGTAAAAACCTGTAAAAAAATGATACGTTGTTTAATGAATGAATCGGTATCAGACGCCGCCTTGGATGAAAAACTGTTGGGAATGTTATTCGAATACAGGAATACAGTGCACTGTGCTACCGGCGTTTCGCCGGCCAAGCTTATGTTTGGTCGAGCCTTAAGGTCAAGGCTGGATTTAATCATGCCACCGTGTCGAGATAATACTCCCAATAAAGTGGCGTCTGATTGTCGAAAACAAAACATTGGGGATCGCGTCTGGTTAAAGTGGTACATAGCAAGAAAATATACTTGGGTGTTAGGTATCATTCGAGATGTAATAGGTAACCGCATGTATGACGTATATGTTAGCGACTACAATGTTATTTGTCGACGTCATATAGCCCAGTTGCGAAAATTTACAGGCATTTTGCCGGATGAGACTGAACATAGTCGGGTAAATGAGTCATCGACCACGGGCGAGTCGCCGCCGCTGCCATCGCCGCCGCCACTCGCCCCGCTATCCCCGCCTTCAGCCACGTCCCACTCGCACTTTGCACCTTCTTCTTCAACACGTATCGAGGAACCCGAGACGGTTGTAAACGTGGAAAATAACGAGGGCGAGGGAGAAAGGGAAAAGGTAGAGGATGAGTGGGTCGAGGCACAAGACTCGGTGCCGGCCGATCCGGAGGAAGTTCGTTGTAATGACACTGCTCGCGCAGAATCCGCGCAGGCGCCCATTGCGGACAATGCATGACAGAAACGTCAACGAAAGGTCGCCCGGAGTCGGCAGGCACACGTTAAGGCCTAGAGATAAGAAAGTAAATTATAAGCAATATTATTAATGTTACAACCGGTGTGTTTGTCCCCAGAAGCTCAAATGGCGCTGGAGGAGTGTAGTATATTATGGCGATGTCTTTGACCTGTGAGTCAGTAATAAACGGACCGCGCACCTGAACTGTCGTTTCATTGCTAGCCACATCTACCTCAGTCAGGTTTACTCCTGTGGCGCGGAGATAATCCCAGTAATGGGTTATACTCACACTCTATTGAAATGTGTCAGGTGTAAGTGATATCACCTAGATGTAATGTAGATTCAGTCATCTAAAAGTTCATTATTTGACAAGAGCTGACAAATTGAATTTAATTTGAAGGAAGTTCAGCTTTCATTTGCAATACCGTCATCATGCATTCATGCATTTAATTGAAGGGTGGTCGGTTTAATTGATTTAAAGCTACGCTCCGGTAAAAGCTATTTTCGACGGGAAGTATTTTTTTTCATCGAAAACTTTTCCCAGCGAAACTATCGTTTTTTTTAGCGGATTTTCGAATCGCTTGTTTGATACTTACCTATTATTAGGTACATGATTGAGCGCATCGGATTCATTTCGTAGTTTTAATTATGTACTTAAGTAGGTTACATTGAAATAATCACAAATTTATAAATGGCGGATGTCACTTCTAAATGTACATAAATAGTTCAAAATACCCCAATGTGACCTGTACGTGCGGGTACAAAAAATCGTCTGAAATTCAAATTGGGCGATCCCATCTTGGGTATCATAGCTCGCCAAAAGATATGCTCAAATTTATGGCACCTCGAAGTATTACGAGTTTATCAGATACCACGCGCGCCGAGGCTAACCGCGATGTAAATCATCGTCGTTTTTAGGGTTACCCAAAGGGTAAAAACGAGACTGTTCACGCGTTAAATAGTCATAAATAAGTTCTTCAAACTTAAACGACAGTTTACCACAACCCGCCAAAAGATGGCGTTAGTAGTACCTACTGTTTTTGGTGATTTTACTTTGAGTTTGTGAGTTATAAAAAATATTATTATATTCCAAAAAATCTACGTATTTATAATCACATATCAGTATATTCATTATTTTATGTTATGTTTGAACAAATTTCTAGTAACCTAATTACCCCATGTTAAAGGGTCCCAAAAATGAAGCACTGAATTCTAAACACAATACTTTATTCAAGACCTTATTACTACGCCTCCGCTGTCTGTCACGAGGGTGTATCTCATGAACCGTGATAGTCTCAGGAATTGTCTAGATAGTTGAAATTTTCACAGATGTATTTCCTTTGCCGCTATAATGAAAAATACTAAAAATTCAATATTTAAGTGGGGCTCCCCGTACAACACACGAGATTTTTTGCTGTTTTTTTATTCGATGGTAAGGACCCTTTGTGCGCGGGCCGACTCGCACTTGGCCGTTTTTTTATGTTACCTTTCTGAATCAGATATTTGCCATGCTGGTCGAGGGTGTTAACACCTTTACATTGACAAAAAATTTCGCTAAATCGGTTGCACAATGGCCTGCTTGAGACAGCGGTCCCGTATTCGAATCCCGGATGGAATAAACACATGGAAAAGAAAAACAAATGATATATGAAATCAGAAAACACCGGCAGTTCTTTGTCATTGACATAAAAATGCCTGAACATGCTTTCTTTTCTACAACCGTAAACTTTTCCGGATAAATCCATTTTCATTTACCGCGCGGAATTGAATAAGAAACCAATATGCATTCTATTGGATTCTAAGATTAGTTCCAGTCCACTAACATTGCTTGTCGAAGAATCTGCTATTGTTGTGCCTTTAACTAGATTTCCTACCGTTGGTCCATTATTTCTCGTGTTATTAGTGTCGTGGCCAGACTCTCCCGAGTGCAGCCGACTCAGATCCAAAAGGACATTTTTAAACCTGATTTTTCCAGCATGATAAGGCATTTTTAAACACGCCGTGGAAGACTAGGACGCTATGGAATTATAGAAAAATAAACCTTATTCCTGTGGAACTAGGAATTTTGTTTGTGGATTAAGGATGCTTTAAATAAATAAGGTTATATCACGTTTTTATCTAGGCCCCGACCTGATTCGGTTTGTGGCAGGTGGCTCTAGCTTCTAGCACAGAAGTTTCTTAACAGTGGAATTCGCAAAAAAATATAGATATTCTTGACTTAAATTAAATGACTTTCACATAGTTGTAGCTTATTTTTTGGGAGTAATTTTAGGCAAGTTATTCGAATTTACGATTGAAGAGATTAATTGCAGTAAGTAAACTAACTATCAACAATTTATCAGCCTTACAAGTGTCGGTCCGGCCTAGGGGTAGGGGCGCTACAAACAGCTTTATACTAACCAAATGTACCGTATTCTTGGAAATAAATGATTGTGATTATGATTATAGAAATAATGTGCATACGTCATATATTTTCATTATTAGACGTCAGTAGCGATTTGTCAAGGATTTGTCATTAACCATTCAATCCAAAACATTGTTTATGGGAATGCTGCTCAATCCTTCGTTTTTCTTGCGAAATAAATACTAAATCATATAAAAAGCGGATAGTTTTGGCTTTATGCAAAAATTTATTATGTAATTTGCGGAATGTTTAGTAAGTACTGTTTTTTTTTCTTTGTTCACTGATGTGACGTTCACCGAGTTTCAACGTCAGTTACCAAAATGTTGTCGTTGCCAGTAATATAAATTAGGACCACTAAAATCTGTAATATGGCGAGGGTTGTGAAACACTCTGTTCGGCTATACATTAGTGCACAACAAGCTGAAGTAGTTGGTAAATAATAATTTTACTTTGTAGCTTGTTTTCATGAAACAAGTTAAGTTTTCCATCAAATGAACACTATTTTATACTCTGCAGTATAATGCAATGGAAAAACATCGCGTATTTTCACAGAGCTAGCATATAAAATAAAGAGAATACTAGGACTCAGGACAATCTTCTTACATCGTACTTCATTTTATTCTACGTATGTAATCGATAAATTGCAAATTGTCCATGTAGTTCCACAGATGAGGCTCTCCATCCATCCATCAATCCAAACTTTATCTCTATTATCTTAGATAAGGTATCTGAAGCTATCGATTCCAAGACGCTTGCCCTTTAGGTTTCTGAAGGTTAGGTCACGAATAAAGGAGCAAGCACACTTGGTGTGTGTGTGTGTGTCATGTTTGTATCGCGTACCATCCACCCTAAACCTGAAAATAGGCTGACGGTGCATTTACGCTTTAATGAATCCTTGAAGGATCGATCGCACGTCTGCTCAAAAAACGGTGACGTCTTTTGAGCAGCGGTGTGGAGAGCATGCGTTAAAAACGTGATAAGTCACTGCGTAAATGACACCGTTTTCTGCGCAGCGGTGTGGTCGATCCTTCAAATGTATAAAAAAAACGTGACGTCAACAAAGCATCATAGCGTGTAATACGCAACATTGCTAGTCAATAATATTTTCTTCGGTTTCCGCGACTGTCACACATTTAAATAAAATAATTTAAACGGATTATATGTAATGTAACTATGACAGAGAAGAATTGTGTTTTTCTCAGTCAACCTTTGACAACGGTAACTGGAAAGCTAACAAAACGTCAGGGAGGCTCAAATAATTAATATACGCGATATAATCCGTTTCTATTGTTTTATTTCATTGCTAGTCAAGTGCGAGTTGGACACACCTACTTGTTTTTTTTGTAATTGTTGGTATTTATAGTGGCCATACTAATAATACTCTAAGCTTCTAATAATACTTCAAGTCTGTAGCTACCTAAATATTACGGTTGGAAAGATACAGCCCTGTGAACGATAAACAGCATTCGAAACACTGCGTAAACCGTTTCAGCGTATTTTGAGCACCGATGTGGTCGCTCCTTAAATCAATCCCAAAATTCTTGTCTCGAACTAGCGCGAACTTCATAAGATCAACGTGGAAAAAGAATTACTTTGTAATAAGATCTCCTGTATTCGGGAAGAGCTTAGTTGAGAGTTCGCTTCGCAATTAAGAGGAAATATAACTGCTCATTTTTCCATACAATTCGAGGTTTCGCTCACGTTTTTTTTGCCTCCAAAAGTCAACCTAAACGAAATTTTAGGAACTGAATAGGGAGGAAAATATGTGTTATACCGTATTTTTGCTTATTATGAAATGTGTAGTAGGTTCTTGGCCAAAATTTCGCCGATAACGGCCGCCTAGTACACAAATTGCATAATACTTTGCACAAAACTCGATACGATCCGTCACAAAAAATCTTCCCATTAAGTAAAGATTGATTAAGTTGTGGAGGAGGAAACAGACGAGAATGAAGCCTCGTATGGATTTGTATGGAACAATTAGCAATGGTATTTCCTCTTAATTGCGAAGCGGACTCCGAACTATCCTAAGCACTTCTTTAATAAACATTTAGGTAGGTGTCTTTTCACCGCCTTTCCACTTTTCGACGCTGATTTTTATCAAGCACACGCGAAACACTCCTCCTTGTCCGCATGCCACCGACCAGGGGTACCCAAACTTTTTCATTTCGCGATGTACAGATTCAGTGTTTTGTATCAGCGCCCTAGCTAGTCGAAATAGCGTAGTTTAGTTTCCGTAGAAGAGTAAAGGCCCATTTAGATAGGGCCTTAACTCACACGCGAGTTACATCACATTGCAGCCCGGCTAGCACAACTATGCCACATGCTTCGCGACTCCTTTAGCGCGGCGTATAGCGTCGCTTGTTACTCTCACACAGTAGGTATTGTACAGAAAGAAATAGATAAATATCTCGCGTGAGAAAGAGTCGCATAGTTGTACTAGTTAGAGAAGCAGGATACATGGCGCGATTGAACTTGTCGTACGTCGCGTCGGCAGCACGTAAAGTAATGAAACTGTTATGCGTCTTCACGCTCCGTCTAACAGGACCTTACAGTGGCTCTCTTTACTCGCCACGGTTCGACTCTCTCTCCCTTCTCCTCCCGCCCTAAGTCTGTTCCCGTTCAGACTATTCATGGCGCAGTCTATGCGCCCAGTGCGGCTGCGTCTCCCAAACAAAAATCCAACTCACTCCTGTTGCGCGGAGACCCGTTAGTGGGTTTGTATTCTCACACAGTTCCACCACAACTGTGACTCGCGACTCTTTCTCGCGCGAGATATACTACCTATCTCTTTCTGTACAGTACTGTAAGAGAATAACGGGTCGAACTATGTCGTAGCATAGTTGTGCTAGACGCGCTGACCAGCACCTCTAGCGTAACTGTACACTCTTTCTTACGCAAGATATTATACCTATCTCTTCCTTCGCAGTATTGCGAGAGAGTGACGGGCGATGCTATGTCACCCGAAAAGAGTTTCGCAGCCTAGTCTGACCAGGTTCAAGTCATGCTTAAAAAAATCTCTATAGACCGCCAGGCCACCGCAACGCAGTTTGGAAACTTGCCACAGACTACATAAATTAGCCCACAAAGTTGGGACAGATAAGGCATACGGGCACGCACAATGGCGCCGTGAAGATAATTAATTAATTAAATTAATGCAGGCTCGGTAATTGCGGTGCGCGATTATTAATTGTAGTAGCTGATAGGTTTTGCGTTTAAATTAAATGATGAGGTGTGGCGATGGATACAAATGTTCGGTTAATCCATTGCAGGTAGCAAAGTTATATAGACCTGCTGACACAGCAAGTATAATGTAAAAGTAGTCAGCTAAAAAGTAAAATAAAAAAAATAGTAAAAAAGAAGTGTAATAAAAGTATCATTGGATATGCAGCAAAAAATAAAACGATTTTCAACACACTTGAAAAGCATTTTATAATTAGTAAAGAAGTGAGACAGTAGACATTAAACCAATTGTGTGCCTACTTATGATACTTACAGAAGTTTACCTCATTAGGGCACTAAATAGAAACCCAAACAAACTTCATTAAGTTGTTCTTAGTTACTTTGTCAGTCTTATTTAGTTTGCTCTGAATTTACGAAGCAATTTCGCTAATCTGACGAAAATTTAAAAGATAGCCATCTTAAAGTGGAAAGATATTTTAGAGAAGCTAGGTAGTCCATCAAATCGAATACGTCCTTTCCATTTTTTCTTTTGACATTTGTTTACCTCTCCAGGTGAAATAGGGGTTAAAAGTAACATATGCGCCTTTCTAAAAAAACTTTTAACTTCTCCTGACCGAAAGTTCGCTATTTTAGCTTCGTGAAGCGATTTTCCTTAGGCATTTTTCTAATCTCACAATTTTCTATGTCCGCTGTGTCAAAGTTTGAAAAATCAGTGCTAAAAACCCCATAACTTCGCCTGGGATACCTGTCGTATATGCGAAACGTATCGTCGCCTATTTTTATAAAAGTTGAAATTCCCGTCTAGTTTTTAGACTGCTAAAAACTAAAACTACTAAATAGAAAGTGTTTTTTATGCATGGCGATACATATATGTGTCCATGAAGTATAGAGTCAGGCTGGCCCACGTAACAATGCAAAAACAGCAAAAGACAGCTCCGGGGGTGTTTACTGGTCACTTTGGGGTCAAAGGACTATTGGCCAAGCTGTCTGACAATATAGATTGTACAATGTGTGGGAGGCAGGGACAATGAAGCACATACATACTGTGTGGATGTCATGCACTTGCCAGACTTAGAATGACGGAATTCGGTATTAGTAACCCAGAACCGAAGGAATTCCAGGCACTACCAACTGGTTCCATCATCCGATATATGGAGGTGGTGGAACAATCATTTGAGCAGGTGCAACAAGGGGTATGGGTCGAAGTGTATCCGTAAGGACCCCTATAATAAGATAAAGATAGGATACATAGCGATTCTCGCATCAACTGTGGCTAACTTAACCCGTCAAGCGTCCAGTAGACTAACGTTAGTCTACAGCAATTTTGTGCCGGTAGCGTCCAGTAGACACACGCTAGTCTACAGCCCAAACCGCTCATTGGATCAATTTCTCTGCATCGATTCGTTATGGTGGCAGCTTGATAGATATTTTACTATCCAACAACAGCTATCAGAGCACACAAATTTGATTTTTAACCAATCAGAATCCTCAATAGTGACGTGTAAATATTTTTTTTTCTCTACATTGGCGGAATTCATCCGCCATTTCGAAAATCACTTGCATTTGAGGTGTCGTGTCGTGTAATAAATATGTCCAAATCTTTTAAACGGAAAGTGTTTATAGTATGTATTATATATCAAATTACTGGCAATTAAATAAGGTTTTCGTTTTTAATGTTAAATTTAGCCGCACGACATTGTTTCCTAGTGAAAAAAGTCCTCAACTTTGAATGACGCAATAATTTTGCAATGATGGCCGTCGTAATTCATTTGTTTCCTAATTTTCAATTGTTCAAAACCTTACGAACAAATAATAGTTTTATAATACACTTTCTCAGGATTTCATTTCATATATTAGATTGGTGTAAGGTCTTGGGAATTTTGATAGATTTATGATTTTGTTCAAACAGTGCTCAATTTCGCGGCAAATCCGCCATGACAGTTGCGACTTGGACGGCGCAAGTTTGTAGCGTGCGCGCACGTTCTCGTAAATTAATATTTGTTGTGAAGTAATTATTAGGTGTTTAGAGGTGAATTTACGTAAAATTGACGCATAAACTAGCCAGTATCATTTTAGTGTATGTAAAATGTGATATGTGGTTTTAAATTGAGTGTAAATTGTGAATGATTAGTGACGGATGTGACGGAAATCTAACATCCTGGAATATAAATAAATCTACATCTCACTACAAGTAAGTGCGGCTATTATAACATATTGTGCCGAATTCCAAATTTATCTAGCTCTCTAACGATATATAACACATCTCATATAATTATTCTCGGGGTAGGTAAAATTCCCATCTTTAGCGGAAATTCAGCCGTTTCTTGTTTGTATGGGACATTTCGCGGTGTTTTGTCCTAGGGAGGTCTGACACTTGACGGGTTAAAAGCTAGGCGGAAATTTTAACTTTTATAATCATTGGCAATGATAGGGATTTTACGGGGGCTTTTGCGAATAGTGAAAATACCTACAATCAGAGAAAAGTTACCATCCTATCATGCTTGTTTATAATGCTAGTATATCTCTCTTAGGTCGACGGTACGTGACTGTCATGTCAAGGGTGACCTGACTCATTAGGGGTGAAAAATGTTTTAATTAGCCGACCAAGGTCACCTCTGGATTATTTCGGCAACAAAACATTTTGCCCATGACCCCTTTTTTAGGAGGACCCTTTTTGTGTAAACGCAGATAGGGCTTGGATAAAAAATAATTTAATAATTGCGGGTTATTTTTTTCTGTGATTACGTTAATGTGAGTAAATTACCGTTTGCGTATTGCAGAGTATCCCCCATTAACCTTAAATGCTTGTCATTACAAAAAAAAAACACTAACCTAGCGGTGGGTTGGTGTTACCATTAAATGCATAAAAAAAATACGCAAATAAGTATAACGGATTAGCACAAATTAACTGACACGATATTATATCGCGGATTAGCAAAGCAATATTATTATTTTAATTAATATGGGTTTCCGAAAGGTAACGCCTGATTCAATTAATTAATATGTATCCATTGCAGGGGATTATCTGGGTGATTATTTTAGCGTTTCAACCCACGTAGCACACATGCAGCATAAGAGTTTATACAGCCTTATTCAGCTTATCAAATGCATGTATACTTCTTGGGAACCGTTTTAGTACTCTGTGCCCCATACCTATTGACCAATTCGGGATGAATTTCGGTGCCATTTTCAGTTATCATGTAGCTTTGTTTGTCTAATTGGTTGGTTGTTTTCGCATAAAAATGTCTTAAGGACATCAACTATTTCTGAAATTGCTTTTTGCTAATAAGCTAACGTAAATATTAAGTTAAAATTGTACAGTCGAAGAAATTTAAACACTTAGCTTTTTCACTCTTGTCACGATGACACTAAGTGTCAAAAAGGTACGCGTGTCAGTTCCCTTAACTGTACATTAAAATCACACAATATCCTATCACGATACATACATAACAGTTCTGTTTTACGAATAAAATGATTGGAATAATCCTAAATTTGGACACAAAAAGGGTCTAAACTATTATCTAGACACGCGGCAGCGTGTCCAGCCAAGTTCACCGCAGGAACTGGCGAGCAGCAGCCGTGTGTTATATTACACGAACCGTTTGGAGCCACTTTTGACCCCCCAATAACTCCAAATCTATTTAACATAAAGAAATGAAATTTGGCTTATGTATTAAGATCCTTTAGAACAAGTAGAACCCCAAATTTCATTAATATAGGTTAAATAGTTATTGAGATATTAAAGTCCAAAAAACGGTATTTTTATCACTGACTGACTGACTGACTGACTGACTGACTAGTAATCAAAAACCTAACCCACTTCCAGGTGACCTAAAAAGGTGAAATTTGGCATCCAGCTTAGTAATTGTATGTGTATACATATAAAAATCAAAAAACAGTGATTTTTTAAATATTTTATTATTATTATTATTATTGATGGTTGTTGCCTCAGAACTCTGTCATTTATAAACCGATTTGGAAAATTCTTTTTTTGTTTGAAAGGTATACTAGAATAGCATACACACTCACACGCACACACTTACACATACACGCACATAAAAATCCAATACGTACTAACCGTTTTGGAAAATTCTTTGTTTGTTCAAAACTTTCAAAAGATGTACTAGAATAGCACACAGAACTAATTTACAAATAATAATTAAGTAAGATTTACACATCATAATAATTTCTTTACAAAAAGTAATGATATCCCATCAAAAACATAAATGTAAAATGAGAGCCAAGTTCAATATCGCGTGCACTTCGCCGACAAAAGAATTGAGATCTGCAAGGGCGCCAAGTTCTTTGCCCTAAAATTTTTAGATACAAGGACATGCGACATACTCAATGCATTTATTTTACTTGGGGAGTAATTCAATATCAAGACTTGACTTGGCTAGTTTTAAAATATAAATTTATATTATAAATCAAAATCAATCAAATCATTAACCTATTTTCGTAAAGGTAAGGACGCAAGTTAGTGTAGGTATGTCTTGTTACTTATACTGTTAGCTTGATAATGAACTATGACTATGACTATGTTACTTTTATAAAATTTAGTTAGTTTGTGAAAACTAGCCAAGTCAAATCTTGATATTGAATTACTCCCCAAGTAAAATAAATGCATTGAGTATGTCGCATGTCCTTGTATCTAAAAATTTTAGGGCAAAGAACTTGGCGCCCTTGCAGATCTCAATTCTTTTGTCGGCGAAGTGCACGCGATATTGAACTTGGCTCTCATTTTACATTTATGTTTTTGATGGGATAAGTCTTTCTCAAGCTGTCTGAAAGGGTGGTCCGCCACAAGGGCACTCATTGAGTCCGAATAGACGTTATTGCTTCCGGAGTGGTACTATCTTATCGTCTGTGGTTGTAGTAAGAGCGATCGCTATCGATCGAAGAAATCACCAAGCATATTCTCCTAGACATCTAACAAGGTAGAAGTACCTACATGAGTACAGTCAGTCAGTCATTAGCTTCATAGCTACAAGCAATGTTAAGGTATTGCTGGGTTTCGTGGAGGAGTTGGGTTGGTTAGAGTAGCGCTACCTCTTTTTAACCCAAAATACTTAGGCACGGATGTCGACTTACGGAGAATACCCAGGTAAATTAACTGACTAGCTAATGTTAGCAATTTTACCAAAAATTGCGTGAAAAAGTCGAAATTTTGTTTTGACGGAAATTAGCAGTTCATTTTAATATGCACAGTATGTGTAATATGCAAATCTATAATATCTATAAATCTGCAAATGTATACTAAGAGTAAGTATGCGATGCGGTCTACTTCACATTTTTAAAGTTCCGTGGAGAGAAATAAATGTAAAGTGATAAATTCTCAGGGTTTTTGAATACTCTACGAGGCAAGATTGACGGTTTAATATTAATGAAGTGACGGAGAAACGTCGGCGCATATTAACTTACATTTTGCTAAGACATGGTATATAACTTATTAATAAACAATTACCATCAATCTGATATCAAATTAAAGATGCAAAACTACGCACAACGGCACACGTGTTTCCTTTTTATAGCGTGGGACCCTTCAAACGAAGCGTGAAGAAGCATCTCTCAGGCCAGCACGGCAATGTCAACTGACAAAGGCACCTTTGGTTTCTAATCAATTGCCATTGCGACTTGGCCTCTATTTTTTGGTTACCATCAGGCGAAGAGCCACTATGTTGTGCCAATATAAAAAAAAAGTCTTGAAAGGTATTTATCAATTTATATTTCAAGCGTACGTCGTTGGATGCAGCAGGATATTTTCTCTTAACAACGTCATATCTAACCCTATCCCACCGGTGCCGGTGCACGCTGTAAGGAATATAGCGGAGTCACTAATATGACATATCTTCAAGGTCACTGACACGATATTTTCTTTTAGCACCGTCATATATCTAACCGTATCCCACCGGTGTCGGTGCACGCAGTAAGGAATATAGCGGAGTCACTACTACGACATATCTTCAAGGTCACAGACACGATATTTTCTTTTAGCACCATTATATCTGACCCCATCATATCGTCACAACCACGTCATGTCGTCTAACCCTATCCTACGCATTATACGCATCTGATTCCACGGATACTTGCCAGTGCACGCAGGAAGGAATGTAGCGGAGGGACTACATATACCGCGACATCACTTTAATTTAAGGTAACGCGCCCGAAGATTTAACTGTGACATCGCAAGGGGGATAAAATCAAATATTATGAAAATCAGGCTTTGCAGAAAGGTTACATTTTATAACAGAAACAGAGTATCGTTTCTGAGAAATAGAATTTCTCTAGCGGTTAATACTTTCTACTCTTTTTGGCTGTTGGCTGCCTTTTTTTTAATGACATAGATTACGTGTTAAGAACAGTATCTGCTTTAAAAACATGAAACAAGGGCGCAGCTAGTGTAAAAATAATGTTTATGCTATTTGTACGAGTTAACAGAATAGTTATTTTTTCTAGATATTGCTGCTTATTTTTATGGAAATGTCTAGTACTGAAATTAAAATCAGCTCCGTTTTCCGCTCAGTGGTCAAACCGCGGCATTGCATCTCATGTATACAGAGTGGATTTATGTAAATGTCGCAGAAGAGTGGCGATCAGACCGATCGTGCCCGAGACGGGATTCCAGACCTCAAGGCCTTTCGTCTTATTATGATTTCTAGAATCCGATTACTGAAAGATTTTTGTAATTTTTATTCCTCCGTCATACATTTTTCATGATTCATGAAAATATCAGCGTATTGGTTAGGTTTGTTCTATAACAATCTCAAATAGTTTACGTTAGCAAAGAGAAATGCTTTCTACGAAATGATCTTTCGGCGAAATTAGATATTCGCCGAAAATTCGTTCTAGGAGTCAATATAGACCCTATTAATAATTATAAAAACGGTTTAAACTCACGTAAAAATTGTCAGGAACGGCCCGACATGTTTGACAGTGGGTCGCGAGTCGCGTAGCAGCACGGATCGCTACCCCTGATGAAGAGCTCCAAATGAGTTCGAAACAATTTTATCTTCAATGCAATACAAATATTTCGGTCTCTTGCGGTTTCTCGACGATTCCTTCGCGTCGCTGGGGGCAGACAGGTCACGAGGGTTCAGCTGCTTGGCCAATTTGCTAGGAATTACCGCCACACTCATTAGCACGGAGGGTTAACTACAGTAAGGGACGAATTAAGCACTTATTTTGAGATTTTTTTCGAGTTCAACGTTCACGGTTGAGCGTTACGCTTTGTTTTCTTTTGTACACACACATACTGACTTTTTTTTTGGGTTCCGTACCTCAATCGGAAAAAACAGAACCGTTATAGGATCACTTTGTGGTCCGTCCGTTCGTCTGTCTGTCAAAATACTATTGCATATACCTCTGTTATGTAAGACTAGTCCGCGACCATACCGACTTTAAATTAATATGTTGAAGGTAATTTTTCGGTATTTTTTTTTTAAATGGCGGAAGAAATCGATCATATTGATGTAAAACACAAAATATTGTATTTTTTACGGAAATTGACAAACTTTTACAATAAAAAATTTGTTATAACAAACTACTGGCCTGCGATTTATTTTTAAAGGAATAAAACATATTTTTTGTAAAATCGTCAAGATTAACCTTTTTTATCTAATATTAACCTAATATTAAGTAGTGATTGTCCTGTCGGAATGTTTGCACAATGAAAAAGATCAAGACAGAAATACAAATACGATCGACAAAATACAAACATTAATGCATCTACCTATATACAAACGCGGAATTCTATGACACAAATGTGATTGGACTGCTATTTAGTTCAGACTGGCATCTGGTTCTGGGAGTTAGTAAAGGGCAATAATTAACAGAAACGCAGTAATTTGTCCTTGAATACTCTGCGTAACTGGTAGCAAGTTGGCATTGGCAACCCTATGCTGAGTCATACGCCCACGTCTAATCTTAACTTAGGTTTAACCTTAACTTTAGGTTTATTCTGTTGACTGTAGACGTAGCAAAAGCCTGTAATGACGCAGGCGTAACTGATGGCAAGTTGGCAACCCTATACTGAATTATACGCCCACACCAATCTTAGGTTTAACTATTCTGTTGATTGTATGTGTGGGACACCAATATGATAGATTTTTCCAGTACTGTATTTAACAAAATAACCGAAAAATTAGATGCAAAATATTAATTTAAAGTCGGTTTTTGTATGTGCACTAAAACAAAGGAACAAAGCGTAACGCTCAACCGTGGACGTTGAACTCGAAAAAAATATCAAAATAAGTCCTTAATTTGTCCTATTCATTATGGACATCACTGTAGTGTTAGGTATATATACAGAAATTAAAAGGAAATTATGTAAATAACCACTGCTAAGGTAGGCTTTACAAGTTTACAAGTAATAATAGTCAACCAACTCATATAAGGGTACTTAGAGAAGTAAAACTTCAATTGAAAATTGCTTGTATGACTTTGTTAGCAGAAAAAGTTCTTTAACACTTATGCGCTGCCACAAAAAAATTCATCTGGCCCAGCACTGGACTTGTCTCTGATTTGCAGTCACCTGAAATCTCTGGCCGGGAGAACAATTGCATAATTTCCCTAGAGAAGGCTAGTAATTTCTCACAATACAGAATGTAAAATTTGTGGTGGGGAGGCAGGAAGCACACAGCGTGAATGTTATGCATTAATGATAACGGCTAGAACCGAAATCCAGCTGTGCTATTGTGGAGTGTTGCGGTTTATTCAGATGGTGAGATAAAGCATTTAGTATGCAACAGAGGGATGGATGCACAAAAGCTGAATGGATCTTTTTTTTTAAACATGCAATAAAATGTCGTCATAACGTGTGTTTTAACAGGCTTCAAAGTATCACGTTTCGGGCGGAATAACTCGAGAGAACTGTAAAGTAATTTCATACAAAATTGAAGGCCCAGGCCGGGAAGTATTTTTTTTCTAAACATGGCGTCTGTGTTCATGAGCAGGCTAAACAGCTGAATTATATTTTTTTTTGAGTGGTGTTTGTGAAATTCACTATAGACATGCCTTATTAACAGTTAAAAGGGCTTGACGGCTTCGTATCACTATCCGGCCTCCCTGCGGTCGGTATAGATATACCTACTCACCTGGCAATCCCTTCTTTCCCGGCGTCTGCAGTAATGTAATATTTTTTATACATGCGAATCTTGGAGTTGCAACCATTCATGCCTATGAGAGCCATGCAAATTGCAAGCGTACGACCCACCTGGTGGTAGCATTACTGTAGCCTTACAGTAATGCTACCACCAAGTGGGTCGTACGCTTGCATGCCACATCCATATGATTAAAATGAGATTCCTATAAGGGCTCCCCGTACCTTTACCATGAGTTAACGTGACCATACTCGCTAGACAGCGACAGCGTAAACGATTAGTATTATGGAGAATATTACAGCGTCCCTGGCGGTTACTTTGTAGAACTAAAATTCTCCATAAATATCGTAAAGAGGAAGGACATCTATGAGTCATTTATAAAATATCTAATCTATATTATTATCCAATAAGAGGCGAGAATATTGACGTTAGGTTTGTCACCACAACGCCCGATAACCTCGACGCGACGCAGCAATTAGGCAACGACTCTGTAACGTCGTCTTATTAATGCTACGTTATTATTCACAAGAACCGTCTTCCGTTGAGTGCGGATGAAATTAGAAGGAACAGATAGCTACACGCAAATATAATTAATGACGTACATCGTGTCGCCCGTTATTTTTCCCCTAAATCATAGAATAGAATCCTACAAAAGAAATTTTTCTCAAATTCTCTTCGCAAAAATTTCCTAAGAACTAAGTAACTATTCATAGTAATAACTCCTTTTTCTGGGAAATAATGTAAAAGAGGTGTTTTGATTAGTTCACATTACCCGCATTTGAGATTTCTCCGCTGCAACTTATTTATTTCATAGGGTTTAGTTGTCAAAAGACGATTTAAAACTTCTAAGGTCAGGTGAGATAAGAGAAAGACCTGGTCAAGTGGAACACTTTGGAATATTTGCTATGTAATAGCTTTAATAAACATAAAACGACCAACTGCAGCGACATTTTTTTTTTTTACCAAGAACTGTTTCGAAAAATTGGATTCACCTCACACACTGTGATTTATTTTGAGTGTTTCCTTTACCCCAATGTGTTTTCTTACCTACCTGACCTTAATTAAATTAAAATTTAATATTATTACGTTACTTAAGTTACTTCGTACTTATAATCGGTCACAATCACTGATCACGAATCGCATCACAAACGTACTATCCACAGTTAGGGTTGCCACGACGGTCTACTGAAATGAAACCCCTCGGAACAATTAGGGATAATAGCGCCTTATTAATGCAACGGCATTATTCACAAGGATCGGATGGTTGAGTGCGGAAGAGACTGATTTAAGACGACGGTTCACATACACATTATAATAATTTCATAATACTTTTACTCATTTATTCATAATGCACAAATGTCAATTTTACAAAATGGTATTACAATGTAGTTAGTGGTTATTTTATATTTCAGTTTTTACAATTATAGTTAGTAATAGTTACATAGCAATTTTTTACAATATAACTTTTAATTATTATTACTTTTCTAAGACTGTTCGATTAATAATGTCAATAGATAGTTGCAAATATGCTTCTTTGGTATCAGTACTAACAAAATATACTGTTGCACATGTTAAGATGTTATGTTCATGGTCTCCTTTCGAGACCATGCTACATATTATGAACGAAACTTCGAGGTAATTAAGCGAACACCTTTTGAACGCGAATAAGTCCAGTTTTGTTACAATAATGCCCATTTTAACTGGTATAGAATTCAAGCTGAAGTGTCATATCGCTATTTAAAGTAGCCGTGGTGTATGACACTATAAGTACCACTATTATTGATCGCGAATGGCGTCGTACACGTATTCACGGTAGGGTTGTAGGTTGGCGTCGGTGGACGGCCGCCTGAAAGCCTCCGTGGAACAATTAGGGTCCCGTAATAGCGCCTTGCTAATGCCACGGCATTATTAACAATCACAAGGATGTTGGGTAGAGTGTGGAAAAGACCAACTTTAGTCGACGGTTCACGTGATGCTTACGAAGATACCAAGAAACTTATTTAGGGGATAAATTCGATTTTTAATGACATATTACAATTTTCCTGCAACTTCGTACGCGTACCTAGTTTTTTTTATACCTTACTCGGGTAAAAAGTATCCTATTACACTCTTTGGAAAATTGGTTAAAATCCGTCCAGCCGTTTCGGTGTGATGCGAGGACAATGCAAAGGAAATTATGAAAACAGATGATTCCAGGTTGGCTCGGCGCCGCGCGCCCATACAAAACAAATGACGATCCTGCATCACCCTATTAGGATTTTTCAACCGCTTTCACTCCGTCTCCATAGAAAAAGGATTTTCGATACAAGTCTAGATTTTTATGATAATAGTATAAATGTCTCTCGATTGAAAGACGTGATTTGTGAATCGTCGGCAATCCTAAACTTAAAAGCGATATCGAACCCCTAAGTCTAAGGAAAGCTGAGGTCTCTCACCTTGCATGTGTTATATCGTTTTCATAATGGATAGTTTTCTGAGGCATTTTTCGACATGATGCCCACGGTCGCATTCTATCACCGCACCGCTCACCGTCGGCAGGGCATTCATCCCCATACCCTGGGACCCAAATGGTCGCGTACGGTTCCAAATGTACTATAAAAAACCGGCCAAGAGCATGTCAGGCCACGCTCAGTGTAGGGTTCCGTAGTTGCCCATCCTTCACAATAGACGAAAATTACGAGAAAGATTTAAATTACGAGAAAGATTACAAGCTCTATAAAAAGGTCGAAAACGCCAAAGTAACAGTAATTACTTATTACCTTCTGGAAGTTATCGATTATACGCACCAGATTGAGCGAAATGTTTTAATACAGTATGGCACTTAACCAATATGTGTAACGTTCGAAGTATAAGGACACCGCGCGGCACACGTCATATTAAAGAAAATTATGAATTTTTGCGATAACTCAAAAACGGCTCAACCGATTTTATTCAATATAGTTTTCATTGAAAGTACTTATAAGGCCTCATTTTCATGAATTTTCCCATAATTTTTTGACCCGTGGTTGAAAAGTTAGAGGGGGGGACACAATTTTTTTTGCTTTCGGAGCGAATATTTACAAAACTGCTAACTTTATAAAAAAATTATGCTGGGAGACCCCCATTATTTTTAAAAGATCTATTCAACGACACCCCACACACTAATGTTGAAACGAAAAAAAAAAACACCCCCACTTTAGGTGTTCGAGAGGTACCCGAAAAAAAATAATTTTTTTTAGTTTTTATTTTACCGTTCTGTCGGCGTAATACATACACATACTCATACCAAATTTCAGCTTTCTAGTACTAATGATCAAGGAGCTAAGCCGCGGACGGACAGACAGACAGACAGACAGACGGACATGGCGAAACTATAAGGGTTCCTAGTTGACTACGGAACCCTAAAAAACATACTCGTAGTCGAGATGTATGCCTACTTTTAAACACAAAAATAACCACCAAGCTACCGATGTTTAGGTATTAACGTGTTTATTCGCATGGCTTTCAACGTATCAAAACCAACGCAGTAACCGCAAATAAAAATCTCAGTTCATAATATGTTTCTTTTCTCCCGTGTATAGAAAGTTATTCTTCGGTCGTTTACAAGGCAATAAACACGAGTGGATTGTCGTGTCCTGTTTTATGACGTTTTGTTACGAGTTGTGACTGTTGCGAATTGCTTTATAAAATCACGTAGTTAACTAGAGTCTTTATTCTGCGACGTAACACATGTTGTCTTGATTTTTACTTAGATTATAAGCAGCGTATTTAGAATCAACAAATCTTTAGTTATTGATTGAGCGAGCAAAGTGCCTCTGTTTCAGCTTCGCCAAAATATCTTAAGAACAGTGGTACAGTTTATACACTAAATCCGCCTTAGTAATAGTCCAACTGTATGATTTGCTACGCTGTGACTAATTACTGGTCGTCCGCGGTCTTTTAGAAAGAGGAACTTTTCAAATTACATTTTCAATCACAGATTGGGATATTTTCAAAAATGCAAAAATGTGGTAATGATATTTTTTTATCCTTTATTTAATATAATATCAATAATAGTCCTGGTTAAAAAATACATCAAGTAAGTAAAGTTTTAACAAATAAACGGACTGCAGATTCATTGAGAATTTAGTTTAGTCTGGAGGAAGCGAGAAGTGGACAAATAGGGATAAAAAAAGCGCAAGAAAAGCGGCATCAAGGGAAAGTAAAACATTTCGTAAAACGTCTCAAATCCTACAGTGATAACGATAATTGTGTTCAATCTGTCAAGGGTAACACCGATTAAAAAATCCTGTACAGCCGGCTGAATTAAAATAGACTCATTTGTATGAGACGTAAAGCGGAGGTTTATGATAATAGTACATTACTGCAGACGCCGGGAAATAAGGGCTTGCCGGCTGAGTAGGTATAGACGGCCGACCGTAAGGGAGGCCGTCTAGTGATACGAAGCCGGCAAGCCCTTTTCACGGCTAAGGCATGTATAGTGCTTTTCTCAAACATATGCAATGAAATAAAAAAATACACCACTCAAAAAAACATAATTCAGCTGTTCAGCCAGCTCATGAACACAGACGCCATGTTTAAAAAAAGTATTTTTAATTTTCCCTCCAATACCTCTATATTTTTTTTCTTTAATAAGTCCACGTGTGTAGTGTGCGAATATTAGGGCCATTATACACAACCTGATAATAAGAATCTTAGTTTCTATACTAAGTAAAATAAAGGCAGAGGATTTCTAATATTGTCTATGGTCTCTGGTGACTTACGTATAGACGGTATTTTCAGTTCGTGTGTACTAGGCATTAACACGGATATTGTTGGTCCGATGGCTGAATGGGTAGCTACTAGAAAAAAAAAAAATATCAGCTGTTCATACACACAGACGCCATGTTTACATTAAAATTAAAAACAAATTACTTCCCGGCTTAGGCCTTCAATTTTGTATGAAATTCCTTTACAGTTCTCTCGAATTGTTCCGCCCGAAACTTGACACTTCGAAGCCTGTTCTAACGCACGTTACGACGATATTTCATTGCATGTTTGAGAAAAATTTATTAAATTGTGTACTTACATACTTCTTTCCGACGCTGACGATTCTTTCCATCCGCTGCAAGCCTGCAATGCAAATATGATGTTTTTTGTTTATTTGCGTAAACGCCTGTAGCGAAGGATTTCGGTTGGATAAAAGTTCATTTATTTTTGTTAAAAAGTGCCCGCTGCACTGAAAGAACCTAATGAAGCATAAATCCAAAAAAGTATCACTAATTCAACTAGTTCGCAGAGCGTAGTCACTAAGTTGCACGCCAGAAGAGAAATGACGTTAGTCTGTACGAAACACTTCGGCGGTTGTTACCTTGTGCTACGGGCACTGTGAAGCGTTCGCGAGGATAGCTTTTAATTTCCGAGAGAATTTTAATTAAAAATGTTTGCCAAGTCTTATTACGCTCGTAGTACGTTTCTGATACATTTAACTTGTAATCTACGCAAAAGGATAAGAAATGTGTGAAGACTAGATTTTTATCGTGAGTGCCGGCTTGAGTGACAAAACTAAAGTTACTTGGACGGGTTCTTGCTTTATAAATATTTTGAATAAACCTGTGACACCCGCTGCACATACTCTTAACAAACATTGACAATAAAAAAATGTTAGAACGTGTAAAACTGTTCTTTTCTTGATTCAAAAAAGGATAACTTGAATAGGGATTAGGTATTATATTCGACATAAAATGGAGGAAGAAACAATAAGAAAATCTCGCACCCATTTCTATAATAGGTATCATTTCAATATTGTACGCAAACTGGCAACCGAGAAGCCTAATATTTCAATTGGCATTATCCAATAAATTCACGTCCACAAAAATATTTCCCAAAAACTTTAATCCCGAAAGGCAATATCAATAAATCGTGATCTGATAGGCGTTTTCACATCAGCAGGCGGGAATCCATTCAATTCGAAGTACGCACGCTCACCGAGCTGAAAACATGTATATGCTTCGTGAAAAACGCCTAGGCTGGAATCATATTAATTTAAAAATAGAACTATAATATGTATCGTCTTTTATTTTACTAAAAATGTCTTAGAACGTTGTAGTTACTTGGAGGTAAGAACACCAGACTTCACCAGAGATTAAATCGATTACTTTAAGAATGATTGTACCAATCTTAAAGTAATCGATTGCTTGCGCTTGATAAAAATTTTGGATGACTATGAATTTATATTTTATTCATCTCACCATGTCAAACATTAATTTTGCTGCGAGATAACAGTGACCAAAATGCGATTTTGTTTTGAGCGAATGTACAAAGAAACTTTTTATTTTTTTTAATTCTTTGGCCATGTATTGGCATTTCTCAGCCACAGAAGATTTTTAACTTTTTTTTAGTTTTCTGAATTTGTTGTTATAGCGGCAACAAAAATACATCATCTGTGAAAATTTCAACTATTCTATCACGGTTCATGAGATACATCCTGGTGACAGACAGACAGTGAGACAGACAGACGGACGGCCAACGGAGGCTTCGTAATAGGGTCCTGATCTTACGAATCAACACCTGCTCGGTTGTTTGACGACGCTTAAAAATAGGTGAGCGAAATAAAATCCTTAAGCACATCGTCAAAGTCAGCTTGAATCGTAATTCCTCAAAATTTGTCGGTATAATTGATAAACCAGTTGGATGTTTACCTCGCTTCCTGCTCGTTTTTCCGGTTCGTCGGCTCCCTTCAAGCGCGCCGCCCGCGCGTTCTGCAAACCGACAGGTTTCGTAATTAATTAATGTCATCCGTGTTTTCTTGATAAAATATGATTCCATTTAGGGATATAATATATTACTTATAAAGACATTTCATGAACATGTTTCCGTTGTTTTTACTAAGTGCTTCCGTGGGCATCACTTTGGTGATAGCGTTTCGGTCTAAATGCCGCATTTTCGTCTCGTAAAATTTGGTTCATGTTAAGTAAAAATACAAATACTTTGCACACCTCAAACATCAAGGGATATACAACACAACATGAGATACATTAAAATAACAGGCAGAGGTAAACAACAGGCTTATAGCTAAATAGCGATCTCTTCCAGACAACCTTTAGGTAGCGGAGTAGTTGAAAATTAATGTTTGAAATTAATTAGTTTAAGTATGTAGAGAACTCTGACTATACCATATTATTCTTCTAGCTGAAAATATTTGTCAAATTCAGCATCATCATTCACGAGTCAAACTCTTCTCGGTGTAAAAAACATGGCTTATTTTGCCATTGAAAAGACGTATTAGCAGAGCATTGTTAGTTAAAAAAAAAGTCATCCCTCCGGTGGTCAAAAGTTAAGAGCTTGTGTGAATTCAGGTTATGTTGCTATTACATCGGATTATATAAGCGGGAACATTTTTTATTCTACTACGATTTTTATCAGAAAATTAGGCCCTGGAATCCTTAATTTCGCATATCTGCACCAGAAAGACTCGAACTAAAATGTGAAAAGGACCCAGCAGCGATATACTTGAAACTATTAAAGTAAGCATTTAATAATTTAATACAAATCACAAAGAAAAAATTAAATGAGCAACCTGGTGGAAGAGACCAGGAATCGAACCCGGTACCCCTAACGGCAGATTTTCGATTTTTTCCTTATGCTTAATTTTGAAATACGTTTGAGCGTTTTATTAGAGAAAAACAAAACGAAATAAAAAGTATGTAACTAACATTAAGAAACTTATGATCTAATTAAACCTAACCTAAACTATTGGGACCTAAACTATACGTACATATATCCCCTAGGTCGCTACCACTGGGTATTAGGGTGCCCATAAGGCTGGCCGCGTTACCTCGCTGGATGGCAATTCTAAATGCTTTGGACGAGAAACGAGCCAGCCCTACGATGACCGGAGCGGAGGACCGGATAAGCAAATAACTCAGCTTTTAGTGTTTTGCTTTTTTTATGCTTTCTGTGTCGATCTCTACATTAAAAATAATAAGACATTACATGTTACGTAAATGTTAAAGTAAGCATTTGTTATATTTTCTCAAATAGCTTTAAAGTATCAACCAATTTTCTTTTACTGCTTTTGCAGAGGCAATTTAAAATTGTGATAATTGAGCAAAATCGTCACAAAGAAAACTTAATATTATTTGATGGCTATTGAAAATACGAACAACATTTAATTACGACTAATTGAACTGTTTAAATAGTACTCTTAACTGCCAATTTTATAATTGCAGCTATTTTTCGATATTGAAACGATTCAGATGATAATTATCGGCCTTTTCATTAAAAAGTCTATTATTTGCTGAAATTTTATAATAATTTTACGTTAAGAATCGTGCTTGCCTAGTTACTTATATAAATTTCTTACTTTGTATAAAAAAGTTGACAATGAAAAAGGTTCGTGTCAATTATGGCGTTTATTTTTTTAGCTTTTGAGCAACGATATAGGTAGTAGTTTGGAGTATAATGCAAATGTAAAATAGGGTGCTTAGGTACATTGTGTCTTTTTAAAAATGCATATTAACTTTGATAACTATATTCGTTTTCACGATAGTAGGAAAAGTAAATGCAGATTGTTTGTTATAACTTTTAGGATGACTTTTGAAAACAAACGAATATTCTCAAATGCATATTTTTAGTGTAGGTAGTAGAGAGACTCTCTGGTCAAAAGCTTAGATTCCAGAATCCAAAGGTACCTGGTTCGAGTCCCAGTGTGGACCACGTATGAGCGCAATTTTTTTTTCATTGCTTATTGATCTTTGTATCTATATAGCAAGCATATTTGTATTATAGATAACCATTATGATAAGAATCAAACAATTATTATGACAACAAGCATGCTATCATATGGGAAAGCAGTCAATTTACAAGAAGGTACTTAATTGTTTTTTTTTTGTAGGTACGGTCCGCATCAGAGCTAGCTGTCAATTTCACGACTGATTTATGTGAATGAATATGCATACTAAAATTGTTAACTATTATTAGATGCTGACTGTACATGTTACCCACTATAATTTTTCTTTTGTGTTTCTTCTTCGAAGTCTCTTTATTTGAGTTAATAATTGTGTTTGTACCTTATATTATAGTCTGCAAACATTTGCGAGCTGAATAATTTTAAACACAAGCACAACTTAACTACTTAAATGAACTGGAATGTTCTTTGCGCAGCTAATTATTCGTACAACAAACCTTTACCCTTGTTAGTCTTGATCTTATCTGACGTCTCAGCTGAAGTTGATACTTCAACCGCAGTTATTCAACCTCATTATGTTACTTGAGATTTAGCTACCTGATTATGAACTTTATGAAAAAAGAAACAGTTTATTGCACTGTTATCTTTGCCAAATTCTGACATTGGCTAATTGTAAGGACTAGGGGGAGTAAAAAGCACTGTAATGAGACGGCTGAAATTTTTTGTGACTTTTCACGAACTAGGTTACAAAATCACTGCAGTCGGTAGTATTACTGTTACTTTATCCAGTCGAATCTGATTGTGGTATGACAATAGAGATACGTTCAGACAGACATTGCACTGTAATTATTAAAAACCGGCCAAGTGCGAGTCCGACTCGCACAGCGAGGGTTCCGTACAAACTTTCACTTATCCCATTTTAATTGGCCTGGTTGAGTTAAGTTTGCACCTGAAATGTATCATACAAACGAGGTGCAAACTTAACGCAACCGAGTTCTCCAAATATGATGTTTGAAAAGGACTAATTTTTTATGATTTTATTACCAATGTATAGTTTTCTGATTTTTGTAAGTATATATTGTAAGTGACGATATTACTTGCAAAATTTCATATTCCCTAGAGAGTGTCGAAATGTACGTTTTTTGCGACATAAACGGCCGTATCTTTTTTCACGTTAACGAAGAAGATTGTTTTTTTCACAGCTTCAAGGAACCGTTGTCCTGAGTATATGGTGTTAAGTTCAACCTCCACGCGTTCTCGAGATACAGGGTCTTGACAGACAGACAGACGGACAGACGGACAACAAGGTGATCCTATAAGGGTTCCGTTTTTTCCGATTGAGGTACGGAACCCTAAAAATGTAAGATAACTTCGTTCGGAGTATTGTAAATAACAAAAGTAAGTCAAAAAATCATGTCACAGGGATCTAGGCAACGTCATGGTGTGACCAAGTCACAGCGATAACACAGCGATTTTTTTGAACTGGATCAGTGAAATGGAACGCTTTTTCCCATGTCTAGGGAGGACATTGTGTCCTTGTGGTGAATTAAGACTGCGGTCACAAGTGTAGCGAAGTGTGAAAATGAGTTTACCGACCGAAATAATCTGTCAAATTTGAATAACAATACCACAACACATTTATTATAGAAGGATCGTGACTCCACAATGTTGATAAAGTGGCCTAAAATTACAAAGTATTTTTTTTGTAACGCTAACTAAAAATATTGAAACAAAGTTTACGAAACTGAATTTCAAATTGGATTGTAGCTATTGGAATAAAATTCTGAATTTTGGATGATAAAATTCAAAGATTTTCTTTCTTATTTTTCTTGGTAATTTCAAAGTGGTTTGAAGGTGAGCTCGAATCAATAGGTTTCCTGAGACTGTACAGATAAAAATTATATTTTTTTTATATACTTTACTCGACTATCATAAAATTCTGTTTTTTTTTTAAATCTATGATCCAAGAAATATGGCTGGAAATATTTTGTATTCTTTTGACACCAGTTAACCGTAGTTCAGCACCAGACGTAAATCTTGTCTGGTACAGCTCCTCTAGCATAACTGTCATACACGACTATTTCTCGCGCGAGATAAATACGCGTCTCTTTCTGTGCAGTCATGTGAGAGAGTGATGGATAGCGCTATTTCACGCGACAAGAGTCCCGAAACATAGTTGTACTAGACCGGCTGGTACAGTGCGGCCAAAAAGAGTAGAAATGAAAAAGTGGCAATACTGTAGTGTCGTCCCCGTTTTCTTATATTGATTAGAAAGGGAGGACACTACAGTATTGCCACTTTTTAATTTCTACTCTTTTTGGTCGGACCTGGTACGGATATTATTTATAGGTAAGTATAATAACTTTCGGAAAATGTGTGAGGGAATATATTCACGTTGTTATCACGCCACTACGGCTGAACGGAGTTTTAACCGTTTTGATATACGTCAAAGATAACATACCTACCTACCTTACCTACACCTACCTATACCTACTTAGTTTTTACCTGATTGCGGTAAATAATAGAGTGTTTAGGTACGCATGTTGTCAGGATTTTGCCTAATCGCCTATCGTCCCATGGCGAGTGTGCTTTACATTTTTTTTATATATATCACCTCACACAAATCTATCTAGCTCAAGAAGGCTTGTGTTATGGGTACTAGACGACGGTATACGTACTTATATAGATAAATATATACTTATAAATACATAGAACAACCATGACCTAAGCATAAATATTCGACTTCATCACACAAATATTTGCTCTGGCCGGGATTCGAACCCGGGACCGTCGACTCAGTAGGCAGGTCTCTACTAACCGAGCCAACCGCGTCGTCAAACGTCAAAATATAGTATTTAAATTAAGGTATTCTCATTTTGGCAAAATCAGCGTGCAAGACTTCTCATTCACACTTCCATGTTTTTACTATGGAGCCTTTGTCAGTACAAAAAACCGGTCAAGTGCGAGTCGGACTCGCGCACCGATGGTTCCGTACAAACACTTTCCATCTTTAAGTTTGCACCTGGTATGTATAGCGCTCCATACAAATGAGGTGCAAAGTTAACGCAACCAATCCCGTTTGTTGTATGGGAGCCCCCCTTAAATATTTATTTTATTAATTTTTTAGTATTTGTTGTTATAGCGGCAATAGAAATACATCATCTGTGAAAATTTCAACTGTCTAGCTATCACCGTTCTTGAGATACAGTCTGGTGACAGACGGACGGACAGCGAAGTCTCAGTAATAGGGTCCCGTTTTTACCCTATGGGTACGGAACTCTAAAAAACGACTCAACTTCTAACTAGCACACAGGCAGAGATGTGCCGTTCTCGAGAAGGTTTCCTGATTTCTATGGGAAATGTTCTCGAGAACGTTCTTTCCCCATAGAAATCGGGAGCCGTTCTCGAGAAAGGCACATCTCTACACAGGCTACATAAGCACGTATCCAGCCCTTACACAGCTAATTTACCATGGAGAGCGTCTCTTGCCGAAGGCTGTAAAGCTCATGACGGAAGTTGGTTTCGGGCTCTGGCTGCGAAACGTGAGAGGAGACACCGAAATGAGAGGAGGGTCACTTCACCAACTCAATCATCAAACGACCCCCTAATGAGATGTCAATCTTGCGGACATCACTGTCGCTCCCGCATCGGACTGTAAAGTCATTTCAAACACTGCCACAAAAACGCTGCATAAAATCATCTGATAAATATGTAAAGGCCTATGATGATATGTATAAGGGCTTATGGAGCTGGTGTGATACTTGAGCTATGTTTTAGTTCTCGATATCACGCGTTAACGAGTGTTAAATGGTTTTGCGTCAGCTTTTATCGAGCAATCAGTCGGCAGCGGCGGACCGCGACGGGTAATAAAACTATATTGGAATCACCGGTCCCCGTGGCTTCATAGAGGTACTCGTAAGCTTTGGCACGCCATACGACGATAACACCAAGTTGTATCGCTTTTGTTCTTCATCTATACTATTATAAAATCCTAGATTTGTTGAAATCATTTTTCATGATTTCATGAAAATTTTAATAGCTTGATGCAGGATCGTCGTTTGTTTTGTAAAAATGTATGGACGCACGGCGCCGTGCGAACCTGGCGCCATCTGTTTTCATAATTTCATTTGTCCTCGCATCACGCTGAAACAGCTCGACAAATTTTAACTAATTTTGGTACAGGTATAGCTGGACTTCTTAAGATGGTTATAGGATTATTTTTATTCGTTTACAGTAAAGAAATAAATACGCAGACGAAGTTGCCGGCACCTTCTAGTTTTCAATTAAATCACTGCAAACTCGTTAGTAGCCACCACACCAGCGCACAACTTGGTGCTAGCTTCGCCTTCCGCTTCTCTTCGTAACGTGACAGACTTATCTTCATTCGTTCGTTTTACACCGTCACAAATTTTAGTATGGAGCAATAAGTTAACAGCGGCGGACCGCGCCGAGCAATAAATAGTTATTTGTTATGCAAGGCTGCAAAGTTGTTATTTGGCGCGAGTGTCGAAATTGAAAGCTGAGCGAGCGAAGGAATCTAAGATTGAACCATGAGCGAAGCGAATGGTTCAAAGATAGATTCCTGAGCGTAGCGAGGCTTTCAAGACACGAGAAGCTAAATAATTTTGCAGCCATGCGGAACACACAACTTTTCACCTCACTACAGCGAGGAAAATGCAAGATGCAAGAAAAACAATTAACACATAAAAAATATCATATTTAATTTTGCCTTCTATTTAACACATCAAATTTAAAACATAACACACTCAAATCCAAACCAAATAAATACGAAAGAAGCACACATATTAAAAATTAAAAGTAATATTGCCGTAATTTGTAATATCGTCGTGTATATTTTATCGTTGAGTTTTTCTTAAGCACTGTTATATTATATTTGTATTCGAAACTACTTGACACATTCGTTGTGAATGTGGGAGAATGGCATTCTGGGAAGGATTAGTTGGCCACTCGGAAGTATTTTCCATAACACTTGCTTTGGAAGTTATTGGACGATGGGATCCGAACAAGATTATTTCGGCTTTATCTTCTTTAAAAACGCCAATAGTTTCGGTAAATTACTTATCGTGTCCAAATATTTATAACAAATACTTTTTCGTTATAATAATACAGGCTTTTAGCATTGAATAAATACTCCAAATTGGGCTTAACTTTCTTGTTTTCGATATTTCTATAAAGTGAGACAAGAGTATGTATTCTCCACAGAACAAAACGTTGTTTACGTGAATTGCAACTTTTTAATTATTACTTTTTTCTCGGGTGCGTTCAGAAATTACAATCTTATGTTCCAACTTTTATAACAAATAAATATTAAAATGTGTGTTGTATTTAATATATTTACTAGTCAAAATATGTAAATGAAACTGAAATACTTACTATTAATATATATAAACATATTCAACACAAAATAAAGTGTAGAAAAATTAAAACTTAAAAATCTGTAACCACAAACCAGGTTTCTGGACGTGATATTGTCTTTGAGTATTTATATTTAGACAGGAGATGCCATGCATGGGCGACCCCCTCCGGCAAAATAATTGGTCAAATGGTCAAGCACGTTATATAAAACTACTTAAAGTCACTTCACTGTCATTTTGCATCATTCCGTGTCGCGTGACATTTCTCTTCAAAAATGGTGAATTGTGCAGTATTTTCGTGTAAAAGACGATCCGACACCTCAAATTCGCCACAAGATCGCGTTTCCTATCACAGGTAAGTGTTTTTATTAACTATTAAATGTGTATTGAAGTACAATCTCCATTGAAAGAAAAAACCGTTGCGATACGTAAACGACAGAAAAATGTAAACATAAAACGGTGGTACAGGGGCGAAGCATGTGACAAAGTCAAAACCACGACTCAACATTTGAATGAATCATTCATTCATTCGATCACTGCAGTTCGTTTAATAGTTAGTGTATTATTAGATACTTGCGACCCTCCCGGCTTAGCACGGGTGCAAAACTGATAAATTATGCATGTATTATACATATTATAAACCTTCCACTTGAATCACTCTATCTATTAAGAAAAACTGCGTCATAATCCGTTGCGTAGTTCTAAAGATCTAAGCATACATAGGGACAGACAGACAAACAGGCAGACAGCAAGAAGCGACTTTGTTCTATACGATGTAGTGATTGAATTTAATAATAGGTATAGATGTATGTTATTTTTAAATCTTGCAAGGTGAATTAGAAATATTACCTTTCTCTAGACATACGATGTTGTAATTTAATATGAAAATGAAAATAATTCTTTGCTAAAAGTATATCTAGATAAAAGGAACATTTAATGCTGGGCTATGAGTATATGCGTTATTCATATACTATTATTTATAGACTTTATTTCATATTCTTTCCATCTTCACTGCTGCCTCCTTATTTCCTTATTCTTCTTTTCTTTTATAGAATGAGAAATGAGGATATGCCGTAGAAGAACCAAGGTAACCGGCATAGCTCACAGGACTGCACGATTGAAGTGGCAATGAGCAAGCCATGTAGCCCGGAGAATCGATGGCCGTTTGGTCAGCAAAGTGCTAGAGTGGCGACCACGTATAGGAAAGCGCAGCGTAGCGAGGGTTGTGACGATTCTTGGGGAGGCCTATGTTCAGCAGTGGACGTCTGTGGCTGATAGATAGATGAATATATTTACTTCATTATAACTTTTTTATTTTATTTTATATGTGGTAATTCTAATTAAATTAATAACAATTTGTTTTATTGTTTTCTCTTTATTCATTATTGTTTCATATTAATCACCTTTATTTTTAGATGGGCGTATGTTCTTTTCCTGAAGGTTATATTCACTGACCTCTAAACTACAAGCACGTTGGACTAAATGTTCCATAGGGAATGACAGTTGTTTTCAGTGCCCATTCAAAGCATCCTGCGTGAACGTCTACTAAAATTGTCATTTCAGGCAAACCGTTCTTTGATCTGTGACGATCTGTGAATCTCTAATATTAGACCCATGGACGCTCACACAACTTGCACATAGCTATCAGCTCCAAAATGGCGAAAATGAAATGGTTTCATTTTAGCAACGACAATATGAAGTCGAGTGTACTTGTTTTAGAAGTCCGTGATTGTTTAAGCCCGAAACAACCGCGGGCGACAGTTTTATTTTACAGTTTAGTTATGCGAGAGTGATAAGGACACAATAAATATAGACAGATATACATAGAAACAAATATATTTATTGGATAACATCTTCAATATACAGAATTTACAGTTTTCAAATTTCACAATAGATAGTACCTATAAGACAATTCAGTTCATTCATTAAAATGATTTGACTCATTCTTCATATGTGTCCCATCACTATGTTTTTCTTATGTATGCTACATAGTTACGTGAAAACAGTATCTGTGTGCATGTCATTTTTGATGTGTTGAATTTTGCTGTAGTGTGCGTTTATCGCAACAGCAAAATTTATGTCTGTTGAGTTATTCGTCTTTTGGTGGTGTGCTGTACGTGTTTACCTCACCCCCCGCTAAAATTGGCGAAAAAATTTGTTCGAAGAGTTTACGTTATGACACCTCCACAAAGGATATTGTAGGTGTATTTTTTTTTAAAGAAGTATTCAAACGTACATAATTATGATTTTAGCCGGCCTGACCAGATCGCCCTTTATTAGCGTGCGTTGATTGGTTATTCGAAGATTTATCGACTGATGAAATCAGTCACGCGTTGAAGGAGTCTTAAATATAAAAAAGTTACATCCACCACAGGGAATCAAAATCGTCGTGTTCGAATTTCAAATGACTTTTGCACGCTAGCGGATAAAATAGACTTTTGCACGCAGATTTCGCGCCATAAACGGAGGTTTTCCGAGCGAGTGAGGTGAAAACTATATTGGCGCACCGCCGTGGCGTCACCTATAGGTTTCACCGGAAGACCAGCGCTGGTTCCCGGGCCAGCATTTATGCTGAGGTGTGACCTTTTCGTGGCATACGCAACAACAATTTTATTTTGTTTTATTTCTTATATTAGTTGTCCACTTTGTGTATGTTAATTATTATTCTATTCTATTCTAATATTGGAATCACCATTGCGGTTGCTTTTTCCTAAAATATTTAATAGTCCCTCTTCATAGAAAACTGATAGATTCTATATTTATAATAGTATATAGATGAGTAGTCCGCCTACCACAACTACGCTTCGCGAATCTTGTCGCGCGACATAGCATCGTCACTCTCTTACAGTACAGCGAAGAAAGAGATAGGTAATTCTCGAGCGAGAAAGAGTCACGTGCCACAGTTGTGCTAGGGGTTCAGATTCGTTGTAAATTTTGGGTTTCCGTTTTGTAAATACGCACATTAAAGCGAGACAAAATGAAACTCGCACAAAAGGTAACACGGCACATTGACAAATACGCCAGTTTTTCATAACAGGGCCCGCCCGGACACGATTTATGGCGAGTAAAGTAGCCATACATAAGAGCAATAATCCTTGCCAAGACTCGTTGCCCTGGTCACAGTTTAAGGGCAGATGCCTCAGTTCAACACGAAACAATACTTAGTTTCGTTTGAAAAAAAATGCGTGTATAATGCTATATCACTATCACTACATAATATAAAACAAAGTCGCTTCCTGCTGCCTGTCTGTCTGTCTGTCTGCCCCTATGTATCCTCAGATCTTTAAAACTACGCAACGGATTTTGATGCGTTTTTTTAAATAAATAGAGTGATTCAAGAGGAAGTTTATAGGTACAATACATGCACAATTTATCAGCATTGCACTCGTGCGAAGCTGGGGTGGGCCGCTAGTCTTTTATAATACCTAAGATCCACATAATTACATAATCCTTTTTCCTGTCGAACGATATAACCACATTTATTGAACCCTTTCAGTATTTAGGATAACAAAATAATCACGGAGCCTATAGCCCTAATTCAGACTTAGCAAATAAAATAACCACAAGGCGGCTAGAGATGATCTCTCTTCTAGCATACTTTTTACCCGGACAAAATAACTTGGATGTCTTTAAGATGATCTTAAATAAACACTAACTAAGTAAGCATGCTCCATCATCGGTTTCGTCGTCACTTTACTTGGTAAAAATTGAAATTAGATGCTAACCCATTTCATTCGAAAACAAAGTTTCGTCGTCACTTACTAAAGATTGAAATTAGATGCTAACCCATTTCATTCGAAAACAAATGAAAAGTATAGGCCTCCAATTTGATGATCAGACCTTAGACCTGTATCCTTCATTATTCAGCGGCACAATAACACTTTGCTTATATCGATATAAGTACCTACGCATTTCCTTTATCAGTATGAATTATCAAATTTCCATTAACCGTTGTCATTACCGCACATAATCTAAAGCTCTGTTTACTCATTGATAATGATGCAGAGTAACTATTTAAAAAAATTATGTTATGATCGAGTTTGACTAGTAGTAGAATTCTTTGTTTATTGTGCACAACATGAACAATTATAATAATGACGAAATAAGATTACGGAATGAAAATGTGTTTTTTTCATTTGCTTTTGGTTAGCGGTCTCTTCGATTTTGCACACATAGTACGACACAAAAGAGTACAAATTAAAAAGTGGCAATACCTACTGTAGTGTTGTCCCTTTTTCTTAGATTGATTAGAAAGGGACGACACTACAGTATTGCCACTTTTTAATTTCTACTCTTTTGTGTCGTACTGTAGATGAGGGAGAGAATTCCTTTTTTTTTATTAATTAATTATTCATCTGTAAACAGCTGTTGGCCCCGATTGAATAAATATGGCCACTCGGCGGCGGGTCATAGAGCGCATACTCTTGAAAACGTGTTCCTGCCATCAAATTCGCGTGTAGTATGGGATTTGTTTTGAATGATATACTGCGTTATTGAAATTGATATTGACTCATCTGCTAACAGATGTGGGCCCGGACTGAATAAATATCGCCACTCGGCGGCGGGTCACAGAGCTCATAACTTCTATAAACGTGGGTCTGCCACCGAACCCGCGCTTTGTATGCGATTTGCCTGATGAATGCGTTAGGCATTAAGTCCGTCATTCGTACCGATGTTGTTGTAGTGTGTAATAAAGTTTCAATAAATAAATTAATTAATCGTTCCTTACTTCCTTAAGATTTCTGGGTTCCAATTCCACGTTTGAGATTGATATATAGCTGAAAGTTGGCCAATTGCCACTAAACGTTACTGTTTGGCGAGAAATTACTTAAATTTGTATTTTATGTATGCTTTTGATGATAAATAAATAATAATAAAAATTCAATTTCTAATTTAGCTGTATATGCTATGCCGGATTTACGTTTTTTTCTTCACTGAGTTTAATAATATATTATGTGTGGATAGGTGTAAATTCAAATGGTCGAGTCAATTCGGTAAAGTACAACTGAAAGGAGCGATAAAATTTTACTATTATAAATACTTATAATACTAACACTAATAGAAAATAGAAGAGGAAATATGTCAGGGCATCTGTTAACACACAATCATAGAAGGAAAAATCGAGGGGAAGCGAGGTAGAGGAAGGCCAAGACAAAATTACTTTAAGCAAATAAAAGAAAAGGTTGACGTCATGTCTTACCAAGTAGTGAAGGAGAAAGCCCAAGAAAGAAACGGCTGGTTATTGGCACCTTGACAAAAGCGCAGCTCTTAAATTGAAGAAGAAGATACCGATACTAATTTCTATTTTGTATTTTTTTATTTTGTATTTACTTGTACTCTAGATCCTCTCTGTACCATCAGATTTCTAATTTGCACCCACTTCTAGTATCTCTGTTTGGCCCTATGGTTGACTGGTAGAGAATGCCATTTGGCATTAAGTCCGCCATTTGTACTGACTTGTTTTGTGCAATAAAGTTTAAATAAATAAATAAATTTCTTTAAAACGTCAACACATGTCAATGACACTCAACGCAGCTCCAATAACAACAATGTTGTATCGAATTACAAACCCAAATATTTCATCTAAGCGATAACCGTTAACCTTTAACCTTTCAATTCATATTACACCAGCATAGAGGGTTAGCTCCGATTCCTTTCTCTAAGGATTCCTCGCACATTTGTCTCAATAATGGCTTATAGAGCCAATGCACCGAGCCATCCACAGGGACCGCCAGGATTTGCCGAATGATCTCATCACATAACGTACAGCGTGTTCCAGTCGAATTATTTATGTATTTAAAATTTATGTTTTAAAACAAAAGTCAGTACAAACGGCAGACTTAATGCTAAATGGCATTCTCTACCAGCCAAACAGAGATACCAGAAGTCGGTGAAAATCAGAAATCTAATTGTAAAAAGAGCATCTAGAGTAGTATGAGTAAATACTTAAAAATATGTATATACCTATACATATTTACACACAATACACACATACAATTAGTCTTTTGGTTGGGTGGTGGATTATAGCGACAACGGAACTAATTTTGTTACGAACTTAACTAGAATCTAGATGTTCCTAATCTGTTATTTGTAAACTGAGTGACAAAATTACAACTTACAAATCCAAGAAACATATTCAACGATGACATAGATCGCTGACCCATCCACCGGGACCACCGGGATTTGCTGAACGATATCACCATAAGGCGTACTGCACGTTCGGTTTAATCTTAGTAGATTGGTAGGTTATAGCGACAACGGAACTAATTTTGTTGGGGACTTAACCTGACTAGATGAAGATTGAACTGACTGACAACGTACGGCTTGTCACTGAGAAAACACGAAGCCACACTGGGATCTCATTATAACGACCCCCCTCTTTTAATATTTGTATAACATTTTATTTGTTAATTTTCATATTATTTAAATTCCTGACTTACCACCTACTCTGTTTATTTTTTATTTTCTTCGCTGCCCTGTTGTTGTGTAATAAAGTGTTGTTATATTGTATTCGTTGTGGAGAAGCCTTTCTCCAGCAGTGGACGTCTATCAGCTGATATGATGATGATGACGTTGTATTGAATTATGGCATAGGTCTAGTCGGTCTAGCGTCGGTAGATTGGTTGTTTGGCTACAGCAATAAAGGGAATAATTTTGTGGGGACTGCATCAGATAACGAAAATCGAAACACCTGAGACGAATCAAACTACGCTACAATTACATTGCGTTTTTCTTGCGTAAAACAATCTTCTTTTATAATTTAATTCGCATAATAATAGATCAGACACATCTGTTTTAAGCTATTTTATGGAAGCAATATGTTCCAAACAGCGCTTGTAATAGCTCGTATAACTTAAATTAAGCTGAAGCTTCTCTTGAAGATGAATAAATTAAGCTTTATCGAGTTTTCGATACAAGTAAGCTTTTATGGGCACTTTGGAATAGTGTGCCTAATACATTATTTAAGATCTTACTTGCTTCTGCATTGAAAACTTTACCGGTACGGCTTACGGTTGAAACGGAGCTGAAATTTCGTTAATATACCGCTCTTTAACTTTGAAAATTTGTTGGGTTTACATGAACATTATTATATTCTACACGAAACTAATGTGTTTTGTTATGTTTTCTTGCCAATTAACTTTGTTTGGAAGTATACAATTACTTTACATCGCGTACACCCCGGAACTTATTTTAATTCAACGATTGGGAACTAATTCGATTAAAGGAATATTAAACTTTCCTTGCTTTATTTGTGGTGACTCAGTGATGAGGGTTAGAGATGGGGGAAAAATAACGTCACGATGACAAAGTCACAGTGAGTCGCCGTCAAAAGTTGTCACTGTGACTTTTCACAAAGTAACAACGTGACAAAATCACATACGTTCCTACTGTTCCTAGCGCAGTCTGTTACTCAAATCACGATCACGACAAACGCCGTGAGCGTGGCGTGGCGCGGGAGTACTGTGACTGTGACTCAACTCGGCTCTAATCGGGCTCAGTCGGGAGTGTTCGGAAGTAGCGAAAATCGGATGACGCCTGCTGCCTGAGAGCGAGTAAAATAGCGTGAAAGGTATCAATGTGTAAATAGGTTCCATGTTAATAATGTACATTCAAATCGTTGTATAAAGTTGATCCAAAATCCAAAATAATAACACGCCGCATATTCCTAAATAATGTTCCCATAAGTACATCTTTTTACTTATGATGTGCGACAGTTCAAAATGTCGACAGGCATGTAAAAAAAGTGTGAAGGTTATTTTGGATCAATTACTTGTATGATAGTGAAGACAGTGTGACAAAAACACGGTCATAAATGTAATAAGTATTCATACCTCGGGGTTTTCGGTACGGGAATGTTTGATATTAATTAGCCAAAGTGTACGGTATTGACTAAAAAACAGAATGTACTCTAACTGATTCCAACCTCATTTCTTATAGTTAAAAACCAGCTAGAGCACCGCGACAATATCATAAGGTGATATGAGTAACAGGCATGGCTCATGGCATGACATAGTCACGTTGAAATAACAGTGTGAAAAAAATAACGTGAATTACAGCACCGTGACTGACCGTGACCAGTCATAAATATCATACAGTGAAACGAGTAACAGGCGTGACAAAGTCACGATGACTTTTCACTGTGACATTTTTGGAACGGGATCGCCGGTCACTGATATCAAAAAGTAACGCTTTTCCCCATGTCTAATGAGGGTGCCATGCCAACTGTCTAGATGTTGCGGGTGGTATTGTGGCCGAAAGGTATTGTGTTTCGTCGTTTTCGCGGCCGGTTGCCTGACATCCAAAAGTTGCGTCACACGTCACCAAAATATCGTGTACATTTTATTATTGTATTACTAGCGACCCGCCCCGGCTTCGCACGGGTGCAATGCTGATAAATTATGCATGTATTATACATATAAACCTTCCTCTTGAATCACTCTATCTATTAAAAAAACCGCATCAAAATCCGTTGCGTAGTTTTAAAGATTTAAGCATACAAAGGGACATAGGGACAGAGAAAGCGACTTTGTTTTATACTATGTAGTGATGATTACTATGGTTAAATTGTTAGGTAAATATGTATGTACTCGTATTAGCATTTGATAGCTGACATAACTAAATGGTTTTGATTCGATAAATACTGTTACTAGCTGCGCCCGTGGTGTTACCCGCTACTCCAAAGGGAACACTAATTTTTTTTCGGGGTAAGAAGTAGTTTACGTGCTAACGCAAGGTGTCAGCTACCGCCATACCAGATTTTATAAAAATTGGTCTAGCCGTTTGAGCGTGAAGAAGTAACAAACATACACACAAACACAATTTTATAACCGCGTTCAAAAACACGCTTCATATATTTAAAAAAACTAGTGATTAATGTTACCCCGCGGATCAAAGTAACCACGGTACCGGTTTGCATTCCCTAATTCGGTGTGACCTCCAAAATATTTAATTCTTAAGGTACATCCCCGGTATAAATGCCACAGATTATCTTCATTGCTGTACGATAATATAGATATTAGGAATAAATTCTAAAATTGTATTGAACATGACAAACTTGCCTACGGTAGACAAAATAGGTTGAACTGAGAAGGCGGAAAATTTTACCCCTCGTGATATTAAGAATTTGAGCTTATCCACCTACTAAATTCAATAGCGAGTAATTTCTAAAATTTCCAGGTAAGTAAAGGGAATAATGTATGGCTCACATTCTGAATGGACGCTGATTTCGTATAGGTACAATTCAATCGAATTGATTGTAATTGCAAATGCCTAGGTATTTCTGTACGTAAATAGGATCATTATACGTAGATAGCAAATTAATTGATTGTGTAGAACAAATGGACTTGTTTATAGGTACTTACATTGATCATCACAGATCAACAGAAATTTACAGAATTAAAATACAGGAAATACATGTTTATTTTGACGTCTGTGAACATAACAATTTTCCAGTTTCAGAAGGAAAATGTTTGTTTAGTCCTATGGTAGAAAATGCCTTGTCGCATTAAGTCCGCCATTTGTCTATTACTTTTGTATTTTGTGCAATAAAGTTTAAGTAAATTAATACATATTTTTTTGTTTGTATAAAATGTCCTAACATTTTATTAGCAATGTGTTTTATCTAATTATGTTCAAAATTCAGCATCGAACAAATTGTACACAGCTAATTATTCATGTCATTTCAACTAGGTACATACTATCACAGTAAAACGTATCCGTCTAGTGCTACGTTATTGCATTTTAATCTGCCAGTAAAAGCAATTACCTGGTTGTTTTATTGCTAAGACTATCACTTAGTTTTATGTCCGTTTGTCGCGAGGTAGTGGAGATTCCCTGAACGTTATAAGAAAATAACGATAAGGAGCAACGATAGGAAATGATAACTAGTTGAAAATCTAGTTATTTTTGTCAGCTAATTTCTACAGTCAAGTGCGAAGTGGACTTGCGTACGAAGGGTTCCGTACCATCAAATAAAACAAAGTGGCATTTCAATTTTTTTTTTCATTCCCGACCGTAAGTGTGATTTTTTGTCCGTTACGCGAGAACATCTCACTTCCTGGCCAAGGCGAGACGTACCTAAAACTTTAGACAACCCACGGGCGGTAATTCGTAAAGCCCCAGATCGCATATTTATGGTCCTCACCTTCGGTTCTGGCCACAGAAACCTGCCAATTCACTGCCCTAAGTATGTAATGATACGTTGTGCGTGGAAGCTGCCAGCTCTTCGGTCCCCAGTAGTCTCTGTAAGATGTAATGTAACACATAATTACATACCAATGGAAAACAAGTAATGCATATGGGTAAATATACACAGACATAAATTGATATATATGTACATAAACTGTATATAAACTTACATGAACAACATACATATATTATATAAATATATTATATAGACACTAGACAGATAACGATCTTAATATAACGCAACGCAATACAGTCAGAAGCAAACGTGACGAAAAACAGTACAACACTATCGTGAAGCGTGGCTTGTGTTCCATTAAGCGCAGCGGGGAATTTAAACGCATTTAACACACTTCCTACTATTCACAACACAAGTTAAGTTGTTATGTGTATCTTAATACGCCGGCATAGATTCCCAATTCGGTTAAAAGCGAGTTATATAGAAGCCTGATCCAATTTATGTTAAAAGCAAATACCTAAGTAGAAGAGCCAATATTGGCTCCTTTTGACGTAATCAAGTTAGAATACTGGCTGTTTTATTTTATGTTTTCGTTAATGGAACTGATTTGGAAGAAAGACGTTGAAACTTTTCAATAAAATATAAATGGAAAAGTGCTTAAGGACAAGAAGGACTAAAAAGAACTTTGGGCCTGCTTTGTTCGCTTCTCTGCAGCTTAACATTTGTTGGTATTAATTCCTTAAGGTATGTGGAGCAAACATTACCGTTGAACAAAATTCTCTGTGTCTTCTCTATTTTTGGCTGCATGTGGTACGGTGCATAATCCCAGTGATACCTGGGACTGCCATAATAAATAATAATAAAATAAATATCGGACAACCTCACAAAAATCAATCTAGTCCCACAGTAAGCTCTAGTAGGCTTGTGTTATGGACACTAGACGACGATAAACATACTTATATAGTTACATACATGCTTAAATACAAATAACATTCATGACCCAGGCACAAATATTCGAGCTCATCACACAAATATTTGCCCTTGCCAGGATTCGAATCCAGGTCCGCCGGCTCAGTAGGCAGTTGCTTAACCACTGCGCCAACCGCGTCGTCAAATACATAATAACATTTCTCGGGGCTGAAAATGGCTAATTTTATTCTATATTAAAAGAGAGAGAGAGAGAAAGAGATAGAGAAAAAGCAGCAATATTTCAAATCGATGTATTCTTGCGAAACATAGTTACGGTGGCGGCCGAAAGCTATGAAGAAACTCAGTGACTTGACGCCTATGCAAATTCTATATAGCGCTGTTAAGATTTTGTCTGAATTAATGGCCCTCTCAATAGAATTGTGATTTTCAATACATTTTTTTTATACATAGTTTAAGCGAGTAAGTACAAGTAGTGGTCTAAAATCAATTAAAAATGTATTTGTCAGACAATAGTAGTTTATGTGACTGTACATAATGAAGGGTGTTAAACATGAGTGTGGGTTTATGAAACAAGCCGACGGCGAGTTTCGTAATAACATCACACGATCGTTTTAATGCCTCATTAATAATTATGTACAGTTACATAATGAAGTTTCCTGGCAGCAGTCATAGTTTTTAGGGTTCCGTACCCAAAGGGTAAAAACGGGACCCTACTACTGAGACTTCGCTGTCCGTCCGTCCGTCCGTCCGTCCGTCCGTCTGTCACCAGGCTGTATCTCAACAACGGTGATAGCTAGACAGTTGAAATTTTCACAGATGATGTATTTCTATTGCCGCTATAACAACAAATACTAAAAATAAAATAAAATAAATATTTAAGGGGGGCCCATACAACAAACTTGTTATAGATTATATATATATATATGTATAGGTACGGAACCCTTAATGCGCGAGTCGGGCTCGCACTTGCCCATTTTTTTTAATTCAGAGACAAACTAGAGTCGGTCCCAATTATCATATCGTTCGATATGTTACTTACGTGCGACATTTGTCAAATTTGATTGCAAATTGACAATTCATCAATCATCGATCGATCTAAACGTCATCTCGACTGATATTAGAATTGAGGTCAAATCAAATTTCTTTGTTTTTCAGAGATGTTCGCGAAATTTTAATAAATAATATTATCGAAATCGATGTTATTATTTAGCAATAATAACATTTTTACAGATAAGAAATTTGTGCTAACAAAACAGTCTATTTTTATGGTGGTCATAATTGCGGTTCTTGAACGGAGGGTTTATGATATTTGGATAGATAAAATTAATAACTTGACTCAATATTCTCCCTTCACAGTCTTACCCGTTTAATTGAAATGTTCATAAACGTAAGTAAATCCCAGTTTCCTGATTAAAAATGGAGTATCCATTTGGATCATTGAAAACCAACTTACACGCCAAATAACTTCACCCAAAGTATCATTCGGTAATAACACAGAAATTACCCGCTCAGAAAATTCCCCAAATAGTACCACTATAACTTGGTCTTGGTCGTCGTCCATATTCCAAGTGCTCTCGTACAAATTTATCTAAAGAAAGTAGTCAACATGGTTCAAGTTATATTGGTTGGGGAAATCCCTTGAAATATTTTAATGGTGTCCTTACAAAACGTCCACCCTCGTCAGACGCATTCGAGTTTAATCATATTTGAATTATGCATTAATTTTCGGGGTAATTTTATTCAAGTTTCGACCGCTATTTTCCATATATGATTTCAAATCTTTAGTGTAAGCTGAAGAAGTAATTTTATGTAGTGTAACAAGTTTCAGTAGCGGCAAAAAAATCTATCATCTCGATGTATTTTGGTATAAAAATACGCGTTTTTGGATAATTTCACTTTCAGAACAATTTTTATGTTCCTAATGTAATAATAATAATTATAAGTAAGTATGCTAAAAAAAAAAAATATTTTTATTTATTTTAATTAAAATTTATATATATATATATATATATATATATATATATTTTAATAATATAAATTTTAATTTTATCTAGATCTAAATCCTAAAACTAAAATTCAAAACGACAGATTTTTTGCCGCTACTCCGCTACTACGTACCTACTTCAGATTTATTTAAAGCAAGCTATTGTTTTGTTATAAGTTTCGACCGTTATTAGTCTTCCATTGGATAAAATTAAAAAAAACATCTACCACTGAACGAAGGCCTCGCCAAGGTTATAATTTTTATCGATTGACAATTTCATTTTCGTTCAGTCAAAATATCATCCGGCCATCTTTTTGGGGGCCTTCCCACGCTGCGTTTTTCGCTATGCGGTGTCGCCACGCAAGAAGCTTTCTGGCCCCATGTACCTTCCATAATCTTAGCCTATGCTAGGACCTTGAATACATGTGCACCATTTCAAACTTCAAGTTCCATCATTTCAAGTTATTTTATGCCTACTGAGCCGGTGGTCCCAGATTCGAGTCCCGGCCAGGGCTAATATTTGTGTGATGAACTCGAATATTTGTAACTATTTGTGCTTGGGTCATAGTTGTTCTATGTATTTAAATATGTAATTATTTATATCTATTAAAGTATGATTATCGTCGTCTAGTATCCATTAGCCTAGTCTTCTTGAGCTTAACTTGGGACTAGATCGATTTGTATGTGGTTGTCTGATATGTTTGTTTTATTGTATTTATTTATTCTATGCTGTAGAGTTTCCCCATAATGAGTGGAAAATAAACACGGCTGACGCAAATGCTATTTCAAAAGGAATGAGACGTTTATTTTAATCGATACGGAAATAAAAAATACGCTCATAAAATGGTGGTTTAATGATCAAGGATAAAACATAATTCGTTGTGAAATTATGGGCAGTAAAGGCATAGATTAAACGAAACGAGATGTTTTTAATTATAAGTTAACACTCCGGGAGACATTTAGTTCTTTAAGGAATTCACATGTAATGTAGAAACAATGCATTTTTAAGATATAAATAAATAAATATCGGACAACCTCACACAAATCAATCTAGTCCCAAATTAAGCTCAAGAATTGTGTTATGGGTACTGACGACGATATATAAGCATGTAAGAAAACATACAAAATATGTATGTCATTGGTTCAATTCTGTATTGTAAATACTTATTGCGGCTCCACAATACTCGCTAAGTTCGAATATGATAGTGTGGAGGAGCACTTCGCTCGGAAACCCATACTTCGGCTAACTTCGGTCAACTTCGCGCGAGTAGTGTAGTGCTAGGCTAAAAAGCAAATACAGTGTATTCGCTCTTACTAGTACAATTTAGTAAACAACATTATTCTAACCTCACAATATGACTTTTATGTCAAAAAACATGTCATTTTCTCAAAAATGAAGTAACCTGCGTCATTTTGGATACCTGCACGCCGCACTTTATAAACTAAATTGATTATTTGCGAGAAAATAGTAAGTTTTGGCATTAAATTCAATTTTGAGGTTAATGTTAGTATTTACTAAATTGAACAAGAAAGGATGAACTAGACTGTAGATAGAGAACTGTTAATTATTTTTATACAGTGGCTCATAAAGAACTGAAAAAAGAATTCAACGTCTGTAAAAGTCTATACTCTACTGCCCAAAAAACACTGCTAAACGATGCTATGTCGCCAAAAAAGCATCACTTAGTACCACAGATTACAAGATAAACAGCTGCATATTCACACAATTTGCAATTTAAAAAAAACTTATTGTACTAAGGCATTGCTGCCAATTTAAAAAAAAGTTTTATCTTCAGTGCATGGATGTTTAGTACAGTGAACGTATACCTTTATGTATAAGTTCATATTTTTTTGACAGATGTTTAGTATAGTGAACTAAGTGAACGTATACCTTTATGTATAAGTTCATATTTTTTTGACAGATGGATGTCAATAAAAAAAAAGTTTAACAGAGACTATTTTTTTTTTAATTTTGTTGAATCCGAGCGGGAACATAGTAATTATTTTCTTTGTTGTTTATTTGCATTTTATTTATGAAATGTCGAGTCGTAGAAAAAGTATTGTATGCAACGTTGCATAAGTAGGTCAAAAAACGCTCGTGGCATCTTTCTTACGATGTTCGCTACGCTCACATCGTAACCCATGCCACTCGCGTTTTTTGCCCCCTCTTATACAACGGTTGCATAAAATACTATTGTGCAGTGGCTCATAAAATGAATCAAAGTCGAATGTCAGACGGTCCTTTATCGTTAACCTAAAATAGAAAAGGTAAAATATAAAATCGCTTCCTATTTCTGAAAATGAAGCAGTCAGGAAATAGCCAATTAAAAATCCCGGCAGCTCTTTTAACTATGAGATGACAAATATAACTGTAGCTGCGAAACAGTTTCTATATTTGAATGTCTAAATTAAAACTTTTATTTTAATGGATCTTGACGGGTTTTTATTTTAGGATTCCTTCATATTTTAGAATAACGTTTGGCTGTTATTTCTATAAGTCTTAGTATAGGTATACGCATCCCATACCTAGACACAATTTGTTTCTCTATGCTCTATAGTATTAAGTTCATGTATTTTCTTTAGTGCAATGAAGATGATAAAATAAATGTTAAAAATTCGTAAAAGATGACATTTCCTAAAAGCCGATTACAGAAATAATAGTTATTTTTAGGATAATAAAAAATAAAAAATGCAATACATTTTCACTATGACAGCAGCTTTGTTTTAAAAATAAATTAAGCTTGCCTCGACATAATTACTGTTTGCCCTAATTTTTGTTATTTTCAGCTCTAGATGAAATTTCAATATTAATACTACATTAGGCATTCTCGAAAAGATCTGTATCTAAGTACGTTTAAAATCAGTCTTTCAATGCTATTGTATCTATAATTCTGGAATGATTTTCAGGTATTATAAGTTCATTTGACATTTACACCTGCATCGAAACTGCAAACGCGCAACGGGGCAGTACCTTCACGGTCGGCGTGCACTTCTAGCAACTGCACACTCGCTGCAGGCTAGCTTTTCTTATGCAGTTCTGTTCCAGTTCGTTCAACTGTACGTTTGAAATCAACCCGCCTGCAAAGATCCTTACTCGCCGACGGTTAGAAACGATTTCAAATAAATTTGAAATTCGAACGTTACACTTGAATATATCGATAGTCGGCTACGTGAGTGCGGGTGACTTTCAATTGTTTTCGAAATTTAAAATTTTAATTCTAAAAGAAGTTCTTTTACCTTTTTTATTTACGTGCTAACGTGAGGGACTAAATAATTAAAACGATGATTTATTTTATAAGGTAATCTTGAATTTATGATGCATGAATATGCCAAAAGCATAGGAGTTCGTGTTTATGGTAGGGTTTATTTTTGCAATTTGCATTTTTGTACACGCCATCCGTTTAACCTTGTTAGCGTGCCTGGCACCTTATTTGAGAGTTAATAGTTTAAATTTATAGCAATTTATAAGCCCCTATAGATATTTCTGAACCGCAATTACGTTGTCCAAGGGTTACGGAAGGATTATTATTCCATACTAGAAGGTACTTACCCTACTTATTTCTTTACTTAGCGTAGTTAGGAAAAAGTATCTTTTAACCATAGAAGTTTCCAAGTGTGATAAAGATCCGTTCAGACGTTTTTGTTTGATGAGCTCGCAAAAATGAAAGACATGGCGTAGTATAATGCATCACACGTCGTCTCGAGTTTTTTTTCCAAAAGATGACTGTATCACTGTCACCGTTAAATTGTAAAATCCGTTAGTTTATAATTTATTTAGTGAGAAAATGAACTAACCTAACCTATCCGTCAGTTTATAATCTTACTAGTTAGCTTAGAAACTAACGGTGGCGACACTGACAATTATACGTTATCACATTATTATAATGGCGTACGTACGTTGAATCCAGAACGAAGCGAAGGATTCTATGATATAATCCTAACGTTAGCTCAACACTACTCGCGAAGTTGACCGCAGCTGGCCAAAGTATCCATACTAATATTATAAATGCGAAAGTGTGTCTGTCTGTCCGTCTGTCTGTCTGTTACCTCTTCACGCTTAAACCGCTGAACCGATTTAGATGAAATTTGGTATATAGATAGTTTCAGTCCTGGGGAAGGACATAGGATAGTTTTCATCCTGGAAATTATCCCTAAAAAGATTGAAAAGTGAGTAAGTAATTCATGATGACATTGATGACCCTGTCGGAAATGTAATGATTAGACCAAAATCACAATTCCTCTTACATTTGCTTAGGCGCTTGAAATAATCCCTTTTATTAATTAACGTGATTAGATGGATATATATCGTGTTGTACGAGGTTGCTTCCATCCTTCCAGGTTCCACGCGGACGTAGTCGCGGGCAAAAGCTAGTAGTACATATATGGGTGTCTGCAGCGGTGCCTCTCCACACTATCAAATTCGCCCGTCTTCGGTCGGAGTGTGGGCATTAAGCGTAGCGATGCCTAACGTCTTTAATATCCAAGATGAAAATTAGTTTTTACAAAAAAAATAAAAATATCTCATTCCAAACTAATAGCATTCTAAAATTGGAATGCTATTAGTTTGGAATGTGATAATTTTTTATTTATTTTTTTTATTTCTTTTTTACAAATTACAAGTTCACTTATGACAAATTTGAAACGCGTACATTTTTAACACATAACTATCAAAATGATAATATCAAAAAACTTATAAAATGTTACGATTTCCTTGACTGTAGGTACATGTACATTGTACACCGTCTGTTCTAGATCATAGCTCAAACACAAGATTTATTTCTACGCACAAACCTACTCCGATCTCGACCTCCCAATAAATAATAGCTTACCGCCCTCGTGAAAGAAATTGTTATTTCGTACAAAGAAAGGTCGCCAGGCTTTGAACTAGACAAATATTCTATTAACGATAACGGTGGGAAGGATCAAATGAATGGGGCTGACATAAGTCATAAAGAGGGGATCAAGGGTCCTATTACATCGAAAATAAAGCGTTATTTGGGATTATGGCCAATGGGTTTACAGTTTCAGTGAAAAATGCTTTTGGCGAAATTAAACTTTTGCGAAATGAAACATAATTCGGCGAAAAGGAAGTACACCTAGTAAAACAAATTACTTTATGCAAACGCTGTGTGTTGCCCTCTAATCACTCGACCAGTCAATAAGCAAAGGTTAAGCCAGACGAGCATATAGCTTGAGTCGCGTAATTTCGGTCGCGCCATACTTAGTGTGACGTGATTACGTGATTATGTATGGCTGACCGAAATTACGCGACTGAAATTACGCTCGACTGGCTTCATCCTAAATAAAGGAAAGGGTACGTCGCAGGGTTACGACATGCCGTTATTGATGAGAATAATGAGCTCTGATGAGATAATACCACTATAATAGATTATAGATAATAGCACCCTGTAGTGCTGTCTCACCGCGAACATTCGCCTGTAATATAACAAATAAGTATTTCATTTATATATATTTCATTTGTTTTTTTGAAAATACAAATGAGGATAATATTCATATATTTTTTGTTACATTACAGGCGAATACTCTCGGTGAGTCAGCACCCTAAGGCTCTTCTTTGTGTCCATGGCGAAAGTCGCCAGGAAGGAGAGTTAATAGTTGTTTGTATAAAATACTACGCAATTGGTCGTGGGGCATATTGACGCCACCACCACGCGTGTAAATGAGTGGCTACAAACGTGCGCCGATTTTGCCCTAGATGACGCAAAAAAATTATTGCCCAACAGGGGGTTTTGAGCCCACGCCATTTTGTGATACTAATTTATTTTACTGGCAACGACAAATTTTTGGTAACTGACATTGAAATTCAGTAAATGTCATTGATGTAAACAAGGAGGAAACAGGACTAAATATTTCTCTTTCAAGTAATGTCTGCATAATTAAGCCAAAACTATCCAAAGTGATGAAAGTTAAGTTTCAATAGGATTCAGTATTTATTCCGCTAGAATAACGAAAGATTGAACAGCGTTCCTGTAAACAATGTTTTGAATTAGAGCAGGACCGTCACTTGGTGGGCTTTACTAGCCAAATTCGCATACACCAGGGATTATACACCAGGGATGCAATATTTAAACCAACTTGTATTCCGTTTTTGTAGCTCATTATACAAGTTGGCTGTGGCCTTAGGGCCTTATCACACTTGCGATTTGCGAGCGTATTTTCTATACAAATAAGCGACGCGGCGAACACGCTGCGCGATCGCCTTCATACAAAATACGCTCGCAAATCGCAAGTGTGATAAGGCACTTAGTGCTACGCAGTTACGTCAAGGTTGGCTTGGCCTATCAAATAATGAATCCACGTGTAAAATTCAAAATATCGCGCAATTTACCTATAATATTTAGCGCTTGTCTGTAAGTTATTACCGCGGACTACGGTTTGCATGAATTTCCATTTTATGGCGCGAATTAGTACAGCTGATCGGGCCGACGCTATTGACGTGTTATGTGCCACAGAGTATGCAAATTGAGTACTTTGCGTTTATAGGTAAGCGTGCTTTATGGGTTATTTCGAATATGCGATATAAATATTATCTTGTTTTACATTGCAAGTACGTGAAAAGTGTTATTTATTTATCGTATGACATAAAATGTACACTGCGTGCTTACTTCTAATAATATTGAATGTTACGTATAATCTGAATTTGTTTGTATTTATTTCCTGTTGAGGTGTGCAATAAAGAATATTTTATTCTATTCGATTGTATTATATTCTATAATCTTACAATTTGTGAGAAAGTCAACAGCTTCGCTTGTTAGGTCTTTGAGATCTTCGACTTGGCCTGCGAATCTAGTTAGTGGGCATTCCAAGATAATAATTATGGCCTACAGTCTACTCTGGGCATCCGCAGTGTTTATTCCTTTTCACCGTACAGAGAAAATGGTAACAAATGTGTATTAAAAATATTTTTTAAAGAGAAAACACCTTGTGATAAAAGCAAAGGCCATCTCGGTTTTGTTCGTTGTAGAATTAAGTTTTCAGGAGTAAGTATAGATTTAAACTACGATTTGTTAGAACGGTATAACGTGTAATAGAAGTATGTACAGAGTGAGTAAGGACAAAAGTGACAGTGCAATATTTTATAAGCGCCTTGCAAAAGTCTGTGAGCAATAGCTGCATCTCATGATGTATGTTATAATTATTAGGCGCAGACATTATTTTATATATTAATAAACATGCCCCCGGGGTTGAAAGAGCAAGTCTTTCAAGATGACTCGCTGACCACAGGAAGCGGACAAATTTTGCTGAAAGCTCTTCGGATTACACCAGTCGCAGTCTTCACATCGGCTACCCGAGAGATCCCATCAGACCCTGGGTGAACAGCGACGATTCTGCCAAGTCTCCACTTCAGCGGAGGGAGATTATCCTCCTTCAGGACTACGAGGGTGTTTATGGTGAGGGTGTCTTGATTGGTGCGCCACTTGACCCGGTGCTGGAGCTCTGCAACATATTCCTTGCTCCATCGAGCCCAGAAGTGTTGCCGAAGCTGCTCGATCCGCTTGAATCGAGGTAAATGCTGGTATGTGTGGTCCTCCAAGTCTGGTGCAGGCAGCGACGTTAAAGGACGCCCGATGAGGAAATGTCCAGGGGTCAGAGGCGACAAGTCTTCTGGATGCGGCGAAAGAGGGGTGAGCGGACGAGAGTTCAGCAGCGCCTCGATTTGCACTAGTGTTGTGTTAAGCTCTTCGTACGTTAAGTGACAATTTCCCAACACTCGTTGCAAATGGTACTTAGTCGACTTAACACCCGCCTCCCAAAGACCACCAAAGTGCGGTGCATACGCCGGATTAAAATGAAATTTGGTTTCTTCGCTGGCCAGACCTTTAGCCAACGAGTTGCAGTTCGATTTTAAAAAGTTACCTATCTCATTGCTTGCGCCGACGAAGGAGGTGCCGTTATCGGAATAAATATTATCAGGCTTTCCTCTTCGAGCCATGAACCGACGCAGTGCTAATATATAAGTTTTACTAGTTAAATCTCCCACTAATTCTAAGTGCACCGCTTTGGTTGCGAAACAAATGAAAATGGCGATGTAAACTTTTACCAAAGCACATCCACGACCTTGACGACTGGCTGACATTAAAGGGCCGGCGTAATCCACGCCCACATTCCTAAATGCATGACCTCCAGGTGACAACCGAGGCTTAGGCAGGCTACCCATCAATGGAGTAAGGACTTTACCCTTCATTATACTACACCGTACGCATTGGTGATAACATGCCCTTGCCAAATTTCGACCCCCTATAGGCCAATAGGTATCCTTAATAGTTGCCAACAAGAGTTGGGGTGGTGCGTGCAAAAGTCGTTTATGCTCAAATTAAATAATAACTTTGTGAATCGATGATTGGACTGTAATAAAATTGGGTGTCTTTTTTCATACGCGAAATCAGAATTGGAAAGACGACCACCAACGCGCATTAACTTATCTTCGTCCAAGAATACATTGAATTTTAAAAGCTTACTTTTCCGTGGTAAATTTTGTTTGTTTAATAATAAATCGTATTCCGAGAAGGATTCGCGTTGACTGATTTTAATTAATAATTTTAATGATTTTTCTAAATCGTCACCACTGAGATACGTCGACGTTGGTTGTTTGCGACATTTAGCAATAAAACGCAGAGCATATGCAAAAGCTCGACGAAGCCGCAAGAAATTCGAAAATCGTTCGAAATCAACTAACGAGGTGTCCTTAATCTCAGCGTGCAGTGAAATCTCACCGCGGGTTTCAGGTAGTGCGATACAAGGATTAGGGCTTGGAGTCAATGGCCACTGAGAACTTTCCTCCTTTAAGAAAGCAGGACCCGTCCACCACAAATCTAACGTGCTCATGGCACTTGCAGGAACGCCACGCGATATTAAATCTGCTGGGTTTTGATCTGTTGGAACATGTCTCCAAGTACAACTGCCAGTGATCTCTAAAATGTCTGACACTCGATTCCTAACAAAAGGCTGTAACTTGCTGGGCAACATCTTTAGCCAACCTAACACAATCGTGGAATCGGTCCAGAATGTCGTACTCCTAACCTGTGCTCGAAGTGAAGCCATAACCTTCTCATAAAGATGGGCACTGACGAGTGCACCACACAACTCGAGCCTAGGTATAGTCGTCGGTTTAATTGGAGCCACGCGGCTCTTGCCCAAAAGTAATCGCACCAATATTTGGTTCTGGTTGTCTACACTACGAACGTAAACACACGCTCCGTACGCTCGTTCAGAAGAATCTGAAAAAATGTGCAGATCAAGTGCTGAACACGAGTCACATATAACATGCCGAGGAACCCGAATGTTATCAAGTGCTGGCAAACTGGCTAACATTTCTGTCCACAGTGCTGAGATCTCCGGTGATAGCTGGTCATTCCACCCTATCTTATGTAACCACAACTGCTGGAGGAGCATTTTCATGGCAATGACGTACGGGGACAAGATTCCTAAGGGGTCAAAAATCTGAGCAATCGTTGACAACATGTCTCGTTTGGTGTTTCCTTTCGAGCTCAAACTCCCGACTGGAAAACACAATTCATCAGACTCTGAATGCCAGCTTAAACCTAACGTTTTGCTGGGCTCCTTAGAACCTATATTTAAGTCGACCGTAGAACGGGGAGAATCACTCAGAAGCAGAGGTTCATTCGACTTCCACTTTCGGAGATTCATTCCTGCACCAGAGAGTGCATCGGTCACTTTATGGCGAATTTCTTTCACCTCGGAGATATTATCCCCACCTGTCAGCAAATCGTCCACATAAAAATCGTGTAGGATGATTTCTTTAATCTTCTCATCATGACACTCAAGACCAATTTGCTGAAGGCATCTGGTGGCCAGGAAAGCAGCACTGGATGTGCCGTAAGACACAGTTTGTAATTCATGTACGAGTAGTGGATCTGATTCAGAGGCTCGCCAAATAATCTGTTGCAGGTGTCGATCGTTAGGGTGCACCACTATCTGCCTGTACATCTTCTCGACATCAGATGCAATGATATATTTATGTTGCCGAAAACGAATCAAGATGGACAGAAGATCATCTTGTACAGTGGCACCAACCATGAGAATATGGTTTAGACTGAGACCTGACGTGGACGGGCTACTCGCATTAAATACGACGCGCAATCTTGTCGTAAGACTGCTGTCTCGAAGGACTCCATGGTGAGGAATAAAATAGCCTTTTTTCTCGTTCGAGATTTGCCTGCCTTCTGACATATGACCTAGATTTACGTACTCCGTCATGAAGTCGGTGTATAGTTTTTTAAACGAAGGTTTCGTTTTAATTCTGCGCTCTAGTGACAGCATGCAATGTTTTGCGCGTTGAAAAGACTCGCCTAATGAGCTTTCACTTTGTTTTAAAGGAAGCCTAACGCAAAACCGACCGTCCGTCAAACGCGTAGTATTTTGTGTGAAATGTTCCTCGCACATCCTTTCCTCGGGTGAGTAAGGTGATGACTTAGGGCTAACTTCCTCAAGTTGCCAAAAGCGCGTAAGTTGGCTTTGGATGTCATCATCAAACCCTTGATTAGGCGAGTTAACAGACCCGAAACAACATTTAAGGGTAGTTGGCGGTACATGGCCGCTGTTTATTGGACCTGAAACTATAAATCCGAACCTAGTTTCACAAAGTACCGGCATCCCGCTACCTAGTCTGATCATATGTGATCCCATGACGTCCCAAAATATATCCGCACCTATGATTAAATCTACCGGCGACGATTGGTAGAAGTTGGGATCGGCCAAACAAATCTCAGACGGAATGTTTAAGTTGGTCAAATTAATTTCACGACACGGAACATCATCCGTAATTGATGGTAAAATAAAACAATTAATATGACACGAAAAGGTGTCATTCAGCGATTTTATTGGTACTCGACACATTTTACCAACTCGAGATGTCGAGTTATTTATACCTTGTATTGACTTGTTGATGCTGGTTACAGGTAGATTTAATTTGTGACACAGACGCTCGGTCATTATACAAGAAGTACTCCCGCTGTCAAGTACTCCGCGAGCGACGTGTTCACAATTATTACGATCGTATACTTTAATCAAAACAGTCGATAACAAAACATCTTGTCCTCGGTGCTCTTCCGTTTCCAACCGTGCAGCTAACGTTGAAATAGTTGCAGGAGGCATTTCATTCACGCGCCCTATGTTAGAAGAAGTACCTGGCTGCGCGATCGCCGATTGATTGGCGGGAGAAATCGATCTATTAGTCGTAATGTTATTGTCGAAGCGGCCTAACGCGTTATCACCACTTAATCTTCCTCTAGATTCATTAACGTGAACAAGTGTGTGGTGTTTGCGTTTGCATAACTTACAACCGGGTCGCTTGCAGTGATTCGCGTAATGTTTACCACGAAGACAATTAAAACAAACCTTTAAACTTGGTAATAATTCTAGTCGTGCCGTGTTGCTAAGTGAAAGAAATTGCGTACAATTTATTAAATGATGTTCACCGCTGCACTTCGGACACTTTGGAGTTGTGACATTACTGCTTGCATGTGTGTCCTGTACCGAAACCATGGCCTTGACCTTAGGAGTGTTTTTATGTAATCCTGCTGTGTTAACACGACTGCCAGCAGTGTTACTTGTGGACAGCTCCAACGTTTCAATTAAATCGGAACGATTTCGCATAAAGTTTAAAAACACCTCAAGAGTAATTGCTTTGTTTTTATCTAAACGACTTCTGAGCGCTTCCCATTCGCGATAAGACTTTGCATCGAGTTTGTTAGCAACAATGTAAATAAGTAACGTATCCCAGTGTTTGACGGGCTCGCCAAGTGATTCTAACGCGCGCAAGTTTTTATTTAATGAGTCTATAATGCGCTTTAAAGCAGACGAAGATTCTTTTGTGATTGGCTCGATATTAAAAATAGCCGAAACGTGATTATGCAGTAATAATCGTTTATTATTGAACCGATCGCACAAAAGATCCCATGCTATGGCATAGTTTTTTGCTGAAAACTCGACTGATTTTATGACCAGTGCCGCTGACCCTTCCAATGAAGCTCGCAAATAATGAAATTTATTTATTTCGTCAATATCATCATTGGAGTGAATGAGACTTAGGAATGTGTCATGGAATTCAAGCCAATTGTGATAAGATCCTGCGTACTTTGGTAATTGTATAACGGGCAGATTAACAAGTTTATTATTGCTAGTACGAGAGCTGTGCTCGCTTCCCAGATTATCCAAACGATCCTGTTTTTTATTGAAGGAATTTAAAATATCTTGTGCCTTAGAAATGACACTATAATACTGGGATTCGAACTCAGCTCGCTCGTTCAGCTGAGGTTCAAGGTTCTCACCTAAACATTCTAACCTTATCTGCACCTCATCATAATTATCAAACAATGATTCCATCCTACCAATTCGTAACTGCAACTCGCTCGCATTGGCAGTGGTCAACGAAGAAATATCCAACGAGTCCAAGTAATTAGAAAACGTAGTCAAACGTCCCTTGTAGCTGCCTCGCCTTTTGATTAACTCCTTTTCTTCGGTCATTTTTGGGAGGTGAGTGTGGTTAACTGAAACGTTATACAATACTAGATCAATTTAAATGTATGAATAATCTATGTGAGTTTTACAATGAAATTTGACTGTCTACTTTAAGTTAGAGATTTAAAACACTTGTTTAGAATTAACAATTAACTGATTTTTAAATGTGTACACTTAATTATTATTATTTATTGATTATAAATCGTAGCAATGAGTAAATGGAATGAAAATATAATGTATTGTTTTCTTTAAAACTTATGGGAACCCTAATTTAAGATAGCTAACTTCACAATTCGTACATTAAAAGTCAATTAATAAAGCGATACTTGCAATACTAAATTATTTAGTATTAAATTAACTATTACGAAATGAAATTAAAGTGAAATTACAATCTGAAATCTGATGCAACATAGACTAACCTATTAATTGCTCACAAGTTTAATAATTGAAACACAATACTGACCTTAATTACTCTTATACCTATATTTTACTACCTGATTAAACGAGTGATGGGTAAAAATTGAGAACTAATGAAGCATTAACACTTATTTTCTTCTTCGGCAATCCAATTCAAGCACGATGTCGTTTAATTCCTTTGTTCTCACGCGCTTGACCCCTTGACCTTGCCGAAATTCTTCAATTTCTTCACAAATTTAATATTCCCGTATGCATTTTAGGTATCTGGTTCTTCTTATAATTATTCGGTTCGAATGCGACCATGTAGAATTAAGTTTTCAGGAGTAAGTATAGATTTAAACTACGATTTGTTAGAACGGTATAACGTGTAATAGAAGTATGTACAGAGTGAGTAAGGACAAAAGTGACAGTGCAATATTTTATAAGCGCCTTGCAAAAGTCTGTGAGCAATAGCTGCATCTCATGATGTATGTTATAATTATTAGGCGCAGACATTATTTTATATATTAATAAACATTCGTAATTCATTTTTTTTTATAAACATCCACATCACGTTAGTAACAGATAAACTTACATGTTAGTAGAACTTATGCATTTACAAACGACAAAGCCAAGGGCCAACCATTTTTAATTAATCATTTCACATTTTTCAGCGTTTCTTCTAAACAGTGCTGTGATCTTCTTTCAGGAGATTTAGGCTCGTAGACTTAAACAAAAGTGTCCTCGCGCTTGCGTCTATACCATTATAAAATACTAAAATAGAATTGCTAAATTTTATGAGGAGAGGAAAGTTTTAAGAGCGCGATGTGTTTCGTATGAGCATTATAAAGTTATCCATTTTTTTAGCACATCAGCCTCGTCGTGGCAACCATGATTTTTCAACAATTTATCCGACTGCAGGAAAAAGTAAAGTACCTAAGTAATATGTGAGGCCAAGGACTCCTTTTTTATACTACGAAGGTGACAAACAAGCACGCGGTCCGCCGTGAGCAGCTTCCGCCATCTATGACCGCTTGCGACGCCAGCACGTCTAGCATAACTATGACACGCGATTCATTGTCGCGCGACAAATGCTACCTGTCACATTCCTTTCAATGCCGTGCGAGCAAGACTGGTGTCCTGAGTCGCGTGACAAGCCAAGTCGCAGCAAGATATGCTAGCTCTGATGGGCATCACATGCGTGTTGCCGACACTTAGAGAACCTATTTACCCCCCTTGAAGAACCCCATACTGCAGCCCCCTGGGAAACCCGACAGGAGCTCATTCCACACCGAGCTTTCGCGGTAGGAAATTCCTCTGAGCCCAGTTCAGGCATTAAATAATTATTGATTAAATATTAGGGTTGCAAAGGGTAAAAACGGGAGCCTATTACTAAGACTTCACTGTCCGCCTGTCTGTCTGTCACCACGTATCTCATGAACTTTGATAGCTAGACTAGACAGTTGACATTTTCACAGATAATGTATTTCTGTTACCGCTATAACAACAGATAATAAAAACAGAATAAAAAAAATATATAAGTGGAGAGTGTAACAAAAGTGATTATTTAGCCGTTTTTTGCTCGATACTGTCACCCAGGTTATATCTTATGAACCATGATAGCTAGACAGTTGAAATTATCACAGATAATGTATTTCTATTGCCACTATAATAAAACATACTAAAAATAAAATAAATATTTAAGTGTAGCTCCCAAACGTGATCGGTTGTGTTAACTTTGCACCTCATTTTTATCGGGCGCCATATACGGGTCCGTAATGTTTCATATAATGTAACGTTTCATATAATGGTTTTTTCCTATATTTTGCTTTTCTCTAATTATCGATTGATATAATAGGCTCAATGACATAATTGACAACATGCATAATTATACTTTCGTATAACATATTTATCACATAAATTTGTTTAACATACATACTATTTAGAATAATAGCGTTTTCATATAAATACTGCCTTAAGGTGAAATAGGTTATGTTAGGAATCGTAAGCCAAGTCGGACCTGCGCGGCTCGCTCGCTTCGCTCGCTCGTTAGGGTCGCAGTTCAACCTAACACTCCTCCTCGCTTCGCTCGTCGTCGTACCTAACCTAAGCCAAGTCGGACCTGCCTTAAGGTGATATATGGGGTGACAGCCTAATATATCTAGTCGGAACCACCTTTTTTGGTTATAGTAAAATCAACTTATATCATCTGTAGTTTATAGCATTGACGAATTATATCAAGTAAGTCATTATGATAAATACGTTTTATACCAAGTAATAAATATAGTAAATGTACATTATACTAAAAGTAATTATACCTATAAACCATTATATCAATTGTTACATTAGATCATTTGAAAATTATCTAAAACAATATTATACCATTCGTTACATTATACAAAGCAATGGTATATCAAACCAAAATAGATTAAGTGAAGTTATATGAAACGTCGGGCACCCGCCATATACATATACCAGGTGCAAAGGGTATAGCCACGGTATGGTCTGTGGGTATAGCCGTGTTTGTATGGGGCATCGGCCTCAGAAGCCAAATCGATTGCCGTTTTGCTAATATATTAGCCCAAATGTAAGATGCTATTTTACAAAAAATGGACCCTGAAATACTTCAGGTATTTGAGAAAATTAAAAAAAACGAAAATTGGTTTTTATTTTCTTTTATCTAAACTACTCAATAGATTTTTTTGTAACTTATACACATTATGTAGGTAATAAAGATGTATTATTAAAAAAAAAATGAATTTCCAAATACCCTTATTAAAGTAGTGAAATTTTCACTTTAAAGTTTTCAATATTTTTTTTTTATATTTTTGAGGTAGGGACACCCACCAATTTTGGCTATATTATGTATAAACTAATATTCTATGATATATATTTTATATTTCAAAAACATTCACTTGGATCAACATATCCAAAATGAAACAAACTTATCGCCTGGTGACAATTTTTCAGACAGTTCTTTTCAAAACCTCGTATCTAGTTTGTTGATTGATACTGAGATACGAGCTTTATTTTAAGTAGTCTTGTCCTGTCTTGTCCCTACCTCAAAAATATAAAAAAAAAATATTGAAAACTTTAAAGTGAAAATTTCACTACTAATAAGGGTATTTGGAAATTCATTTTTTTTTAATAATACATCTTTATTACCTACATAATGTGTATAAGTTACAAAAAAATCTATTGAGTAGTTTAGATAAAAGAAAATAAAAACCAATTTTCGTTTTTTTTAATTTTCTCAAATACCTGAAGTATTTCAGGGTCCATTTTTTGTAAAATAGCATCTTACATCTGGGCTAATATATTAGCAAAATGGCAATCGATTTGGCTTCTGGGGCCGATGCCCCATACAAACACGGCTATACCCTTAACTGAACCAGTTTAAATAGGATAAGTGTTTGTGTGGAACGCTCGGTGCGCGAGTCAGACTCGCACTTGGCCGGCTTTTTTAATTTTATTATATTATGCTTGGTTAATTCCGCAAGAGCTCGTTATGAATTATGCTTCATTATCTCTTCAGTTTGTGTAATAAGGATTTCAGGGATCGGATTTTCGCCTCCAAATTACGGAAAGGCTTAGCGAATTATAAGAGATGGAGGCGGCTTATGCCATCGTCGGCCATATTTGAGTGGAAACGTGCCAATGAGAATGGAGAGTTAATATATCATGTCATATTCTTTATTAATAATAATACGGAATCCTTTTACAGAAAGTTACATTACTTTTTTAAAGCTTTTATTTAACTTGCATGGTATGTTTAAAGTATGTTTGTTCGGGTGAAATCTTGCAACTCAATTTTGAAGCAGATATCGTCAACCGATTGAGCTGAAATTTTGCATACTTACTTAACTTTGATGACAATACAATAATACGGTACCATGGGGCTGATCTGATGATGGAGCCGGAAGGTGGCCATAGGAACTCTATAATAGAAAAAGCAATCCTACCGAGCTTGGGCTCTTTAGAATCGTCTCAGTGAGCATTTGATGGATATCCAAAGAAAAGTACAGTCGGCTAGAAAAGCCTGCCACTAAAATGTCATTTTTGACTGAAACTTATTTTTACGGTTGATTCAAAGTTTTCTGCTCTTAAATTATGTTGGAAGTGGCGGGAAAAGGGTTACCAGCACGATTCACGTTTTCTTTTGTTTCTTTGCGGCCGCATCACGCCAAATCCTCTGTGTACAAGAACAATTGAACATGGATAGTAGGCATTACAATTTTATTTTGAGGATCGATCGATCCTATTTCGAAACTATTTTTTAATGGGATCAAAATGTCTATACGGGACTAACTACACTTAGAGTGCTCTAAAAGTCAGAAATGACCGTCAAAGTTCAACATCCCTAAGAAGCGCTATATAAACGCTCCATACAAATGGCCACCTAATCGTGACGTCATGGTAATATTTTATGGGCACCAAATATTTGTATGGAGACAATAATTAATTTGCCATTTTCACCGTGAAAATGCGCGTTTAAGTTCACGGTTGCCATACAATTATTGTTTTGTTAAATTATGAGGATTAAGAAAACAATTTCAAAAATCTTATGTATTAAAAAAACTGGAAGCGTACCTTTGAAGTCACATATTTAAAAGATATGTATATTTTTTGTTATTTTTTCTTTGTTTCATGACATATTGAGTTGAGCTAATTTTATTCATATAACTACGATTTGCTGTAGAATTAACATCAGACATCATCTCTGTCATACATATTATAATATGGCAGAGAAAAAATTAAAACTAAGTATACAAGAGTACGCTGACACACCGCGCATACGACGTTCTTCTATAGTCTGTGGCTTTGGCGAACAAAGCCTTTTACTCGTATCTGGCGCCTATCTCGACGACACTTACCGGCTGGGACAAAAGAGTGCGTGCTCATACAATAGCTGGGCCCTCTCAATGAAAGGATAAATTAAAAGGAACGCGTTGACACAATATTGAGGCATTTCGTGCGATTCTGTTAACCTTGTTCTGTTGGCCCCTGGAGTCTTATTCTTACATTACAATTACAAAGCATAATAAGGGGATTTATTTTTGCTGAGTTGACGACGCACGATGGATGTTTTCTATTGTTGCAACTAATTAAGTTTGTTAAAACACGCATAGGTACACACTCAAACATAGAAACCGCGTATTTTTTGAAATTGGTTTAAAAGAACGCTTTTAAACCGCGTATACGACGTTATTCCATAGTCTGTGGCTTTGGCGAACAAAGCTTTTTACTCGTATCTGGTGCCTATCTCGACGACACTTACCGGCTGGGACAAAAGAGTGCGTGCTCATATAATATCGGGGCCTCTTTCAATAAAATAATAATTAAAAGGAACGCGTTAGTACAATAATGAAGCATTTCATGCGACACTGTTAACCTTGTTTGTTGGCAGTAAAGTCAGGATCTATGGCTTACACAGCGCAAATACTGCGAAGGGATATTTACTGTTAAAGGGATATCGGTCAACTGCAGTGCAGGTCATGCATTTTTCCTTACCCTTACCATGTTTTTTCGAAAATATTGTCAATTTGACGGTTCGCAATAAAATTGGCTGCAGGGTCCTTTACCTTCAAAACCCAATAAAAAATAACTAGTCGATGGTTGATACTTGTCAATGTCAAAATTTCAACAGTTTGACACGGACAAGTGGGCAAAAACAAGGAATATAATACTCACAATCTGTCGCGAGTTTAACATTTTTTACCCATCTACAAATTGCCAAGCGCCGCCGCTAAAGAAGTTTTCACTTCAAAAATTGTCTTTCATATATTGTACCAAATCTATTATAGGAACGCGTTGGCACAATATTGAGGCATTTCGTGCGACACTGTAAACCTTGTTTGTTGGCAGTAAAGTCAGGATTTATTGCTTACACAACGCAAATACAGTTAAGGGGATTTATTTCTGCGGAGTTGATAACGTTGCATGATCATCAGCCGTAGAATTTCCACTGCTGTACAAAGACTTGCCAGCAGAAAACTTAAAAATTCATAAGTCTCAAACCATCATCATTCCCAATTTTTATAATACCGAAAGCGCTATCACGCCAAACAATCATACTTATTTGCTGTGGATGGTGTGTTACATACACAATATAATTTGGTTAGTTTAGGGTTATATGATATCCCAAAAGAAACCAAATATTTAATTAAAACATGGTTTTTGGAATTATGAAGATCCGGAATAGTGATGCGTTCGGACAAATGAAACTTCGGAGTTTTGACTAGGAGCATCCCCACGGCGCTCTTATTCAATTTTCTGCGATCCTGGCTAAATTATAGCCTTGTTGAAGAACTTTCACGCTGCGTCGTTCAGTAGTTGGTCGCCAATCAAGAACTTTTCTACCTTCTACCCAGCCCTTCTAGCACAACTATGCTTCGCGACTCTTGTCGCATAGTATCACCTGTCACTCTCTTATCATACTGTATGAAAAGAGATAGGTAGTAGATCTCGCGCGAGAATGAGTCGCGTGTCACAGTTGTGCTAGAGCTGCAACTCATTATGTCTGGTAACTCCCTGAATTAAAAAAAAAAAAAGATATAGTATATCGAACAACCTCACACACATCAATTTAGTCCCACAGTAAGCTCTATTAAGCTTGTATTATGGACACTAGACGACGATAAACATACATATATAGATAGATAAATTCATACTTAAATACAAATAACATGCATGGCCCCGGCACAAATATTCGAGTTCATCACACAAATATTTACTCTTACCGGGATTCGAACCCAGGACCGTCGGCTCAGTAGGCAGTTGCTTAACCGCTGCGCCAACCGCGTCGTCAAACATTAATTATGCCATTAATTTTCGTTCTTTTGCGAATCTCGTAGGAGTTTCCATATTAGTCGGTCTCCTAAGAAGACAACCCCCTCCGGCCGCCATATAGCTAGCCGTAGCTAGTTGCGAAACATGGTTGCGATGGCAGCCGGAGGGGACAACCCTACGCACAACAGCTTAAATTGTAGGTACATTGTTCCGTTCATGGCTAGTTAGACTAAACGTCTTACCCTGGGGGACTAATAAAGGGTTAATAGCTGTGACGTAATGGTGCTGTTAATTCTTGACAAGTATGATGTTGCGGGCTGACTTTAAGTGGTGTTCATGAAGTATGTATAATGTTATCAAGCATGAATACAACTTAGAGCCCTTGTGTTTACAATGAAGCGAATAATTGAAAAATTGAATGGTTCAGGCAGGGTTAGATCCTGCGTGTTTAACGGCTTTCCGGGCCAACACGGGCGTTCTATTGATAGGACCACTGAACCTGATGCAAGAGCCATTGCTTTTTTTCAACCAGTTGCTTCTGCATGCCTTGAGTGGCATCGTAGCGTCATCTACCGTATAGATTCAGACGTTATGATCGGCACCATCGTCTCAAATTATGTTAAGTATCGATAGTACTGATGAGCCTTTGTTTCATAATAGGTAGGGTTTAGGTTTAGGTTTAAGACATTTATTCTCATAAGAACATAATATAATACATTCACTTAAAATGAGAACTTAAATTTAAGTTGCTTAAAAACTAGGTTTACTACTCGTTCGATTCCCACATCCCGAACGCCGCACGCTGACGCACTTGTTATCACTTATTTTATTTTATGATTTGCTTAAACACACAGGCAGCGCTCGCGCGATGCGTGGATCGACCGGCACTTATAAACTCATGTGGGTAGCGTTAGAAAAATATACATAACTTAATTTTATTTTGATGATTGATGGAAATAGATCAGAGAGATATATATATATATTTTAATACATTGGAGTAAATACATTTGCTAGATTATGTTTAAGCATTATATTTATACTATGTGTATAGGGGTCATTCTTGAGAATCTAATTCTTCATGTGATTCCCTTGGTGATTTTTATTTTTATATTTTTTTACCTATTTGCTAGAAAATATGAAATTGTATTTAATTTTACGCAGATTTATGAAATAGGCACCACTTTTGGTCAATTTGATACAGAAATATACCACTTTATGTTTTCGCCGCCAGGGGAATAAGAAAATATGACATGGGAATAAGAAAAACGCCAAAGGAATCATAAAAACAAGTACAGGGGAATAATATTCAGATCAGTTTTTCTTAAATAAATAAAAAGTTTTACAAAGTGTAAGGATACAAAAATTCACAATGTTTTATTCGCATTAATTGGCAATTTTCTTAATATTCGAACCACCGTCGTAGTATAAAAATTGCTGGGAATAAGCATCTTCTCCTGAATTCAGCTCAAAATTATTTGAGACCTGCTGTACCTAAATGGAATAAAATTCTAAATCAATGATTCAGTCATCTGCAACGCGAATTAAAGGGAAATTTATTTTCTTTTCATGAAAACGCAAGAAAACTGTGATTCCCTTGTTCAAAATTAGAACCAGAGGAATAAGAAAAAAGTATGTTTCTTGTCGATTCTGCCGAAACTAAAATTATTATAAGAACAACTATTAAGTCAACACATGCAGGCATTCATGTAGTTTTCTTTTTACTAAACACTATGTACCTATTGCAGATATAAAATTTTATATAATAATTCAAGGGAATCAAAATCATAGTGAACCAAAGCCAAGTGAATCATATATTAGCCTTCATAGCTAAGAATTCTAGCAACTAGTCGCGACCATTCCCCGCATATCTGGAAGCGTTACTGACGTTTGCCAAGCCCGGCCATTGCAACTGGTTAGATGACGTTTAAGTAGGGATGTGCGCCGTGTTGAATGAGGCACCAGAGGAATCATAGCTTAGCCCTGGACAAACCTTTAACATAGATTTTTTTTTTAAATTACGATACACACAGCAACCATATTTTTTCTTCTAAATAAACAACTTATATTCTAATAATTTAACTCAATTCTATACTTTATTTCAATTCACAACATGTACTTTTTGGGGTAGTTTGTTCAAAAAATGGCGAATGGACGCACCAAGGGAATAAAGTTTTATGCGTTTGATATTTTTTTACAGTTAATTATACTTAACTTAAACAAAAAATAAATCGTGCTCCAGTTCGATTAGGTCCTAATATAATATATAAAAAATACTATGGTCAATTATTTCAATTGTGCGGGTACTTTATCCTTCTGGACGCTGTAAATTTAGACTTTCAAGAATCACCCATAGCCAGTAAACAAATCGTCTAGGTAGGTAGATATTTGTACTTTTTTTTTATGAAGAACCTGATTATTAATTGTTTTATTAAGAGAAAACGAATGATTTTCCTTGTCCATGGAAAAGCTTAATTCATCTTCACTTACTCATCAGATCGGGACGACGAGAAATTTTTAAGCAGGTACCGGTTTTATTGAAAAGATGATGCTAGCTCTTTATAATACTCACGAGGAGGACAACAGAACATCATCGCCCTGTCTGACTAAAAGACAAACTTTCTAACGCTGTCGGCTGTGACCGACAAGCTTAGAATAAATACGCCTATATAGAAACCTAGTTAGTTGCTTGAAAGTGAAGCTAGTTTTGGTTACCCACGGACGTTTCATCCATGCGCACATATGTGTCACAACGCCAATGGCACAAGCAAAACGTCTCTATGATTGGTTCTTAGACACGCACACATAAAACCAAAAACAGCCTCATCTTTCGCAAATCTTCAAGGCGTACTTTTTCTGAGCCGACAAGTGAAAAACGTGCCGTTGACGCCATATCGGCCGCAACCGACGATAACTTTTGCATCAATTTTATGTTTAACCCTTTGTGGACAAGCGCTACGATGTAATTTGCAACTATAGGTACATACAGTTCACTACGTCTGATTTCTTGTGTGGCGTCAGAGGAACAGTTTTCTGTCAGTCGGCTAGGTTAAAGGTTCGCTTTCGCTCCAAAGGTTCCAAATGTCTGTTCGGCCCTGGGCACACTAATTACAGGCTGCGAATTAATGCCACAGCGATTTGTCGGCTGTCTTGAGGTCGTTTGCAGCCGATAGCAATTACCGTCGCAATTATATCCCATACTTCGATACAGGCCAGAGATAGTAGGGATGCATAAACATTCGCGTTTGCGAATATTGTATAGGTTACTGGCATTCGGTTAGGTATTGAATAACAAAATTTAAAAATACGGAATATATTCCCTGATCTTGGCAAAAGCCGCCTAATGAACTATATTTTATTTGGTTAATTACCTACTGTTTGCTATCGCTATTTACCCGCCAAACGAACTGGAAGAGATCGCAATCTGCGACAAACTAGCCGGCAGTTTGGAACAGTCGGCTATCTGCTTCCTTTTCCGGCTGCGGCCTCATATCGCAACCGCCACTGACTAGTGAGGGTTTGACTCAGACGGTCAGAATTTGTAATGCAACCTAAAAAGTGATAGTTTGAGTACAGTTCTGATGCAGTTGACGTAAGCTGCAGGCGGACTGGGCAGCTGCTTTGCAGTTATCTCAACTGCATCAGAAGCAGAACTGCCATTTTGGGTTCAAACAATATCCGTGTGTATCGGCCATAAATACAAAAACTGTATTTATTTGTCTTTATACCTTATCGAGGCGAGCACACTTATCACTAGGACTTTAGATAACTATATAGCCGTACCTATATTAACATAAAAATACAATTTATACTCATACTCATTCATCTATTTCATTCCAAACTGATTTTATGGTTTTTGTGGTTAACATTCCAAAGATTTAAATGACTAAAATTATAAATAAAATAAAATTTGTACAATATTTCAAACTCCTAGATTTAATTGACAATTTCATGCAACTTCTAGTCATCAACATCACTGGATGTTCGATTAATAAAGAACCCAATTTACTCCAGAAAACATGGGATAGGTCGCAAATATTTACGTATTTTATGATGATGAAAAAAACAATGCCTACACAAATCATGTCTTTATATACTCTTCTGACTATGTCCTTGACTATAAAATTAAAATTGCGAATGAAATACCTACTCTTATGAGTATGATGTATTTTAATGATAATATCGGCTCCATAGCTCTCTAAAGTCCTACCGTGCTAACGAAAGTCCGATGCCTATTTATCACTACAAGCTGCGCTTACGCACGTGAATGAGAAATTTGACGTTTGACAGCTGTCAGCGTCATTCGCTTCAACCGTCCGTTAAAGTCAGTGCAATCAGCCCTAGGGGCTCATACAGTTTTGTAAATCGCGAGTTAAGAAATGCAACCGCAGAGCATTAAAGAACACGCTTGACAGGTTTTGACTCGCTTTGTGTTCTAGAATTCTCTTTGTTGCTGCGGATACTAGAGGCTCTACGCCGTAGACCCTCTACGCCGTAGCGCTTTTACGTCGTAGGGGTTAGCACCGACATACTGGGAAATCGATGTTTTATAGGTACGAATAATCCCTCATTCAAAGAAAATGTTAAAGACTTTTCTGTAGAAAAAAAAACGTGAAACCTTAAGCGAATGCCGAATGATTGAATTTGAAAATATGGTTTTGTAATCTGTATTTTGAAATGCTTAAAACGCTGTCGGCCATTTTCGCTTATGATAGTGACGTCATCGGTCCTGTAAAGAAAACTGAAAGTCTACTTTAACGACTTCGAATAGTACCGTCCCTTTCGATCTCCTGTCAAAGTATATTGGAGTGAGGGGAATGGCACTATACGACGGTCGAATTTCGAATATTTACAGGTAGTAATTCTACGTCACTTATTTTTTTTATTTTTTTTTTTTTTTTTTTTTTTTTTTTTTTTTTTTTTTTTTTTTCGGTAACCGAAAAATAAGCAACCCCATAACAGTTAAAGGCCAAGATGTGCAAATAGTAAAAGAATATATTTATCTAGGCCAAGTTGTCACGTTTGAAAACCACACCGGAAATGAAATACAACGCAGGATCGCTATAGCATGGAGGAAGTACTGGGGACTCAAAGAAATTATGAAAAACAAAGCTATTAATATAAACATAAAGCGCAAACTCTACGAGTCAACCATTCTACCTTGTTTAACATATGGCTGTCAAAGTTGGTCGTTAAGAAAATGTGATGAAGTCAAGCTAGCAGTCTGTCAACGCAAAATGGAGAGGAGTATGTTAGGAATAAAACTTTCAGACAGAATCAGCAACCAAGCTATTAGGGAAAGGACCAAATTGACTGATATCGTCTACAGAATAAGGTTACTGAAGTGGAACTGGGCGGGTCATGTATGTAGAATGGACAACGAAAGATGGTCCAAAACAATCATAGAATGGATCCCGCGTGACAGTAGAAGACCGAGAGGTCGTCCATTTAAAAGATGGTCCGACATCTTCATGGAAAGACTGGGACCACACTGGATGAGGAAAGCTAGAGATAGAGAGCTATGGAAAGAAACGGGGGAGGCCTACGCCCAGGAGGCGACTATTACTTAGCGGCGTAACTATATTTTATTTTATTTTTGTTTATATTGTGTTTATGTGTAAAGTAGTAGAATAAATGGCTTTTTTATTTTATTTATTTATTTATTAATTCTACGTCACGCCACAGATTAGCAAAAGGCAAATGGCAGATGGCGTTTTTGACTGTTCATGAAATTTCTAATTTTCAATTGATGAAATTTAGCTATCTAGCTTTCACAAAAATACAAGACCTTCTTAGAGCTAGTAAGATCATTATTAACCATTTCAAATATATTTCAAAACTGGGTCTACTAGAGCATTTCTCAAAAAAAATGCCTACAATTAAGACAGAAATTAAGGTCCAATATAATTTTCCTATTTTATTACCAATTATTTTAGTAATTTTATATCAATGTTATGGCTATGTTCGATAATTAAGGTTCTGTTATGCTTATACTTTTTTAATTGTACATAATCTGATATCAATGTATTGGAAATCACGAAAAAAATTGGTAACAAAATAGGAAAATTATATTGGACCTTAATTTCTGTCTTAATTGTAGGCAAAAAAATTGAGAAATGCTAACTAGCCTATTGCTGCCCCAGGGCAGGATTCCACTCGGCACTTAAATGACAACCAGTTGTCGTACGTCATTTTGAATTTCGATTTTACTCGCATTTTGCTATCTCTGGATATAACAATGCCGACCTCCTACTCGTTCAGATGAGGCGTCCCATTTTAATAAGACACTTACAAGCAAAATACGCAGAGCGGCCCGTGAGTGGGCCGGAGAGCTCTTTGTAACGTGCTCACTATCGCAATTACTGTACAGTCAGACACGAAACGTCGTAAAGGACTGATACTGACTTTTAAAGTATGACCTTTTGAGGTCAGACTCAGGAGGGCTACCTACTTGACAAAAGTGCATTGAAAACTGCAAACTATAGAAATCTTAAATGTTTTGTAGAATCAGTTTTCAGTATTTATGAAACATGTAATGTTTTTATATTTTTAACCACACCACGATTCGATTCGACCTCTGGAACGTTTGCTTTCGATTTGGCCCAGTATGATATGAACGAATGATACTCAAGAAAAACTTGATTATCCTTTCCTGACAGATTACTGAGAGCTACTTGGTGATGTTTAGTTCTCGCAAGATGGATTCGTTCTTAACGTGGTCCATGGGATTCTGCACAAGCATTAATTGTATTCTTATCCAGGCTCTTTAAACTGTTGTGTTTTTTTTTTGAGGTTACATTTACATTAGTTACTTGATAGATGATTGTAATGAAGGAATGTGTGTATGTTACTTAGTACCTAATATACAGAACAGATCAATTTGCATAGCATAGAGCATGAAGAACAACTTACTGTATAGGTATCTCCCCTCCCTCCCTAATGTTTCGGTAACTTTCCAGTCAAAAGTTGACTGAGTAAACACAATTTTTCTCTGTCAAAGTTATTAAGCTATTTTATAAATATGAATTAAAAATAAATCAATTTATAATATAATATTTACCTACAGCCGAAAAAACTCTCAGACTGCCTTATGTTTATGTTGTTTAGTTATTTTTAGTTTTAGTGACGGTATAATCCGTTTAAATCTTTTTATTTAAAATGGGTTGGAAAAGTTTATCCAAATTAAAATTAATGTCCATTTAAACTTTTAATGACCTCAACCCATTTCGCTTGTGATTGGGCCCATTAGTATTCGGTACCAATTATAGATTTATGAGAAGAAAATTGGACATTGAGCGGTATTGAAAGGAAACTTTTGGAGCCGTTAATATTCTATAGCGGTCCGGTAAAGCTTATAATAATTTTCATCCTTTGTTGCCGTCGTTTAGGATTTAAACATTACAGCTATTTTTCCGTAAGGCTTTTTAAACAGTTCATTGTGTATTACAAAATTAGAAAATAATAACTTTGCTTCATTAGTTTCTCGTTCCTCATTTGAATTTCGAACTAATATATATAAACGCGGGTTGCAGAATTTTATCCGACATTCTCAATCGCGATCATGCTCTGTAAGTTGGCCATGCTTCTCAACATTATACGTCTCGTATATAACCTTGTGTAAAAGGTTTTCGCGTTTAATGTAAAGTTACACACGTTTGATCGACGATATGAACCGGATCGCTGGGAATCGATGGATGAAAACAGCACACGACTGCCCACTAAACCAAAACCCTGACCATATTTTAAGTCTCTCAGTGTTATGACATTAATGATATTCATGGGCAAGGTTTACTTTTTTACTAACAGCAATAGAGAAGGGTACTCAAACACGTCCATGTTGTGCCCAAAAAAAAAATTCAAAATAGCCCTGTAATATCGATGTTCGATCATATAATTCGCCAGTCTTGAAATTCCTAGGCATATCATGAAACACCACCCTTTCATGATTTGGCTAGCTAATACCCCCGCTATATAGTTCAAAGCTAATCATTTGACGATTAGATGAGCAGCACCACCAATGGCGTTAAACGAAAAAAAAAATAGAAATATTCGTTCTGAAGTATTTTTTAACAGCATCGTGATACGCCCAAATCTTAGGCTTATCAGATATGCCTAGGAATATTCCAATTTGGCGGCCAAAACTGCATAATATTATGATTTTTCCGCTGGAATACTCTAAAATTGGCAAGGCGGTGAGAATCGGGTTATATGTAAAATAACATAAAATAAAATAAAAAATTATTTATTGCCACCAGAACAACAAAAATACATGACATAATTAGTACTACATTGTCGAAGACACTGGTAACTGTACCTACATTTGTAAACGAATATAAACCTTATTTCAACGTGGTGATATCTATGGAAGTACAGTTGATTGTGTCCTCGTTTGTACCATCTCGCTCGGCAAGTGGCAAAAGGCTCAGGCTCAGCGTATGCTGTGAGCTGGGTAGGCTGCACAGCGCTGTTTTTCAGCCTGCACCTTATGCTCGGTTACAGTACCTTAGCTGATCACGGGGGACACATTCACTATGTTTAATTTTAGCCTAATTACATTTATTTTAAAACAAAAAACCTATTAAGAATATAAACAATAACACAAGGATTTTATCGTAAATTTTGAAATTAAATATTATACATTATTTATTATTAAATATTATATATTATTATTTAATACACTTCGGTAACGTTATGAGATGAGTATCCTGTGGGAAAAAAAAAGAAAAAGGGCAACACTCAGCACTCATTGAGCTGTCTCAAAAGTATAACTTTCCGCACTTTACCTTTGAAGGTTGGCAGTGACATCACGGTAGTCCGGAGAGGCGGTGGTAGATCATTCCATACTTTTGAGGCACGGAAACGGAAGCTGCCCCGGAACCCCATGGAGCTGTGTTTGGGCACGATGAGTTTATTTGCATGCATAGACCTGACGCCTCGGTCTCGCTGCTCAGGCCACTTTAATTTCTCAAATAGGTACTCTGGTCTCCCTGTTTGTACTGTTTTATAGACTTGCGTCACTAGATGGAGCTCTCTCCGCGCCGCCATCTTTAGCGTTTCTGTTTCGTTGAGAAATGGTGTGATGTGTGCGCGCTTAGGCACATTATAGCAAAATCTAGCACATGCATTTTGGACGCGTTGTATAGCGTTAGCAGTTTTGGCATACAACCGGGGACCGTAAACAGTATCACAGTAGTTAAAGTGAGACAATACTAACGCTTCAACAAGCAATTTACGTACTTTGACTGATAAATTTTCTCTTAAAGTATAAAGCGCCTTTAATCTGAAATACGCGTTTCTAATTTTCAACCGAATATGTTCGATAAAACGTAGCTCGCTGTCCATAAGGACACCTAAATTTTTAACTATATCCACTTGTTCGATTATCTGCTGATCCAGCATAATGATTGGATTATTCGACTTGATATCGCGGCACTGTGCGGCAGTGCCTAGTATCATGTACTTAGTCTTTAAAGGATTCAAAGCAAGCGTATTTTCACTGGACCAGTGGGATATTGCCCGCAGATCCTCATTTATTAGACCTTCAGCCACTCTCACATCAGTGCTTTTGAAGGAATAATAAATCTGGGTATCGTCAGCATATAAATGTATTTTACAATGCTTAACGTTTTCTAGAAGATCGGCTGTAAATAAAATAAACAAAATGGGACTTAATATTGATCCTTGCGGCGTGCCTCTTTTTATTGTCTTAACCTGTGACGTTTTGAACTCGCCGACTTCATTTTCGGTCTCCACATATTGTGTTCTATTTTTAAGAAATGATCTAAACCATTGACTCGCAGAAACCGTACTCCCAATGTACTCCCAGTCCGCCGCTGAAGTCTGTCAAATTAGTCCCGTAATGCCTACAATTTAACTAAAATTAGCGATTCATTTACTTTCGCCGCTCATTTTAAGGTGACGGCAACATCGCCGGTTTTGCATACCAAGTGACCCCGGCTTATGCTAATGTCTGCACAATCAGTCCTTAGTCGCCCCGGTTACACGAAGACACACACGCAACTTTACAGTGAGAGCTGTTTTAAAATTGAATCAAAAGCGTTTTGACCCCTGACAAAGAATAATGGGTATTAGAAGTTTAACCAGTGTATCTGTGAGTCTGTTTGTGGCATCGTAGCTCGGAAACGTGAGCCGATGTGAGTGCATTTATTTTCCATCGGAAGTGTGTGTGTTTTTTTTATGGTGGAAATAAGTCTCCAAAATACTCAGCTTTCATTCGAACTAGTGTCAGAATATCAGCCAATTTCCTCTTAGCAAATTTTGTAGTTATGTTTAGTTTTAGTGGCATTTTCTATATCACTTCTTAAATGAGGGTCTTATGATAACCAGCAACTTATGTCAGGGGTGTTAGCTTAGAGCAATGTGCTAATTTCGGTGTTGCAAACTATTTGATACTGACTTATTTTATGTTGTGCTAACTAAAACGATTAATTTAATGTAATCTATGATTTTTTTATTGTAAACCTTTTCTAATTTACAATCGTCGAATATGCAAAACGTACACATTTCCCATTTTCTTATTTTTAGAAATCACTCAAATTGCTCAAGTAAAAAAACTTTTGACTGACACCGCTGGTTTTGCATATTAAGTTACCCCGAGTGTGGCTTATGGTAATGGCTGCACAATCAGTCCCAACTCGCCCCGATTACATACAGACACACGTAACTTTCCAGACTTTTGGAGTTTTACTATTGATTTTGTAGCCTTTTAAAGGGCGGTCTTTAATGTAATTGAGTTCTGATAATGGTGAACACCGCTTTATGTATTGAAACATATTTAAACTTTCGGGATATTATTAATCATAGGCTAAAACGCTTTTTGATTACTTAGAAAATAAATAACTCGCCGTTATTTAATTACAAAAAATCGTATCTTAGGTCAATCGCGTGGACCTAGATTTTATTTTATGATGAAACTAGGTGCGCTCGGAAGAGTTACCCACTCACCCCGCGGGAACATAAATAAAAAATTGGGCAAGTGCGAGCCCGACTCGCGCATGAAGGGTTCCGTACCTATACATATATATAATCTATAACAAGTTTGTTTTATGGGAGCCCCTTTAAATATTTATTTTATTTTATTTTTAGTATTTGTTGTTATAGCGGCAATAGAAATACATCATCTGTGAAAATTTCAACTGTCTAGCTATCACCGTTGTTGAGATACAGCCTGGTGACAGACGGACGGACGGACGGACGGACGGACGGACGGATGGACGGACGGACGGACGGACGGACAGCGAAGTCTCAGTAATAGGGTCCCGTTTTTACCCTTTGGGTACGGAACCCTAAAAAGTAGCCTACGTATGTGTAAATCCAAGGTCAGTTCTATCCTCCTTAGCTCCAGCGTCCTACACATAGTACAGTCAGCAAAGAAAGTGGTCTACCACTTTTGGACTCTATTACATGTAAAATAGAGTCGAAAAGTGGTAGACCACGTTTTTGGTTGACTGTACATAAACTTCAATTAATAGTTAACTGTCAACTATTTGTCGTAAGGTTAAAATTAAACTGACAAATTATGAATGCTGGTCGTCAGGAGGCTATACCAAATTTTATCAAAATTGCTCCAGCCGACGAATGTGAAGAAGTAACATACAAAGTCACAAACTTTCACATGTATAATATTGCTGCGCCACGGGGTGATACCAGCTCATCCCACGGGAACACTACATTTTTCGGGATAAAAAGTAGCCTATGTGTTAATCCAGTGTGTAAGCTATCTTCATACGTAAATTTATTAAAATTGGTCCACCCGTTTGAGCGTGAAGAAGTAACAAACAAACACACAAACATATTTAAACATACTCACATACTTTCGCCTTTTATAATATTAAGTGTGATTAGTGAAATGCACAATGCAAACAAAACAACGAAGCCACGGGGAAACCCTAGTGTAAAAGTTGTAAAAACACGTCAAATAAAAATACATATCGGTCAGAAAGGAATATGTCGATGGTTCTAAAATTTATGACTTGGTCGTTACCTACCTTGAAATACTGTGTCCGTATTACTCATACCTACCTAACATGCCTATCAAAGTTCACCTGTCCCGTGACCTCTTTCGACCCCGAAAGGAGCAGTAAAATTGAGAATAGGGCTTGGATGTGACCCACACATCGGCCCGAAATATTTACCTACTGGTCAAAGGCATTCGTACCTTTATCGTAAAGTTTGCTTTTAACGCAGAAAATGTCTCGAACGCGTTTCTGACAATGTTATACGGAAAACGCAAATGCAAACAATTCACGGTTTAATTACGTGATGTAAGTACAGAAAGTAAAGAAAACGTGCCACGTAACTTAGACATAATATGAAGATAAATGTCTTTTATAATTTTTAAGTTTTTATATTGTTAGATGGTGGGACGATCTGGACGTATGATGATGATGATTTGGTGTAGGGACGCCCGGCAGAGACAGGCGGGCTGTCGATCGCTTGGCTGCGTTCATTCAGCCCAATTACCAATTGGAGCCAACGGTTACTGTCCCGGCAGCGCTCCTATACAGCCTTCTTCCTCGAATCTTCTTGTTCTCCTGCAGAAGGAAAGGACATCTTTAAGGTTAATGTCCCTCAGCTCCTCCTCTCCTAGTTTATCTTTTCTAAAGATGCTATAGAGTACCATTGCATACATGCCACTGACCGTATTCTGCAAAGAATGGCAGAGCCGCATTGACAATAAGGTCGAGTGGAAAAAAAGATGCACAGCAAGTTTTCAAAAACTAAAATTCATACTTATTATCAAATCAGAGTCGAATACAGGCCCAGGGTTGCTAAAATGCGAACAATATTCATTGGTCATCACTGGTTGTCATACGTCATATCAATCGATTTTGCTCGCATTTAACGATCCCTACTGATTACATTTTAATCCCCAACATTGATAACAAAATGCTTTAAGGCCTTTAAGCCCATTTGCTTTCCCATTTAATATCCCGCATTCTCATAATATAATTAAAAACGGTTACAAGTTGGTCTGATACTTTCACAAAGAGAATTCTCTCGAAACAAACATGAACTTTTAATATCGACAACTTAGTGAAGACTTAGCCCCATTTACTAGCGTCGGCGAGTAAGTTACTCGCTCGCGAACTTGCGTTTAAGCCAAGCTTAAGGAAGATCAAGCATAATTGTGGGGCGAGTAGGCCTGTCTTATGGAGCGTAAAATTTAGTACCTTTTCTTATGATACCGAAAATTACGGTGGCAGACGGCGGATAGTCAAATTCTTATGATGAGTCAGTCAGTAACTAATAAATTGAATGTCAAGCTGTTGAACGTTTGCGTGTTTTATTGCGAACATTATAATTCTGCTGCGTTGTCTCGATAATAATGTCTGTTTTGAGTTACGGATAACTTCGGAGAGAATTCTTCGTATTTGATCAATGCTTGTATTATGTTTATGTATATTTATTTTATGTTTGAGCCGTAACCCGACCTAGTTAGTTTAATTAAAGCCAATGAGATTACCCCTCGGACTGCGGCCTGATGGCAAGGAGCTAACTTCAAGGATTCTATTGACATATGTCTGAGATATCACTAAAGACTAAGTTACGAGCAAGAGTAGTACTCATATAAAACACGATTGAACACTTTATACAGGGATGGTTGGACAAACGAGTTTTTTTACCCGATTACGGTAAAGAAAAGAAAAAAAGATGGATTATGCGGCTTACGGATATTAAATTAACTTATTGAAATAGCCAGCGATAGATCCTCGTTGCACTTTCACGCAGATAATCTTCCAGTACGTTTAGTATAACTTTGGCACGCGACTCTTTGTCGCGCGTCGAATATTAGCTGTCACTTTCCTTTTAATACCGTACAAGCTCGACAGGTAATGCTGAGTGACGCGATATGCAAAGTCACAAAGAGATATGCTAGCCACAGTTATAATCCGGACTCGCAAGTTTGATGAGGATCGCCCTCAGACCCGCGTTTGCTACAATCACCGATCAGAAAACAGGACCTAATTCTACAAGGCATCATGAGGGATATTAATGTAACATTATAATTTAGTAATATTAATATTATATCATCTTGGCTTTGTTTTCTTGGCCTTGGGTCATATAACGGACGTGTATTGATTTTTGCTATTTGAGTTGCATTTTCTGACAAGTGATATTATAATATATCATATTATGTATCAACTCTATATCGAATTTCCATGTATTGTAGTTGATACTTCCTTGCAGTTTCTCTATATTCGGAAGTCCTGATCCCGAAGTAGACATTATTGTTACTATTTCTCTATTTATTGTGCTTGTTATAGGATTTTGGTAGTTCTCACCACTTTCCATTACATTACCATTTTTCAGTACCTTCTAGTGCTCCATAATAGAATCGTGCAGGCCATAACCTGTTTGTATAACTCGAATACTCAAACTGTAAACACACACTATCAATAGGTACTGACTCTTTATTATATGGTAAACCGTAAAACACAATAAATTTATAAAAACAATAATATATCACAACAATATACTTTTTCAGCCTCTGCTGACAGATAATTTTCACGAAAGACAAACTCTCATTCAAAATCAAATATACGTCATCTTTCATACCAGCCAGTCTATCAACAATTGTACCTCTTTGCTTCAACAAATTTGAATGATGTTTGTAAATTCATTACTTTCATTACAATAGGCACTAGTAATGTTGAAGGATCAAATATGACGAGTAATTTTAATTAGTTGGGATATCAGTAGCGAAGCTTAACTAAATTTAGAAATGGAATGGACAAACTTAAGCTTCCAAACTGATCATATTTTAATATATACTTATGCTTAAACTAGAATGTGCTCTCAACTTCGTCTGCGTAACACTTTTTTCTTTACCGTAGTTGGGTAAACAGCATAGTATATCTGGATGTCCAGCTATCCCTGTACCGAAATTAATTAAAATCCGTCCAAGCGTTTCGGCGTGATGAAGGACAAAGAAATGTTTATCAACAGATGGCGCTATACGCTGGCGGGTCGTGCCCCTACAAATTTTGCATCGCATTGTTAACATGTTTTCTGAAATAATGGCACCTTTACTACGCAAATGTTGATAATCATGAACAAAACAAACATACTTTTTACTTAAATTATTCAATTAAAACTTTTTTTATAATAATGTTCCGGTAGGAGAATAGTTATTTGTGCAACAAGAGAGCAAAGTAGTTTTTTGTACGAGTGCTGATTTTGAGTCCCGAGCAAGCGAAGGATTCTACGTTTGAATCAAGAGCGTAGCCAGTGATTCTGTTAGAATCCTGAGTGTAGCGAGGGACTCAACAGCACGAGATGCAAAAAACTTTGCTCTCGTGTAGCACACACAACTTTTCACCTCATCAGCGAGAACATATTCAAAATTTTGTGCTTTTTCTTCCAACGTATGTTTATAGTCTTTGTTGCTGATTTCAATAATATTATAAATCAGAAAATAGATAAGTGCTGCTTAAAAAGGAATAACAATATAATATACTTAATTGAAATTATAATCAACCAAACAACACGGTTATTAAATTGACATTATTTTATCAAATTGGAAGATTTAGCAGATACATGACGCGTTTATTTATAAATACATATTATATTACGAGATTTTGTTTATAAATTGATTAATATTTTTACTCCTAAAACACGAAACAAAATAAATGCAAAAGAAAATAACAAATTACAATATGAACTCGATATTTTTTAAGGTACGTTTCGAATATGCATCTATGATAAATGGTGAAATTATAAATTATTATTATATTTACAATAAGTTGAAAAATCTTATTTTATTTGAGCAATGATCTATTGTTTTAATATATTTTTTCTCAAACATGCAATGAAATATTGTCTTTGCGTTCCTTATAATAGGCTCGGAAGTATCGGTTTTTGGGCGCAACAACTCGAGAGGACTGTAAAGGGATTTCATACTGCTTTTCAGGCCTAGGCCTGCAAAGTAACTTTTTTTTTGTTTCAACAACAAGGTCATTCACACAGCTGGCTGGTTTGACAAAAAGCAGGTTTTGTTTTTAAAGGTTGGTTGTTAGACACTTGTGGAAAAAAAAATTCAAGATGGCGACTTTCTTTTTTCAAAATTTCAAATTGGTGCTAGGCGGCTAAAACTCGGTATCGGGGGGCTCTCGGGGCGCAAAAATATGAATCTGAAATCTTGTCCGAAAATTCGGTCAAATTCGGAAAATATCGAAAAAAAAACGATTTGTATGGAGAAAATTTCAAATTAGTCCTAGGAGGCTGAAATTCGGTATCCGGGGGTTTTTGGGGCTCCTGAGTCAGAATCTGAAATCGGATTTTTTAAATTCGGTCAAATTCGGTATCGGGGGGCTCTCGGGGCTCAAAAATATGAATCTGAAGTCTTGTCCGAAAATTCGGTCAAATTCGGAAAATGTCGAAAAAAAACGATTTGTATGGAGAAAATTTCAAATTGGTCCTAGGAGGCTGAAATTCGGTATCCGGGGGTTTTTGGGGCTCCTGAGTCAGAATCTGAAATCGGATTTTTTAAATTCGGTCAAATTCGGTATCGGGGGGCTCTCGGGGCTCAAAAATATGAATCTGAAATCTTGTCCAAAAATTCGGTCAAATTCGGAAAATATCGAAAAAAAAAACGATTTGTATGGAGAAAATTTCAAATTGGTCCTAGGAGGCTGAAATTCGGTATGCGGGGGTTTTTGGGGCTCCTGAGTCAGAATCTGAAATCTGATTTTTAAAATTCGGTCAAATTCGGAAAATATCAGACAAACAATATTAAGTGTTATTCTTTGAAGTATATTTTTTTATTTCATTGTAGTTTGAGAAAAGCACTATACATGCCTCGTCGTGAAAACGGATTCCCGGCCTCGTATCACTATCCGGCCTCGCTCGCACGCTCGCTCGGCCGTATATACCTACTTGGCCGGAAATCCTAATTTTCCCGGCCTCTGATGTAATGTACTATTAATCGCATTGAGAAAGCAAAATAGATAGAGCATGTCAAGTAATGTAGTGTCGCATATATCATTAGAAACGTCGAATTTAGCCGTGGAGGGTCACTTTATGTCACGTATAGAAAGGTTATCAGATGTCACGTTTACGGGAGGGTTCACGTACAGGTACTAAACTTGTTTAAGTAGAATATTATGTTAATTCCGACTTTTTTATACAGGGTACATGTTACCCAAAAAAAAATGATATGATTTTGGAATGAGCCTTATTTAGCTATTCCTGCCCAAGTAGCAAACAAGCTGCAGAACCGCTTTTACAGCCCTTATACTGCTAACTTAAGCTGAATAAAGGCTGTATAAGCGCTTCTGCAGTTTGTTTGCTATACTTGGGTGTGTTCTGTAATTTGAAGTCAGTTAAAATTATTTGATGAGAGCCGTCTTTAGTTTAGTGTATTGTATATTTGCATACGATTCAACTCTTTTTGAGAGTTTTTTTTATCAAAATACGTAAGATCATCATAATGTGTATGGGAATGCTGAGGCAAAGCAGGGTGGGGTCTAGCTAACACACGGGACAACAGCCATTGAAAGCTTTCCTGAATTTTAACGTGAGTTTCTTTAATAGAAAAAAGGATTATAATGGAGAGGATTAAAAGATATAAAAGATTCTTCTCTAGAGACCTCTCTACAGACTAAAGGGCACAGATGTGTGTAGGTAAAATGTACGGTCTGGACTAAGAACGAAAACCTTCGTAATACTTATTTCCAAGAATCTTTTACCTACAGACGAAAGTACAATATAGTGAATCACCGTACAGTGGTTTGTTTCTAATTTATGCAGTCTAGACTCCCTTATAATTATAAGGGAGTCTAGACTGCATAAATTAGAAACAAACCACTGTACGGTGATTCACTATATTGTACTTTCGTCTGTAGGTAAAAGATTCTTGGAAATAAGTATTACGAAGGTTTTCGTTCTTAGTCCAGACCGTACATTTTACCTACACACATCTGTGCCCTTTAGTCTGTAGAGAGGTCTCTAGAGAAGAATCTCAATCAGGCTAGACACGATGTATAAATACATCGTGTCTAGCCTGATTGCGATCTTCTTGTGTTGTTATTGCGGTAGCTAAATAGTTGTTTTAATTCGTGTACCTATATAGATAATGCCCGCAACTTCGTCGCCGCGGAAGATAATAACATAACTAACTTCTTATCCGGGTCAAAGGTATCCGATAGTCAACAGTGGATGCCTAACTAAGCTGATGTACTAAACATTGTTTGAAGCCATACTTTTGTTTTATCACAAACTGCCCGGCGATTGACCTCAGTATCACGTGATGGTAAAAATGCTGGTACCACTATAGCTTATTCACTCTTACCTAAGGACCTAAATTATAATTTTCTGGAAATACACACGAAATTTTTTTGGAGATACAATAGTCTTGACGTGGTGACTGATGAGGTTGCAAAGACACATAAAAGTTGTTATTACTTTTCGAAACATTTTCTTTTTAGTAGAATTACTACAAGAGCCCTTTCATTGTAGTGTTATGCGTATAAAAGAAAATAAACGCACCAAAAATGAGCCAAATTTCATTGTTTATCTAGTTTTGGAAACATCCTTCAGGTTTTTTTATTCTTTACTGATATATATTATTTAGGTTTATACACAATAAATCCTGACCTTTGCCGGGTTGAAAAAGACATTATTATCCTCCTCTAACGTCCCTTACACGTCATATTTCAGAGTTACTTAGGCAGCTCCCACGTTAAGCGAAAAGGGCGTAAGTAACAGGAGATTTAATGGCGCATAAGTTTTTTAGGAAAGCAGTTGAAATTCGAAAGGTGGCCTGAACTCGAGCCGACGATAAGCCGGTGGCCGGCGGATGATAACAGGCCTGTCACTGCGCTTTGACGTGTTTCTTGCGGCTGATGTGACCATACGTAGGAATATGAAAAATGTTTACAATAAAGCTAAAATTGCAAAATTTTATTCAGGCACGAATACCTGAGTCTTTACGGTAGATGGTGCTACGATGCCACCCTAAGGCATGCAGAAATAACTGGTTGAAAAATTTAATGGCTCTTGCATCAGGTTCAATGGTCCAATAGGTAGGACGCCCGTGTTGGCCCGAAAAGCTATGGGAGACGTAGGTTTGAAAGATGTCTGACCCATTTTTTTTTTAATTTTCGCTTCATTGTAAACATTTGGTTTACGTTAGCAGACGTTACTGTTTTAATATAAATGAATATGAAAAAGTTACAAGCTTTTTCTCTGTCATATCTTTTCGATATTTTTTGTTTAGGCATCCTGGATACAATATAGCGCTTCAAGATCATTATGATGAACTTGGTAATCAAATAATCGTCCATATATCATCGTTGAATGTCATATGTAGGTGTGCTAAGTGATGAATTGACGTTGAAGTAAGTGTAACTTGAAGTACCTACTTTTGTGTTTTTTTTTATTCCAAATTATAATACGTAGTAATATAATAAGTATCTTTATTCATCTTCACAGCAGCAACACAGTAATTTTTAACCATAAAATAACTCATTCATCAATATTCTTTGTGGGCTTCTGAAAAAAAAGAGCAAATAGGTACTTATAATATATTTCTGTGTGTATCAATGGAAAGAAAACCCTAAATACGATTAGATTCTTCATTTGTATACTAATATAATAATGCAAACTACTCGAAACGTTACTGTCACAAGATCTTATATCATAATCCATTGAATTAAAACTAAACCCTAGTCGCATGGAGTTCTCCACTACCCTAAGGTTGTCTGGAAGAGATCGCTCTTTAGCGATAAGACCGCCTGTTGTTTACCTCTAATTGTAATTTCTTGCATTGTATTTCTCCTGTATATTTTATGAGGTGTGCAATAAAGAGTACTTGTATTGTATTGTATTGTAAAGTTGAATTGTAAAGTTGAGTTGAAATGAGCTTGCGAAAATTAGGCTATGAACTGTCGCATGCTTGAAATAGAAGCCATGAGCACTATACAATAACAAAATGACGTAAGAACAAAGGTTGTTGTACTTAAATGCGTCGTTTTTGTAACGGTGCGATGGTGGTTGATTTATGGAGTTACTGTGGCTGTTTATAGTCCATGGAAATGGTACATTTTGCCTTGCATTAAATCGGGTAGTTCTGATTTTTTTATATGTTCTATATGATGAAGTCGTTATGGCAAATCCAAGTTTTCGACCTCGGGAACCCTCCGGATCATTGTGAAATTCTTGAAAAACCATGAATTTTTCGGTGTTTTTTCAGTTTCCACCAATTTTTACCATGAGGGACCTATTTTACCGCAAATATCACTATGTAAACTTTAAAGAAGACTAAATTTTCAACAAATTGTGTTAAAGTGAGAGAGCGATAAATCAAATAGTTTGTAAGATGCAAGCGTTCAAAAATTAGCCAATCTTCGAAAAAAAAAATATTTTTAGACGTTTTTTTAAGTTTTCGGCAACGAGGTCAACTAAGGACCCATTTTACGTTAAAAGTCCATATATTTTATTAAAGTACACACCATCCGCAACTAAATGAGACCAATTTTGTCTATTAAGACTCGATAGTTCTTTAGATACAGCTGTGTGAAGTTGCTGAGGTGAGTAAACAAAATAATAGAAGGGTTTGTAAAATGAAATGCGACGTATGAAATAAGCATTATAATTTACAGAAACACAGTAATAATAACAATTATTAGTCTTTTTTGTACATCTTTGATGGATCAGGCTGATCTTCCAGATCTACAGCACTTCTTTTGTGGAGGGCTTACTACGTTAGCATTTCTTCATCGACCGGCTCAGGCCGCTCGAAACCGCCATCCAATGATGGGTCATCGATGAATTGTTCGTCAATGTCGTCACATATCAAGTCAGACTTGTTTTAGCAAGATTGATCGCTGCAGTGGTTGCAAACAGCCGAGCATTTGAGGCCAGATTTTCTGCAACTACAAGTTGTATTACCAACTTTTTTTGCAGTTGCGGGAAAACATTTTAAGCAGGGTTTGAGGAGCTGATGGTTTCGTCATCAGCTGAGGAATGAGGCCTCGAGTGCGAGGCCTCATTCCTCAGATGTGAGTGAGAGGAATTAGGAAAACCGCAGCGTTTTGTTTGAGGCGCGGCTGTTTTTTCAGTGTCGACAGAAACTTCATTTTTCCTTGGCCAAAAAGTGCTGAAGTTGTATCACAACCACTGCAAGCGTGAAAGAACAGTGCCATTACGGGTTGTGCTTGGTGGATGAAGGAATCCGTCGAGTAGGTAAGAAGAAGATAACGTCAGATGAGGACTTTGTTCCAACTCTACGAAGACGTGCTCTTGGTGTTTTTTTCTAAAGCGTCAGATGGATACCCATCGAAAACCACAGTTATGTGGGAGCCGTAGCGACTTTGCAAGTATTGGACATGACTGGAACCGATTTCCTCAAAATACACCACTAATTTGAAAAAACATTTTTAGGTAAATTTGTTAACATTTGAATAGCTGTATTTTAGAAACTATTGGGTCTAATGTAACCAAATTACTTTTATTTTGTTGCAAATTTAGTGTACATAAAAGTGTTCATAGTGATTTTTACTGTAACAAAAGCGTTTGGTGGAAATAAGTAACAAAAAATGAAATAACACCGAAAAATTCATGGTTTTTCAAGAATTTCACAATGATCCGGAGGGTTCCCGAGGTCGAAATCTTGGATTTGCCATAACCACTTCATCATATAGAACATATAAAAAAATCAGAACTACCCGATTTAATGCAAGGCAACCCCACTTTTAAAGCACGATTTCCATGTACTATTAGGTATGTGCCGTAGTAGTGTTATATTATACATTTGTGTGGACGATCAATCTTCACTAATTCACCAGTAGTATGTATGCGGCGTCTATACGGTATACTTTTTTAGGGTTCCGTACCCAAAGGGTAAACACGGGACCCTATTACTGAGACTTCGCTGTCCGTCCGTCCCTCCGTCTGTCACCAGGCTGTATCTCAAGAACGGTGATAGCTAGACAGTTGAAATTTTCACAGATGATGTATTTCTATTGCCGCTACAACAACAAATATACTAAAAATAAAATAAAATAAATATTTAAGGGGGGCTCCCATACAACCAGATAATGGTACGGAACCCATCTGCACGAGTCCCACTCGCACTTGGCCGGTAATTATTTTAAGACAATACTTGAACGGTATCAGGGCTGGTTAGCCCTCACTACCAGTAGTCGGACTTTGTGTGGGAGTATAACCCGCTAATGGGATTATCAGCGCCGCAGGAGTAATTTGGAGAGGTTGACGCGGGGAAGGACTGAACCAGTCTGCTTTAGGGCAGGAGAGGGGAAAGAGAATCGGGCTATGACGGTATACAGTGCGAGAGCTGTCAGAATGCGATTCGCGTTTTATACCTGTCTCGCTCGCTCTTACGCGATCCAGATAAGAATCTCTCAGTTTTCACCCAAACCCGAATCGCAGTTTGGGAGCTCACGGACTGTACAGTAGTGGTTATCTATTGTGTGTTAAAAATCGTAACTATTGATGATGGTATTGATATTGGTAATAGTAGTATTAGTTTGTGTTCAGTTGCCTCCGGAATTAGATTAAAAAATGCATTAAATGTTTGAAAATACTTAGTCTAACCGGAAACCGTAAACATAACAATCTGTACCTAGAATCATCTAATTTTTGAGACAGTTAAATTAAAATTCAACCTTAAGTAAAAGATAAAACTAAATAAATAAAATAATGTATGGAAATCGTGTATTGCTCTTATGTTGGCTATTTAGTGTCCACGGCGGGGTAAATTCCTTTCCATATCTATTTCCCCTTACCCATCTCCGTGTGAGTTGAAATAATATCATGTTTATTCGATGGTAACCCTACTTGAACCACCATACCTATATATGTCAGTGTGAAGAGGCATGTCCTCAAAAAATAGGAGTCAGGGTAACAATGCGGGCCGACTTCTGTCCGACGATAAAGAAGGGTGACACATCTGTCCCGTCCGAAACAGGACAGTCTCCTAAAGGGCTTACATCCTTCAAAAGCTTATTTCTGAATTACACTTTACTGAGCTATAGTTAAGGGTTTGTTTTAAAAGGCCTGAAGTGGACATAATAATTCCGGAAAGTAAACTCTCAAGACAAGTAAACATATTTGTAAACTAGTTCCGCTAGTGGGATTTACCTCATAATATTAACTTATTGGGATTTGGACGAGGGAAAATAAGATTTTTCATGAATACAGTTTTATTAGCATGTTCCCGAGGGGATTTCCATGCAGACTTCCATTTCTTGTAAAAATTCTTACGGAGTCGCTTCAAGGGTTTAATAACCAACCTAAGAGTTTTCTGTTATTACGGAAATATGTGGTTATTGTTATCAAGAGTATAATTTACTTAATATACCTACTATAACTGTTATGTATTGTTTTACATTTTTCCCTTGCTTAAAGTTACGCAAAGACAAATTTCCCGAAAATTATTACAAGAATTGTAATTCAACGTTTTCTTCTCGTCAATTATTCACCGTGGCCTCAGCGGCGATTAGGACAGCTACGTAAGCATTTTCCACCGAAATGAGAAGAAAAATTATCTTCATTTCTTTTCTCTTACGAGAAATTGCTATGAATTCATAATTCGTTTAGGTACGTATAGTGCTGACAGTGAGGAGCGTCGTTAGTAACAAGAAAAATCGTTTAAGGGTGTGGTTCCGCACGGCTCTATTCCGCTCCAACTCCGGTTCGCCACAGTGGAAACACATACACTTAATGTCAAAGATGATATTAAAGATTATACTCGTACGAGATCTAATAGATATCGCTGACAACCCTGAAATCAATTAAAAGATTCGATACACTTTCGAAAAAACCGTTCTGACTTGAAGCTATAGGTAGTTGCTTTTAAAGATATTATATTTTATGATAGTACAGACACGCACATATAAATCCAACTTAAAAAGTAAAGCTTTTTCCCCCTTGCTTCTTATTTGATTTTCTATGGCATATTATTAACGACATGTTTTATTTTGTTACAGGTAGTCAACAAAAAGTGAGAAAGAGTGAAATTCATTCCAGTGTTAAAATCAAATTATCAAATTTAGTATCAATAAGTGAATAATCCAGTCAATATTATCGTGAAATCATTTTTTTTATAAGTGAATCAAATTATTATTTATTAAAATTAGTGCATTAATCCGTGCTCCTCGTCGTAAAGTTTTCCGGTACCATTTCAAACGCGTGCCCTCCATTTTGAACAAGTCAATTAAGAATCGCGTCAGTGTGACATCCGTGCTCAAAGTCCCAAAGTGTGCTCTGAAATCGGACGACTAAATTGGACGGCTTAAAGTATGTGCTAAAAGTGTCAGTGAGTTGATGCGTTCACCATTTCGCATCTGTGCGCTTCTGGCGGTGCCACGCGACCCGGCTCGCTGCGATGGCTCGGCCTGAGGTTGTGCGATGAGGGAGGGAGAGAGATGGAGTCGCCCAACGCCGCCAAGCGGCCCTCCGTGCTGACTATCGACCGCGCGGCCTTCCTGTTGCTGCGCGTCAAGCGCGCCTTCAAGAAGAAGCGCCAGCAGAGGAAGGATAAACAGTGAGTAGCTCATTCTTACAGTCCTTCTCTCTTATCTGTGCCACTGAGGTTGTGCGATGAGGGAGAGATGGAGTCGCCCAACGCCGCCAAGCGGACCTCCGTGCTGACTGTCGACCGCGCGGCCTTCATGTTGCTACGCTTCAAGCGCACCTTCAAGAAGAAGCGCCTGCAGGGGAAGGATAAACAGTGAGTAGCTCATTCTTACAGTCCTTCTCTCTTGTCTGTGCCACTGAGGTTGTGCGATGAGGGAGAGTTGGAGTCGCGCAACGCCGCCAAGCGGACCTCCGTGCTGACTATCGACCGCGCGGCCGTCATGTTGCTAAGCGTCAAGCGCGCCTTCAAGAAGAAGCGTCACCAGAGGAAGGACAAACAGTGTGTGGCTCATTCTTACTATAGTCCTCTCTCTTGTCTGTGCTCGGAGGGTGAGATGGAGTTGCCCAGCTCCGCATTCCTGCTATTGCACATCAAGCGCGCCTTCAAGAAGAAGTGCCAGCAGCGGAAGGACAAACAGTAAGTGGCTCATTCTTACTATAGTCCTTTTCTCTTGTCTGTGCTACTGAGGTTGTGGTTGGAGGGCGAGATGGAGATGCGCCTTCAAGAATAAGCGTCAGCATCAGAAGGATAAATAAGTAAAATTTAAGCTTAATTTGGTACTAGATCGATTTGTGTGAGTTTGTCCGATATTTATTTAATTAGTATACTGACTATTTACAGTATAGTCTGTCTGTATCGGATGAAAGCTTATTATTTGTCTCTATGGCTCCGTCCCTACGGCTTGGCTTACATCACTTGTCAGCTTGGCGCTTCAAGAAACGCTAACAACGAAAGAATACCAGCGGGGAGCGTCTCTTATTCTGGGAAAAGTATATCTATGTCTGATGAAAGTGTATATAGGTCCGGTCCAGGTTCACTGTATTGACTCCGCCTCAGGTGTAGGTACAGAAGAAGAGTATCTGTCAGTCTATACATTTATGATTTCTGGGCTTCTAGGTTTAATGCGATGATAAGAGGAAACAGGAGTTGAAACGCATGTTTCATGTGATGAATCCTACTAACATCACCATCATCCTAGCCTTTGTCCCATTTTTTGAAAATGAATTCTCAATCGGGGTCGGCTACCTAATTCCCAAGATATGGCGTAGGCACTAGTTTTTACGAAAGCGACTGCCATCTGACCTTCCAACCCAGAGGAGAAACTAGGCCTTATTGGGCTTCGGTGGTTTCCTCACGATGTTTTCCTTCACCGAAAAGCGAGTGGTAAATATCAAATGACATTCCGTACATAAGTTCCGAAAAACTTATTGGTATGGGCCGGGTTCGAACCCGCGACCTCCGGATTGAAAGTCGCATGCCCTAACCACTAGGCTACCATCGCTTACCTACTAACATAAAAAGTAAAATTTTACGTTTTTACCTATGGTTTGGAACCGGCAACATTAACCGAAAATCTACCAACAAACTTCGGGTTGTACAGGAAGCAATGGAGCGCTCTATGCTTAATATATCGTTGCTGGACCAAAGAAGAACGAGTGGATTCAAGAGCGTTACAGATGTTGTGTGAACAGTAGATCAACGGAAGTAGAGATGGGTAGGGCACGTGGCCAATTAGCTAACATGGGAAAATGTTTTGTTACAGGAGTTGTGCTCCGATGAGATAAGTGGATGATATGACGTGAGGGACAGGTTCAAATTGGATAAGAATGGATAAACAAAAACATAGAAAGAAATGGAGAGATGGTAATAAAAGGAAACACTATGATCTTGTTTATGTGATCGACATCAGAAAACGTTATGGAATCTACAGATAGGCAATAAAAATGGTTTTATTTAACTTGCCTTAGTTCTCATTGATCCAGTTTCACTGTGTATAGCCATCCCCTTTGCTAACTTTAGAACAACATATGTTAGCATGAAAGTAACAGTCGCTTACGTCTTTTGGAATCGGTAGGACAGTTAGATAGCCTCAACAATTTCATTAGGCGGTAATCGTTAATCGAATCAAGCGTTATCTGACGTCCCCTGTTGCGGTATGTAACGGAAAATCTTTCGTTTTAAGCCTAGAGCTGAATTTGGGTTGAGTCACGTTATCGGATGAAGTACATTTTGATACAAGAGTGCTACGTTGCTCATTACACATTAAACATATAAGGCTAGTTTGTGAATGACATTAATAATGCCACGTAATGCTAAATATTTTTTGTCGTCGCACTTTTTGCAGAGTGATCGTGGTCGTCACATGGACGTCGTGGTGGTAAGCTTGACAATCCGCCGCCATTCCTCCCGTACTGTAGCGCTCCATGTGCATTAGTGGAGTGATCCATTGAGTGCAGTCTTGACTTGGTCGGTCCATTCATCCGTGATCTGCCGCGCTCTCAAGTGCCTTCGAATTTTCCCTGCACCACAAGTCGTTCCACAGAAGAAGAAAGAATGTAAGAATACGACATTTGACGATAGAAGAGATGCTGTATACGCAGACGCGGACGCCTGAACCATTAAATTTTTGAGGTTGAGTAAAGGTCTTTTCACTTTCACGGCATTTTACATGGTCTTGTAGTCTGATCCACAAAATATTCCTGCTATTTTCCGAACATTCTATGACCAGCGAACTGCCGGCCTATCCACTATATCTGGCCTGGTCTTGGCGACTATACTGTAACCGTATTTGACCATCTGTAGTTGTTCTGTCTTCAGTGTCTTGCTAAATTACTTAAATTGTACCACATTATTTTTGGACGTAAGGGTACCCAGGGCATGTTCAGGAGGTGTTTGAAATGTGTAATTAAAGATAGTTTTTTGTTTGTTGTAACAATTCCCAACATATTCATGATTATGACTATTATTCAAATTGAAAACATTATTTTTGAAACTTTTCTTAATAATACCTAAGTATAATTATCCGAAAAAAATAGGAATAGTATAAGTACAATTCTTTTACTTACTGTTTTGTTGAACTCGCAATCGTGTTCTGGTCTACAAGGAAAACCATTTGTTTATGCGACAGCGTCGTCTACTTTTACGAGCTATCGTTAGATTTTTAACCCTCTTCAAAAAAGGGGATTCTCAAGTTCTATGCAAGATATCGCTCGTTATTACAATTTCTCATACTGTTTTAGATTTAAGTTTCCAGTACCTATGTTTTTTTTTGTTTAGATGTGCATGAAAAATATTATGAAAATATAATTATTATCGCCACGTCAACTCAAAGTCAGAAACAATGCTCCGGTAACTTAAATACTTTCTTCTCGATTAGAAGAAACTTTTAAAATTCCAACTTTATAAAAGTCAGCGTATTTTTATCAATTCACGATTTTCTGCGAAGTCGAATAAAGTAGATAGGGGTATTTGGTCAGATTTACTTTGAAACTTCCATCATAAAACTTTAAAGGTTAAAAGTAAAAAGTTTTACGACATTGCCAAGAATGAATATGAATATAAAAATGATAGGCTGATAGGCACACGAGAACGCTTCATTTGTAGGTGCAATCTAGAAGAAATTACTATGATAATTCACAGACTCATTTATTTTTGAGGATATTGTGTGAGCGTCATCGCCTAAAAATTGAACACATGTCATGTGTAATAAAGCCGAAATCGAATGAGGCCATGTATAAGTAGACCTGTTGTTGGAGCAAATTAGTAGAAATAAAGAATTCAATTCTCAATTCAAAACCCTTAATAAATCAGTACGAGCAATGTGGCTCGTTACCTAAAAACTGCTCTGCCCTAAAATCGGTAACGGACATGTTTTCGCCAATTCTACAGAATATTCGAATGCAAACAGATTCAGCGGGCCGTGACAGACAGTAGCTAACAGTTTGAAAACAGTAACTAAAGCTTCAGCCTGGGCACGCCTGGGTCTATTTGACATATATAGCCTAACAGGGGGTTTTATAACCCACGTCATAATGCGGATTTTAACTGGTACTAATTTATTTTACTGGCAACGACATTTTCTTGGGAACTGACGTTAAAAGTCGGTGAATTTCACTCATGTACACAAAGAGGAAACAGGACTAAATTTCAAGTTATTTTTGCAAAATAAAGCCATAACTATCCACAGTCATGAAAGTCAAGTTTTTTCAATAGGACTCAGTATTTATTTCGCCAGTATTTTTCAGCAAAAACTAAGCAGTAAAAACCTGGCACTGTGAACTACAAAAATACATAATTATAAACAAAGGCTTAAAACTAGTTCACAATGGCGTGGCTCCGGTGCGTCATCTGATCTGGTGTAGAATAAGGCAGATTGCCCCGGAACTGCCGAAACACGACACCCTTCGGTCAGAAGTCTGCACTTGCGATTATTCATCATCAGATCATTTAACTAGGCTGTACAGAATTAAGTAAATACATCTATTTACTCAAAATGCTCTAGTAATTTATTTATCTTACTCTAGTAGTTCTTAGACAAATTAATTAACTTAGTCCAAAAAATAACAACCTATTTAAGCAAATTGAAACCTCTTATGCTCTTACCGTGACAATTCACTTCTCACTTTGGCTGCCAAAAATCAACTTACTAAAGTCTTATCCATTGAACACTTTTACAAGGCTTCGTAAGTATAATGTAACGGCTCATTCAATGGCTGAACTGGATAAGTGCCAAAACCGAAGCCTACGCTAGCTTGTGGGAACAAAAGAGCCTACTTACTCCTCATTCACGTTCGGGGATATTACGGAGCACATTTTACAATGTGTATGTGTATGAGCACAGGTTAACGAGCTCGTGATAGTCGTGATGACGTGATGGGGCTTAAGTACCTAAGGTAGGAAGGATAGGAAGGAAAAACCGGTTCAAGAGGTCAGCATATAATTATAATATACATGAAAGATGCTTCCAAAAAAACGGAATAAATTACTTGGCAGTCGCCCATTTTCATTTTGATTCTTTTAAATTTCAGCGAAGTATTATTAGTAGACTAAAATGTATTATATCAGATTACGATGAATAAAAAAGTGGGACGACATTTATTTGTTCCTCGCGCGAACTAAATTTGAGCCTTCCAAAAAGTTACCATTAAAATATATGACAGACATAACAGATACACTCAGATTTAGTTATTAATAGATCGCGCTTGGCCTGCAGTTGTTAAATTATTAAAACTTATTATTAAGAAAATAAAAACAGAAAAGAATTGCATAATTTTATTTCCACAAACATTACACAAACGAAGTTGAATTGAACGTGAATCGATACGTTTTTCAAGCGGTAGTGCAGTTTTAGTTTCGCTCAGCCTAAATAAATCTACAAATCTACAAAAATTAAAATTTGTTAAAAAGGAAATTTTTGGGAATGGTATTTTCTGGCGAACCAATATCTATGTCTATAATTATGATCCTCTTCAGGTTTATGCAACTAAGCATGATCTACAGCTATCTCAAACCCGGCCTCGTCTTGCGTAATTTTCTACTTTTGAGAGTTTCAGTGGGCTGAAATAATTAAATATTGTGTCATAAGTTGATTTAAAAACAACAAAAAATCTGTGTTGAAATGAAATTTTGGTTAAAACCAAATTAGAGTTTATTATTATGATTTAAGTTTACAGTAGTTTCTGCAGTAAGTGCTGAGTCTATGTCTTTCTTGCCCGTCCCTATATCTTGAGTCAAATCTTTCTTGACAGACGGATTGTCAGACAGCAAATCAAATAACATGGTTGTCTGTTTATTACCAACGATTTGTATATCTGGTGTAGTGGCAGGTGGACGCTCAGTTGATACAGGTTTTAGCATCGGTTTCTTTGTAGGAAACAGCAATATTTCAATAGTCTTCGAATTTGGCCTCACAGGTCCTTTGTTTCCATAGATGGTATCCAAGAAAAATGGCAGGAATTGCATTGATTTTGGCATCTTATCCATTGGCAACTGCATCGGTGGAAGTGGCGGGATGACTTGTGAGATAGTTGGGAAACCTTGATGCATTGGTGTTCGAAGCGCTTCTTTTGGATTGAACTCCACATAAAATTCCTCTTGAATTTGTTCGTGTGATGAACAACACTGGGCAGAGGATATAGGGTCTTTAAACGAGAATAAATCGTTGTTCATCAGGATCTTGTTGAGCATATCAGTAGGGCTGTGTTGGTCTTGACTCCTGCCTCTAAGTCTGGTTTGCTGGCAGGGACATTCTTCTACATCTGGTTTCGGGTTAAGAATTTGTTTCATTGGATTGATGAGTTCGTATTCCATCTTAGGTGATTCTGGAACTGTCGAATAGAATTATTTATGTTTTATTTTGTTGCGGATGGCATACAATTTATTACATTCTAATTCTAGCGAGGCTGTTTGGTAACATAATCTACCAGCATTCAGTCATTATTGGACTACCCTTATTTCAGTGTTTTTGGTCAATGATTACTAATAAAACGGTTACTATTGCGATTCAATTCTGTTATTTCGACAAATTACGTGGAATTTTGTAATGATGTTCCTTTGAAAGTTAGAAACGACGAGAAACAAGAACAAAGGCACAATGACATTTTGTCAATTTGCTAGATTTCAGGGTTGTCACTATAAGGAAAGTGCTGTAAGTACAGCCCGTGAACTCTCAGATTGCGATTCGGGTTCGGGTGAAAACTCAGAGGTTCTTATCTAGATCGCGTAAGAGCGAGACAGACAGGTAAAAACTCGAATCGCTTTCTGACAGCTCACGCACTGTACTAACTTTGTATTTAATCTAGACTAAAGCACTCAGGGTGGCTGGCAAGAGCTGGATGAGAGTAGCGGAGGATCGTTCACAATGGCGTGCAGTAGGAGATGCCTATGTCCAGCAGTGGACAAGAATAGGCTGATGATGATGATGATGATGAAAGCACTCATGACAAGATAAAAAAAAAACATGAAAAAAGGCAAAACAAGTTGGAAAGGTCATAAGAAAATGTATGCTCTGATATAACAAGAACATCGTAAATCTTGAGAAAACAATATTATGGGAATAAGATAGTTGTGATTAAAATCAGTCCAAAACTAAGTCCTAGCGTAATACATACTATAGGGCTACCTCATCTTGCTGAGAAATAGCTTGCTGCACGCGCGACATATATCCCGTCTTTCTCGCACGTTATCAAGAGGAAACATATAGACAACATACAAAGAGTTGCGTTAGATACATAGTTTTGCCATTGTTTTTTATGGGAAAACTTGACTTTAATGTGCTTTCTTTAAACTCCGATGAAAAAAATTAGATAGAAATATATAACGAGCTATCCTGAAAAAATATGAAAGCAAAAAACATTTACCTATGCCCGAAGGTTTGGAGTTGAAGTACAAGTTGAAGTCCATCCTGCCGAGATTGACAATGGAGTGGGAGATGCCTGGCTGGCCCTTGGCCTTGAAATCCCGGCCACTTACAAGTGACAGGCATACTATCAGAGTAAAAGCAACGACGATCATTTTCTGAAATAATTTAACGTTTGAGAACTAAGATGATGATCGAAGGGTATGGAAAAACTAAATTCGTGTTCATCTGGTATACACCAGGAATCGAAGCTGTTACCCTTAGGTTACCGGTTTAGTAATATTTTCTAACATTGGATATGTCCTGGGTAACATTTCCCATGCAAATCAGGAATCTTTCTTGAAAATGGCACATCTCTAGTCCTGGCATGAGAGTAAATTGGACTATTTTATTAAAAGCCTAAGTTCAATTCATCTATGGTCAATATGATGCAACACTGGACCGGAGATCCAGAGGTAGAAGGTTTGATTTCTAGTAAGGACTACGGGTGAACAACATTTCGTTTTTCTTTGCGCGTTGACCTTTGTATCAATATTAAAATAAAAGTGGCATTCATTGACTGAGATTTGAAATACTTAGAAACTTTTGCAAAACATGAGAACTCTTTTTAAGAAACCCTAGTCAATAGGGAACATATAGGTACCTACATGAATAAGTAATTTAAAGACTTTTAACATGAGTATCAGTGTTTATTATAATTTATACACTTGACAATATATTACAAATTGCGAAGTACCGAATATAATAAATTTTAAATTTCGAATTCCGATTTCGTAAATTTAATTAATTTACCATAAGTTTCAACTCTTGCGAACATCCCTGAAATAATCAGGGGATATAGACAACCCGACACATCCTTCTTTACACATGAAGGACTGCAGCAGCGCACCGCGGGCCTGCGTGCTTCGCCCCTAGCGAAATGACAGATGTCAAGACACCGGATAACAATTTTCTTACGTGTTTACAAATTTACAATTCAATATTTATTATAATAACTAATGTGATATATGCATCGAATTGACGCATTGTTTTGAAGCCCCTATTTGTGATAACCAGAATATGTACAAAGATCGAGGACTTAAAAAACACCCCAGTAAGTCGCTTTGGTTAGACATTTTTATTTACAATTCTTTCTAATGTGAATGTGTTAATCTTGTGCGCACTCCAGTGGTTTCCTGAACTGATTTAAATCATCTCGTTTTTATACTTTTTAATTATATATAGTCATGTTTCATGTATATAGATAAGTAGTTGTTAATTTTACAATTTGCTATTTTCTTAGACATATTGATTTAAGCTTTATTTTTTCCTTTTTGTTTAAACTTATGATCAATGTCCCATCCAACTTATCCCACTCCTACCCAAAGTCTTGTTCGGTGCCCAGATTGCCCAGAACCACGTTTTTTCAAAGGCACTAAAGGCCTACACATACATATTGCTAAAAAACACTCTCAAATCCAGACCCAGACCACACATCCCACGCCGCCCTCACAGCCAATCGCCTCGCCGTCTCTTAACCGGGTACCTACTCCGGCAATACCATTTTGGCAAATCCTAAGTGACCTCAAAAATTCAAAGCCAGTTTTGAAACGGGTGCCAAGGGGAGCCCGTGTTTCTGTTTCAAAATTTCTAAGTGACACGATTAGAACCATTATTTCAGACAATTCATCGCGTAGTTGGGAACTGTTACTAACTTTGTCATTCAAAGTGCTGCACATAAAATCGGATGAAAATCAAAAATCTTTGACTAAAATAATAAAAAATCATTGCTCCGGTGACGTTTCTGTCTATCCCACTGCCGATACACATAGGCATATAAATAACAGCATATTTAAAAAAGTTGAAGGTAAAGTTTCTGATGGTGATATCAAAAGGTGCAGCTCGTTTACTCTTTTCTGACGACACTGTGGCTCCTGACAACGCGGATACACTTTTAGCACTACACAGCAAACATCCGCTTCCAGCCACAGATCTCCTTCTCCCAGACCCACCGCAGCCGAGTGACCCAATTCTCATCTCTACCGCACAGGATGTTCTCGGAGCAGTAATGTCTTTTCCAAATGGATCTGCAGGGGGCCTGGATGGTCTGACTCCGCAGCACCTCAAAGACCTTCTGAACTGCGGCTGCGGTGAAACGAGCGACAAACTCCTAAAGGACTTGACGGACCTGATTAACATCATGTTGACCGGTCAAGTTCCAAATGAAATTAGAGACATTTTATATGGCGCTAACCTCTGCGCTTTAACTAAAAAAGATGGTGGCATTCGCCCTATTGCCGTCGGTAGTACTCTTCGACGGTTAGCTTCCAAAATCGGTTGCCGCTCTATCCTCGGTGCTCTTAGTGCTGAACTTCAGCCTGTGCAACTGGGATTCGGGTCTAAGAGCGGCTGCGAAGCTGCTGTCCATGCGGTGCGAACATACCTCGAGCACCAAGCAGGAGAAGTGTTACTGAAGGTGGACGTTTCCAATGCATTCAATTCTGTAAATAGGGGTGCCTTGTTGACGCAGGTAAAGGACAAAATCCCTCTCTTATATAAATTCCTTTGGCAGTGTTACAGTTCTCCATCTAAATTATTGTATAAAACCAACGTTTTAACGTCATCTGTAGGTTGTCAACAGGGTGATCCACTTGGTCCAGCAATTTTTAGTCTTTCTATACATCCCATAATCAAAGAACTAAATTCAAACTTAAATGTGTGGTATCTAGATGACGGCACACTCGGTGGAGACGCGATTTCAGTACTCAATGATTTAAAAAAATTAACTACTGAGTTAAAATCTATTGGGCTCTCTCTTAATTTTTCTAAATGCGAACTTTTCATTATGGACACATGTCCAAACAAACCCGACGTAATAGATAGCTTTAGACAAATGGCTCCTGGCATCAGAATTATTACTAAAGAATCGCTTCACCTTCTTGGGTGTCCCATCTTCGATCAGTCCTTTGATACATTTATCGATAACAAAATTCAAAATTTCAAAACAGTTTCTCATCGATTGACAAAAATTAATATACATTCAGCGTACTGTATCATAAAACACTGTCTCTTTGTTCCAAAGTTCACATATGTTCTTCGCGGCTCCCACCTTTGGAAACACCCTAACCTGCTTTTAGATTTAGATCATTTAACTGAAGGAACCCTTACGTCCATCTTCAATATTTCTTTCGGCGACAGATCATGGACTCAGGCCAGCCTACCAATTAGGTTCGGTGGCCTGGGCATCCGCAAAATCTCCTGCTTGGCACTACCTGCGTTTCTGGCTTCGGTGCACATGGCCAATAGCCTCATTGGGAAAATACTAGCCCCCTCTGTTGGGGTCCTGGAGGCTGCGCACTGCACCGAGGCCAAAAATGTATGGTCATTAACATGTGGTAACTCGGATGCACCTGATAACCCGTGCTCGCAGAGGCAATGGGATGAGCCTCTCTGTCGGATAATAAAAAACAATCTCTTAGAGACAGCATGTAGTCCAACAGACCGAGCTCGTCTCCTTGCTGCCGCGGAATGGGAGTCCGGTCTGTGGCTGCAAGCCTTGCCATCACACACAATAGGGACTTTGATCGATAATAATAGTTTTAGACTAGCCACATGTTTAAGGATTGGGGCACCAACAAACGAGCCCCATCGCTGTCGCTGCGGAGCTTTGGTCGATGGCCTTGGCCACCACGGCCTCTCATGCCACCGGAGTGCAGGCAGAATATCTCGCCACGCTAGTATCAATGACGTCATCCGGAGGGCCTTTGTTAGCGCCAAGGTGCCGGCAGTCCTAGAGCCCAGCGGTTTGGCTAGGGACGACGGCAAAAGGCCTGACGGAATGACTTTGGTGCCTTGGAGTATGGGTCGGCCGCTGGTGTGGGATGCTACGTGTGTAGACACCCTGGCACCGTCTCATATTCCAGGTACCAAGAATGGTGCTGGCGCGGCGGCTGCGTCTGCGGAAAGCCTCAAACGTCGTAAATATGCTGCTCTCGGTAGCAGTTACATATTTGCGGCGTTTGGGGTTGAAACTCTGGGGCCGTGGGGGCCAAGTGCGCGTCGACTCTTCAAAGAATTGTCGATGCGCCTCATTGACGCAACCCATGACCAGAGGGCTGGCCACTATTTTGCCCAGCGAATAAGCATTGCCATCCAGCGTGGCAATGCGGCCAGCCTTCTGGGCACACTTCCGAGCGACAGCGATTTAGGGCAAATTTTTTATTTGTAAATAGTTTAGGTTTTTAGCATATACTTAGTCTTAGTTACATATTAGTTTATTGTTTTTATTAATATCTCATATAATAAATAAATCCCAAAACAAATATAGTTATCTAATGCTTCAAGTAACAAATATTCGGTCAGGCACGAAATCTAAATCCAATTTAATACACATCAGTTTAGGAAAGTTGAAATAGGCTTACCGTTCCGAGGTTTAGAATAAAGTGTGATGGAAATTGAAAGGGAATCAAATATGGTTGCGAAAGTGGCTTTTGTTATTTTATTTCGATTTTATGACCGGTCTTGGGAAATCCAATCGAATAAAGTATTTATTTGAACAAGAATGTGCAAAAGTCGATTATACCTTTGTACATTTGACTCCATAAGGTATTTTGTTTTTAAATCGTATTTCAGACTTCTTTGGTAGTCGTATGAAACTTTAACGATCAGTGCGTTTCATACTTTTTGGATACAAAACGTTTTTATTGTACTTTTATAAGATTTATTCAAATAAGAAATAAGGTGGAGAGTTACTCTCCCAGAAAACTATTGTACTCGTTTTTTTTAATGTTTTTTTTAATAAACAAGTTATTAAGATGAAGACTAACTTTCCTAGTTCTAAACTATGCAACCAGTCTAATCCTATGATAGGTAATAATTATCTTCGTCAATCGTTCGATATACTTTCTTGTTGTAAATAAAAATAATAATGAAGTAGATTGACTTGTATCTATTTTACAACAAAAATCATGTTCTTTAACTAAGGTATCAACACCTTTAATAATATAACATGGGTTTAGGTTATGTAGCTTATTCCCTTAACCTTAATGTGAAGCATTAAAACAACGGTCGATCTTCATTTGCTATATTTATTACATTAAAATAATATTTTTCACCGTTGTACTGCAACTGTTAGAAAACTGCGTTCTGATGTTTCAGTTCAAAAGTAATGACTCTTGTGTTACAAGTGGAACATAGTTTACTGCTGGGTCATAAGCAATTGCCGTGTTGCTTAAACCTATAGCTTGATTTGCAGCAACACTAGCCTGGGCACTCGCTGCACCTATGTTATTTCTCTTAGTTTCGATATTTTCTGCAGCAGTATTGATATCTGTTTTACTGGCACTATTAAAATTATTCTGTCTTCTGTATCCTAAATCGACTTCATTGGATTTGATCAGTTGTAGTTGATTTTGATCATTCTTATCTTCAGATCTCAGCGTTAACCCTTCCAAACAATAGAAATGACAATTAGTTTGTATTTATCTTTTGTTAAAGTAAGTGTACGACACATAGGTATGGTCAGCATCAGAACTCAAAAGTAGCTGTCAATTTTATTACTTACTGGCTTTACAGCTGTCAAGTTTCGTACTAAAACTGTCAGCTACTTTTGATTCTTACCGTAAAGATTTACTGCGCTAAGCAAAAGGTAATTTGGTGCATACCATTACGCGATAAAGAGGCATGCAGACCATCCAGGAAATTGGAAAATGTAGCTTTATAAAACATTTAATTGCGAAATATTCTCAGCAAACTGCATCCTGGACCCCGTCACATACAAAAAGTATAGCTTACCTGGCGACTTATATAAGTCGCCTCTCATCGAAGAACCGTCTAGCACAAGTACGTATGCTTCGCGACTCGTCGCGCGACTTAGCGTCACCTGTCACTTTCTCACAGTACTGCAGAGAAGGAGATGATATGATGATGACGATGATGGGTAATACATCTTGAAGAAAAAGAAAGAGTTGTAGCTCACTGTTGTGCTGGAGGAGCAGCATGGAATATTAACAATTTATATACAAATTATCCTTACTTACCGCCAAATATACTGCCAAGACCAGGTATATTAATACCATTATCGCCAAGTCCCACAACCAGCTGTATTTTTCCCACGTTAGATATACCATCCGCAGTCATGTTCACTGTTCCTTGTCCTGGAATTCGTAAATAGATTTTCAAATTATAAGGCAAATGCTTATAGGTAGAGGAAATAATTTTATCTACAACTATTTCTTTATCGTCTTCAGAAACAAAATATTAGTGCGGCTAAAGAGTAGAAGAGATCAAAAAGCGAACTTTTATTCCAAATAGGGTACCTACTTATGTTGAATCTTATTCATAATGACAAGGAACTTCCTGTACAGCCGTTACGCACCCAAGTTCTGCATAACGCTGTTAAGATTTTTCCTGAAATAAGAACCATTCTCCCCTAACCCCATGGTCTCTCACAGCAAGTTAAAAATCTAAACTGAATGTTTGTGAAAGGGCTATGTAGCGCAGAATTTTAGGTGTTAAAAGGACGGATCGAGTCCGGAACACCACGTTGCGCTCCAAAACGCGTATTGTTGACGTTGGAGAAAAAACCGCCAGGTTAAAGTGGGACTGGGCAGGCCACGTATGCCGCATGCACCCTGATAGATGGGCAAATCGAAGTAGGTGCCGGATGAGGGGTGGCAGGCCAAGACGGAGATGGCGGGACGAACTGGACATGTTCCTAAATGATTTTAACGAAGTAGCATCGAACAGGGAGTTAGGAGAGAGGCCTTTGCCCAGCAGTGGGACACAAATACGGGCTATAAAAAAATTTTCAATGCAATTTTAGATTTCTTTATAATAATAGTATGGATTACCATTTTTTCCGTGGCGCATAAGTAGTTCAGTTTCTCCAATAGCGTTGATACCATTCGATTTTAGCTTGAAATCCACATTCTTTGGCAGAACATTACCGTTATCGTTTTTGGTGTCTCTCTGTTTCTTGTGATCTTTTATTTCCTTCAATTTCTTTTCAAGCTGTAATTCGTCAAATTAGGTGAATTATGAGTAACAAAGATTATAACTAAACTTAAACTACTTACTCAGTGTTTTTATTCTGTAATTCAGGTTTAAAACTAAATGCAAAAATGGGTTTGTTTAGTTGTATTGCTATAACGCAAGAACGGATAAATAGGTGATATATTTATATTTAACTCCCGATGTCAAAAGAGGGATGGTATAAGTTTAGCATGTGTGTATCTGTGTGTCTGTCTGTGGCTTCTGAATCGGTGGTTTTTTCCAGCTTTAATTGAAACAAGTAACCAGATCTCAGCCAATATTAAAGCTAAGAAGTCCAAATATTGTAGTGATGTTCAGTTTTAACTAGTAGCATTTTCTATATCACTCATTGAATGATGGCCTCATGATGATAGCTACTTGTGTTGTGGGTGTTTTACATTTTTATCTTGTATAGAGAAAAATATAAACATTAAGAGGGACAGTGGCCACTTTCTTCCTCGAAAACAATAATCACATAGCTCGGGATAAAGGAGATTTCGAAGCCCCTGCGAATTGGATTTGATATTAATTAATAAAGGACACAGGCATTCTGGAACTACCTACTACTGACCTCTAGGCTAAAGGTCAGGGCATAATATAAGCAATTAACCTACCAGTAATTATCTGGACCTACCTTTGAGTACCTACTAAGCTTTAAAGTCAGCGTATATTATAAGCAAACAACCTACAAGTAATTATCGTAGTTTTTACGCAATGCTCGGTTGTGATGCCCATTTCTGAACAAATATAACACTTTACTCTCGCGGTTTGTACACATAATTAAAACTTATTGAATCGGGTCTATCGCGATACTTTTGATTTACCTTCATATTACGAATACGATAGACCCGGTTCAATAAGAATAGAATAGAATACTCTTTATTGCACACATCATGAAGAAAGAAATATTAATACAGATAACACTTATCATTACAATAAAACAATAAGTTTTTATTTATGAATAAGTAACTTTGAATTTATATTTAGGTACTTACCATTTGCAATAAAGCATCTTTGCTTTCGAGAACTGATACATCGGCGGGTGCTGGCGGATTCTTCGGCTGTGGTGTATCGCTTAAAGTTAAGACAAACACGTTCAATGCAACCTGAAAAGACATAAAACCAATTTTGTATATATTTTTCTATACTTCGACGGTGGCAAACTAGCATGTGGCCCGCCTGACGTTAAGCAGTAACCGCCGACGCAGTGGTCGCTTGCGATATCAGGAGCATCACACGCGCGTGGTCGACCCTTTAAGAACGTATTTATTACCCTCTTGAAGAACCGCATACTGTAGCCCCCGGGGAAAACCTCGCCAGGGAGCTCATTCCACATGCGGAGGAAATTCCTCTGGAACTATATGGAAATCATTTTTTTATAGATGGGTCATTATAATTATTTCAGGATCTTTACAGCAAGATGCAGAATTTGATGGGCGCGCGAACTGTTGACAAACATTTTCCTTGTTGGCTCATCACGCCGTAACGTCTGGACGAATTTTAACCAATTATGGTACAAAAATAGCTGGACATCCGAAGATGGTTATAAGATACTTATGTCTATCTATAATATTTATCTATCAGCCACACACGTCCACTGCTGCGTGCAGACCGCATCCATTGATTCCCCGCTACCCTCACGAGGTCATCCGTCCATCTAGTCGGGGGCCAACCCACGTTGCGCTTTCCTATACGTGGTCGCCACTCTGCTACAGTACTTATGTACTACGATAAAAAGTAATTACATAATTTTGAGTTAAACTTACTCATGTGCAAAAACAGACTTTTTACGTTACAGCATTATGAATATTTATGGTTTATGGCGGACCTAACCTGTGTTACGTAAATGTTTATGCCCTGAGCTTTTATATAGGTAACCAAAATTGCTACATTAACAAATCATATTTGACACAATAACCCCATAAAACGTTTTAAAAATACGTAAATCCAATAAAGTTACGTACCAATACAGCGAGATTCGAATGTGCTAGCATGTTGGGGGCAATAAGGATTTAACAACCGGGTTATAAATAAATACAATCTTTACGGCTGCTTGCATAAACCCAAATGCAATACGCAAATAGAAATGCAATTCGCGAAAGAATTTAGGCTATCGACGGACCATATGTAGGGACGAGCTCGGGCTGATTTTGAGGGCGCGTGTAGACGGCGCCGCCTCCGCGCCGACACCGCACCGCCGCCGCGCCGCCGCGCTATGTACACGAGACGCGTAAAGCCCGCCGCCGCGCCGCCGTCGCGCCGCCGCCGCGCTGCCGCCGCGCCGCCGCCGCGCCGCCGCCGCACCGCCCCCGCAACGCCGCCGCACCTTCGAGCTATGTATACGAGACGCGAGTCCCCCGCCGTCGCCGCACCGCCGCCGCGCCGCCGCCGCTTAGCCCCCCGCCGCCCCCCGATGCCATTTTCAGCGTTGCCAGATAGTTACATTTGTTACTTTTTTCGAACTTTTGACCCTCTCTCGTAACATGTAAGTAACTTTTGATTTCTGGGCAATTTTCGTAACTTTTCAATAAGTTTTGTTAAAAATTCGGAAGTGGTAAAATTAATTGAGATTCTGAATCCAAATAACATGTACTATCGGGCAAAAATATAACATATGTACCACTGAAAAACTTAATCGTAATTTCGATAATGTGTTTCAGTTTTTTAGGGTTCCGTAGTCAACTAGGAACCCTTATAGTTTCGCCATGTCCGTCTGTCCGTCTGTCCGTCTGTCCGTCCGTCCGTCCGTCCGCGGCTTAGCTCCGTGATCATTAGTACTAGAAACCTGAAATTTGTTATGAGTATGTGTATGTATAACGCCGACAGAACGGTAAAATAAAATTTAAAAAAAAAATTTTTTTTCGGGTACCTCGAACACCTAAAGTGGGGGTAAATTTTTTTTTCTTTTCAACACTGGTGTTTGGGGTGTCGTTGAATAGGTCTTGTAAAAATAATAGGGGTCTTCTAACATTATGTTTTGATAAAGTCAGCAGTTTTGTAAATATTCGATCCAAAAACAAAAAAAATAGTGTCCCCCCCCCCTCTAACTTTTCAACCACGGGTCAAAGAAAATCGGAAAAATTCATGTTAATGAGGCCTTATAAGTACTTTCAATGAAAACTATATTGAACAAAATCGGTCGAGCCGTTATTGAGTTATCATCAAATTTCATATTTTTTCTTTAAAAGGTCGTAAGTTGACTTCCAGAAGGTAATAAGTGATTACAGTTTCTAGGGCGTTTACGGCCTTTTATAGAGCTTAAAGTCTTTTTTAACGTAAACTTCAGGCTTAAAACAGCAGTTTATTGTGAAGGATGAGCAACTACGGAACCCTACACTGAGCGTGGCCCGACATGCTCTTGGCCGGTTTTCTCAAATCAGATAGGATCCACTTTCATAAAACAGGCACTTCCTGCCACTTTCTATACATATAGTAAGCTAACACTAATTTCTTTTTTTTCGTTAAACTGGACATGACGCGTGATCTTCGTGGCTAGCAATCTTTTACTAACGTAACGACCGTATAATAGCGCGAAGGTGCATCAGCGGTTCGGAGGCGATGCGGCGGCGGTGCGGAGGCGGTGCGGAGGCGGTGCGGAGGCGGTGCGGTGTCGGCGCGGAGGCGGCGCGGAGGTGGCGCGGTGTCGGCGCGGAGGCGGCGCGGTGTCGGCGCGGAGGCGGCGCGATGTCGGCGCGGAGGCGGCACCGTGTACACGAGCCCGTGCGGCGGCGGTGCGGTGTCGGCGCGGAGGCGGCGCCGTCTACACGCGCCCTGAAGTTTCTAACTGACCGAGCGAGCGAAGAGTTTCCAATTCAGCTTGGTGAAAGATTCTTTCGTATGCTCTGATTCCGGATGGTCAGATTTCTAGCTGTTCCTCCCTATATGCTACATTCTCATTTTCATGAAATTTTGTGAGTGGTTTCGATAAACATTTAGATCTACCTATTTGTCCATTTACATAGTATTTAGTTTTTCTTTTATGTCAGAGAAAACGTAAAAAGATTATTTCAGCAATTTCAAAACAAACTCGAGACAAATAATATATTGTTTGATAATGTGGTTGGTGCAGTGGTAGTGCGCCTACTGAACCGACTGTTCTGGGTTCGAATCCCGGTAAGGGCGAATAATAATTTGTGTGGTGAACTCCAATACTTGTTTCTCATAATCATTGTTCGGCTATGGATGTTTTCTACGTATTTAAGTATGTATTTATCTAGCTATATAAGTATGTATATCGTCGTCTAGTGTCCATAACACAAGCTTAATAGAGCATACCGTGGGACTAGATTGGTTTGTATAAGATTGTTCGATATTTATTTATTTACTTATGATTTATTTGTCCGCGATTTCATACTGCCGATGCCGTGCTAAGCTGAAAGACCTTTTTGTATGGAGCTCCATAGCAAAAGGTCGCCTTTTAGCCTTTTACCTCATCATCATCATCATCATCATCTCAGCCATAGGACGTCCACTGCTGAACATAGGCCTCCCCTGTGGACTTCCATATCTACCGGTTGGAAGCGACCTGCATCCAGCGCCTTCCGGCGACCTTTACAAGGTCATCTGTCCATCTCGTAGGTGGACGTCCTACGCTGCGCTTGCTGGTCCGAGGTCTCCACTCGAGCACTTTACGGCCCCATCGGCCATCTGCTCTGCGTGCTATGTGGCCTGCCCATTGCCACTTCAACTTGCTAATCCGGTGAGCTATATCGGTCACTTTAGTTCGTCTACGGATTTCCTCATTTCTGATTCGATCACGTAGAGACACCCCGAGCATAGCCCTCTCCATTGCTCGTTGAGCGACTTTGAGCTTTGAGATGAGGGGTGGGCTTAAAAATGAACATGGACAAGACGAAACTCATGTCAAATGCCAAGGTTGTGCCCATCCCAGTCTCTGTTGAAAACTCGGTACTCGAAGTTGTTGACTCATACATCTACCTAGGACAAGTGGTCCAATTAGGTAGGTCCAACTTCGAGAAAGAGGTCAACCGCCGAATCCAACTCGGCTGGGCAGCGTTCGGGAAACTACGCAATGTCTTTTCGTCCGACATACCTCAGTGCCTCAAGACGAAAGTCTTCAACCAATGTGTGTTACCAGTGATGACTTACGGCACCGAAACGTGGTCTTTCACTATCGGCCTTTTACCTAAATTAATACAATTGGAGACGGCATAATTAATACAATTGAAGACGGTAAAGCGCTAGTTCCTCAAACTTTGTATGAATAAAATTAAAATGTGTTGATTCCTTCATTATTCTAACATGATTTATTTCTCGTTCCCAGTGCGGCGGCGGCAGCGGCGGCGGCGGAGGCGCTCGGCTCGTGCCGACGCGCACCCCCGCCCTTGCTGCGCTCACGCACACTGCCCGCCATCGTGGTGCCCGGCCTGTCGATCCTGCACGCGCAGATCGACCCCGCTAACAACGGTGAGTCTGGTAGCCTAATTCCTAGTGCGATGGTGGAGACGCTCGGGCCCCGCTGCGCTCACGCACACTGCCCGCCATCGTGGTGCCCGGCCTGTCGATCCTGCACGCGCAGATCGACCCCGCTAACAACGGTGAGTCTGGTAGCCTAGTTCCTAGTGCGATGGCGGAGACGCTCGGGCCCTGCTGCGCTCACGCACACTGCCCGCCATCGCGGTGCCCGGCCTGTCGATCCTGCATGTGATTAGAATTGTGATGTCAATACAGCGAGCGGTATTGCCATCACAATTCTAATGGTATCTTAAGCAATGGCGAAGCCACCGGGGCCTGAGGGGTCTGGAGCTAGATGATAGAGGAACGTGGATAAACTCATAGGGCTTATCTGTCTGTCCACAGGAGCGAATGTAAAATAGACAAATCACGTTCCTCAGATTTAACTGCTCTTCTTTTGGGCTACACAAAGACGCAGCCAGATTGGTTCATTTCGCTCTGCTTCAATGAACAGGCAGCCTTGGGATTCCAATGCCAAGCGGTTGGTTAGAATTAGAACGAGACTGGACAATAAACTTTCGCTGTACCTACTGGTAGTGTTTTATCCTACCCTCCAACTCATTTAGTAGGTAAGCTATACATTATTCATACAGCAGCACATACATTTGTACAAAACTATTTATACCAAACGCAGCGTTGACGCTAAAAACACAGCGGTATATTTTGATATATTTTCTTCGGTTTCCGCGACTGTCACACATTTCAATAAAACAATTTTAAACGGATTAAATCGCGTATATTAATTATTTGAGCCTCCTTGACGTTAAAGGTTGACTCAGTCAAACTTTGATACCGGTATCTGTAAAGCTACCGAAACGTCAGGGCGGCGCAATAATTAATATACGCGATATAATCCGTTTAAATTGTTTTATTTAAAGGTATATATATTTTGTCACTCGCTTGCACAAGAATACTAAACATGTTAGTGCGGAGGCACTAAAATTTATCCGCCAAAAGCCGGTAAAAAAATTAAATGAAAGTTGCCACTAACTGCCTCTCAGAAAACAAAAGAATCCAATTAATAATTATAATAAAGTTAAAAGTGAAAATTGGTTCGGTGAGTTTGGTCTACGAGTGTATGAGGACAACTCTTTTTTTTATTTGTTTGACCTAACTTATATTAAGCTTCATACTAGTTTCTTTCAAATCATGAAATATAATACTCATAAAAGACGAAGCTTTAACAGGTTAATTGAGTTGAGACCCAATGTCAACATAGAACTTTATCGTTCACACTAATGGTTGGTGGTTTAAAAAATGAAATAGTCGTCTTGCTATTTAATACTTATCATCGCGTCTCCTAACTCATGGTAAGTTAATTCTATTTTTAAACTGGCCTCGCGTTGTCGACGGTCATTGGTGGCGCGAGGAAGGAAGCCGTTAGCAGTTATTGAAGTGGTGGCGCTGGCCGCCACGTGGTCGCGCCGCCGACCATGATCATGGCATGGCTCGTCTAACTGACGTCAGTCCTCACTGTCACGTCATAAAACTACCATGAGACATCTTTATAAAATTTTAGTAGTACTATTTAATAATCAACAATAACAATAATAAGGGAATGAAAAAATTAATCATAAACTAAGAACTTAACTAACTAAAATATATGCTACAACGGAGTAAAATAAATATTTAAAAAGATTAAAAAAATCGGAAATAATAATAGCCTTCTAGGTACAATATCTACTGAAGGTGACCTGGCGGGTATTTACAACCTTTAGTGTCTATTTTAATTATATTTATATTTTAGTTGTTTATTAGGCATTTGTGTTTTTTTGCGTTATGAAATAAAACTATGATTTATCAAGAAAAAAAAATTAAATAAAATACATATGACATTATAGTTTCTTTCTTAACTATACTACGATTTCTAATTCAAGACCAAAAAAACTACGACAGATACGTCACAGTCAAAATTGACAACATTTAAATGACATCTGAGTTTGATTCTTGGCTTGCGCCAAATGGACAATGTTACAAGTACAATACCAGATTTTGTACCAAAAATCCCCGATGTTTAAGTTTTTATTATCTCCTCTCGTAATTATGTAATAATAAGTATTCCTAGTTATTTTGTTAAAACATAGAGTTAAAGTTACCAATAAATAAATTATCCTAGCGTGTTTAAAAAATAAAAATAAATTTATTGTTGTAAAAATATTTTATTGTAGTGGCAACCTTGTGGTAGTTTTTTTGGTCTTGAATTAGAAATCGTAGTATATATATATATATTCTTCATATGTCAGTCGTTTTAATGGTTGCTAATGATTTTCAAACCGCTAAACCAATTATCTCGGTTTTTATCCGCGCATAGCTAAGAATATATTCTCGATGAAAATCAACTTTCACACAAAATTAAACTAATTCTATATCCGATTATTCATTTAGGACCTACGATGATACAGACTTATAGACGGATATATCTGTATGTTTTTTACGTTCAAATGTATTTATTTTTCGTCAGCGTTATAAAATGTATTACACGACATGCTTATTCACGTAACACAGCGTCTAATCAAATTCGTTTGATCTAATAAGTTTCTATCAAGAATAAATTCAATATTATGTGCTACGTGCCTTGTTACTTGAACATTGTTAACTTGAGTAAGAAGACAAATAGAATCAGTCAATATTCTGAGAATATTGTGTGAGATTTATTGCCGGGCAAGTTGATTTTCATCTCTCGGTACTTGGGGGATTTTAAGTGGTAGTAATTTATTTTACTGGTTTTGTAACTGACGTTGAAAATCGTCAAATGTCACTGTAAACAGAGAAGAAGGCAAAAAATATTCGCATAACAAAGCCACAAATATTCACAGCGGTGCAAGAAAAGATTATTTCAATACGTTTAAATATTTATTTTAGATGAAGAACGAAGCATTTCAACTAACAATGTTTTGAAATTGGCTACTCATAACGGTAGTGACATTTTATAATCAATCTTATTATACGTGACATATATGTATGTCTGTACATTACCTTAGAATAAGTACATCTAGAAGGAGAGTCTTCATGCAACACATTTGCGAAAGATGACGCCGCCGCTTTTGGTTTTATGTGTGCGTGTCTACGAACCAATCACAGAGACGTTTTGCTTGTGACATTGACGTTGTGACAACTGCGCACACGGACGAAACTTAGCCCGTGGCTAACCAGAACTGGCTCAATTTTCAAGCGCTAACGAGGTTTCTAGGCGTATTTATTCTAAGGTTATTGCTGTATTAAAGCTATTTGTAGCACCATTCCAGAGTTCAACCACAACTTGTCAGGCTTTTATGCTTATACATAAATGTTTAACGTCGTCGACAGCTGGTGTCGCACCTCGTACACGTTCTCGTAAAGAGCAATACCTCGTCCGCCGTAACGCATTGAGGAGCGTTTTCTGCCCCATTACTTCTGCAACAGACGTTTGGTTGGTTTAAAAGAAGAGCGGAAGCGGAATGAGGACTATTTTACTCCCGTGAGTCACAATTATATATTATAATATATATGAAACGGGTTTACTCACGCACGCGAGTTTGCATTTGACCGCCGTCGCGACCAATTCGAAAAATATCAAGTGATATTCGACGTGAACGACTTGAGTAAACCCGTTTCAGGCGGAATAAGAAAAAAAAAATTATAAACTACCTCCTAGGATGGTTATAGGATACTTTTTAGCATGATGCCTTTGTTTTAAAGCGCTTTCTAGTAGCCAAATAAATTGATGATGTCGCAATCTAGTTCTGTTACATCATATTCCGGGTAAAGAGCAGGTACTCGTCCGCGAAAACGCATTGATAAGCGTTTTCCGCCCTATTACTCCTGCAACTGCTGTTTTTGTGGTTCAAGAGAAGAGATGAAGCGGTATATATTTTTCAAATTTTATTCGGCTACGCTCCCATTAAAACATATACAGCGTGTATTGTTGATATAGCCACAAACTCTAATCAGACGTAGATTTTAGTGCTATGAACCGATATTTAAATAAATTGTTAATGTGGTATTAATTACAAGAGCGTAATTAATTTTGTTTTTTTTTTCGAGCAGCAATGTATTGCGTAAGAGAAGATTACTAAGTGAAAATAAAAACGAGTTGTAATGTAACTCGTAAGGAAAATATATATAAGGAAAATAAAATATCGTACATTTTGATTCATTTATAGAAAAACATAATTTCATTAGGACCTATATGATAACAGCTTGTAAAGTTTGAGGTTGTATCAAACATACACGCTGTTCATATCAAACTTTATTTTACGAGCACTATGCTTTCGTTAAGTTAGGCTATAAACTATCTCTGTTCCAAATTTCATACAAATCCGTCCAGCCATTTCGGCGTGACAAAGTAACAAACATACACACACAAACTTTCGCTTTTATAATATTAGAGGTGCAACAACATATTCCCGTTAAACGAAAACGCATTAAAAAGCGTTTTACGCTGTATTACTTTTGCAACTGTTGTTAATAAGAGTCAAGAGTAAAGCAGAAGCGATGTTATTTGTACAAGGTAATAACCAATCTCTACCACTGTTTTGTATTAAACAGACAGATGTTAAATGGTGTTACATCTCATCCATATTGCGGTACAGCAAGCTAAGCGAAATGCACGCCCGCCGAAACACATTCAGAACCGTTTTCCACCGTATTACTCCTGCAGCTGTTGTTTGTGTGAGCCAAAAGAAAAGCGAGAGCGGGGCTGTATTTGCAACGTAATAATAATGCTTCTAGGTATTATCACTGTCGTTTTTGTACTCAACATTTACGTCGTATTATTTTCGAATTTCCTGGCTGTGTGCTTCCTCTTGCTTTTATCAAAATCAACTCTAGACAAACATTTTGTTCTTTCTATTTATGAATGATATCGACAGATGATTAAAAATCCAAGCATTCTGTCGTATATCAAAATTGTTTTTAACCATTGATACAAAGATCAACGCTCAAAGAAAAATTTAAATGCGTAACCTGGTGGAAGAATTTGTGGTGTATAAGTACCCACATTAAAAAAAATAGACATTACATGTTTCATAAATTTATAAAATTGTTTTTAGGGTTCCGTACCTCAAAAGGAAAAAACGGAACCCTTATAGGATCACTTTGTTGTCCGTCTGTCCGTCCGTCTGTCAAGACCCTTTTTCTCAGGAACGCGTGGAGGTATGAAGCTGAAATTTATATCAATTACTCAGGTCTACTGTCCCTTGAAGCTGTGAAAAAATCAAACTTCTAAGCCAACGCAATCAAAAGATACAGCCGTTTATGCCGCAAATTTTCGACACTTGCAAGGGAATCAAAACCTACAGGGTGCTTCCCGTGAACTCAGAATCTTGAAATTTGGTACGAAGCAACGTCTTATAGCATAGATAAAGGAATAATTACGAAAACCATAATTTTTTTTTTAATACCTATACAGCCGTTTATGCCGCAAATTTTCGACACTTGCAAGGGAATCAAAACCTACAGGGTGCTTCCCGTGAACTCAGAATCTTGAAATTTGGTACGAAGCAACGTCTTATAGCATAGATAAAGGAATAATTACGAAAACCATAATTTTTTTTTTTAATACCTAACTTTGCACCTAATTTATATGGGGCGCTATACATACCAGGTGCAAACTTAACTTAACCACTTAGGGATGGAAAGTGTTTGTACGGAACCCTCGGTGCGCGAGTCCGACTCGCACTTGGCCGGTTTTTGTTTATTTTTTTCGATATGAAAACATTGATCTTGCGTAAAGGCTTCATCTGGTTATAGAGGGCCCTACACTATATTTTCGAGTCACCGTACCCATCAGTCTAGGATCCATTTATCCCAAAAGCAAGAACCCGGTAATGTTTTCAAATCTAAACATAGTCTCTTTTCTACAATACGCTCTCTAGGGATATCTCCCGTCGCCTATCGCTCGCGCACCAGCAGGTTGGATGTTCGCCAAAATTGGATTCGTTTTAGTGCACTTTTCTCCCGTGATGTATTATTTTACGAGCTCTCCACTAAGACACGGTGACTTGCCGTAATGCACCTGCATTTGTGCTGGGTTTCTTAAAGTGTAATAAATTAAAAGGTCATGTTAACCATGGTATAAGAAAACAAGTTGTACATATTTCATTTGTTATCAATGTATTTATAACCAGTTGTTGTGTACAATAAAGTGTTTACATACATACAATACGAGTACATACAAGGTATACCACTCCGGAATGACGGAAGTGAGACTTTAGACGTCATCACGCTAGGCTCAGGTTGGTTGGTTCTGTCAATCTGTTTTTGTGTATCATAATACTCCTCAATTTCCTTGTTACCGGTATGAGTGTGTAAATCACTAAAGGTCTTCGCACATTATAACAACTCAACGGCGACTCGATTCTATGCCAAATATTGAAATTTAAGCCCTATGTCATATATACTAGGTTTAATTTCGACGATGCACCGACGCGTCGTCCACTCGTCGTCCACTACTAATATCATTTTTTGTAATTAAACCTAGTAAATATGACATACTCGTAGGGCTTAAATTTCAATATTTGGCATAGAATCGAGTCGCCGTTGAGTTGTTATAATGTGCGAAGACCTTTATTAAGACAAAATAAAATTTAGTCAATAAAAAAATAACAATAATAATGCATAAACAAATAATTATGATTTTTTTGTACGACTGGTGGCAAACATTTTTTCCTTGTAATTATTTTGTTACTGTAAAGCGGCAATTAAACAGTGACGTAGAAATTCTAACTTGCCAGTTTCATAATTATTTATTTATTTATTTAATCTTTATTGCACAAAAGAAAACTTATCGTAGAAAAGGCGGACTTAATGCCATGAGGCATTCTCTACCCGTCAACCTTATTTTCTTATACCATGATGTTACCTATGATTGACAGTTCCCAGCGTCGTACATAGGTACATAGGTATACTCGTACTCGTTGGAATGTGATACCGATACTTAGGAATGTGTTCGTTCGTAGCTTTTGTTTACGTACTTTTTAAACATAACCTTTGGTTTTTGTTTCATTCTTTTTTTATATTTTCATAAGTCCTCCGACTGATTTATGCATTTTTGAATTTCGAATTTTCTTTAATTTAATGAGAGTTCGAAACTCGATTTGAATTTGAACTATAAAAATGAAGAACGCTGGAACTTGGAGGGTAGAATCTTATACTCGTACATTACTCGTATACTTTAGAACGTTCCTGAATTTCCAAGACTTTACAAATGTATTCTCGTCAGTTTGGGTAAACGCGTTACACCTTTGAGCAATTGGCATTCGTTGGATGTCGGTATCGTGCCATCCAGCTTACTCAAATATTGTTTAAGGGGAGAAAGGATAGAATATAGAGAAAATAAACGACATGTACTCCTAATTTAAAAGTTTAGAGTATATCAACGTGGCTACAAAGACGAGTTCGCGTGAGGAACGGAAATGCGTCGTTTACACGGAGGATGGTTTAGAACACGCGATGCAAATGCAGACTACTTAAATGGAACAAATGTAAGGACAAAACAATTCGCTTTTTATGTACCTAACAGTTGCACGGGTACCTTACAGTCGTAGTAATATACTCCGCCAGCAGGCCTAGCATAATAGCAAATCATATTAAATTGTCTTCACTAGTTATGATCTTTTAAGTGCAGAGAGGAATAGGCTAGTTGACTCATGTCAAATTGTATCAAACTAATGTTTATTTCGTATAGTATTTAGCAATGGAAACCTAAATATATATTTTTCAATTCATATAAAGTGAAAGATAGCTGAAAAAATACAAACACAATTTACAAACATCTTAAAAAACCTTAAAAATACAAAAACTAATCTAAGCTATACAAAATCCTCACTCCCCGTCCTCCCCGACGCAAAGGTGCCCATCACGCTCGCCGCGTTGCCACGTTGAACCGCAATAGACAACCTTTGCATCAGGAAGGACCCGGAGCGAGGGTCAAGCCCCGCCTCCCGCAATCGCCGCCCAAGTTCGGCTAAGAACTCCTTAGCCTCCGAACACCAACACCCGGTCGTCTCCACCGCAAGAGGAACAAAAAGATAATTGCTCAGCGCCGAATATTTTTCACGCTTCCGTAATGCTGCCCGCTCAGCCGCCGCCCCTGCCACCCGCACGGTACGACCTATGTGCGAAGCCGCGAAAGTGCTGACATACGTGGCGTCCCACAGAAGGCACTTTCCACTCTTCCATGGCACCAAGGTCAATCCGTCAGGCCTCTTGCCGTCTGTGCGACTAAGACCAGGAGGCTCTAAAATACACGGTACATTAGCCAATACCAGAGCTCTCCTGACGAGGTCATTGAGGGCGTGATGGCGAGGAAACCTCCCTGCACATCGACGACAACTCAACGCGTGATGACCACTACTCTCCACCATAGTACCGCAGATGCATACATGAGGTTCGCAAACATCGCAGCCCAGGCGAAGAGCAACAGCCACCCGCATCGAGTCGTTGTCGAGGAGGGTACCTAAATGCGGAGACGGGAGTGCGTGAAGCCATGCCCCAGTTTAGTGCTGAAAAAATTGGATTTGAAAATATGATATTTAATCTGTACCTATTTTGAAATGCTTAAAACGCTGTCCGCCATTTTCGCTTATGATAGTGACGTCATCGGTCCCGTAAAGAAAACTGAAGGTCTACTCCGACGACTTATAATCTAATAGTGCCCGTCCCTCTCGATCTCCTGTCAAAGTATATTGGAGTGAGGGGAATGGCACAATACGACGGTCGAATTTCGAATACTTACAGGTAATTCTACGTCACGCCACTATGAATTTAGAGTAATATTCGTCGCATCGTGGCACGATGTCGCGTCGTACGACGATGCGATATCGTGTCTTGTAATTGTTTTTTGGCTTTACACTACACAGCTGTAATAAGCTGAATACGGGCTGGTGAAGCCCTTATGTGTTCCGTGGGTAACCCAGCCTAATTAATAGGATGACATTTGCTAGAATTGTAAAAAAATTATGACCACAAAGGACTAAAAAATGTGCGTAATGACTTTTCGGCGAAATTAAATATTCGACAAAATAAGTTTCTAGGAGTCAAGGACACTTTAAAAGTAACTGTTAGTTATACTAAGAATTAATTTGTGATACGAAATCAAAGTTTATTACGGTTCGGAATCTCACCCGCAGTTTCCCCTCTACGAATCCCTTCTTAGTCTGGAATAGCGTTATTATTTAAATTTGTAATCCACTCAGCGGGACAGAGGAAAGCGAACTTTGGAAGAAAAAAGACTTTATTGAAAGTTTCCGTCTCTTGAAGCCGAAGAAGCTCGTTGTATAAATTTGCCTTGAGTTCTAGTCAATTTTGATCTTAACATCAAGTAAATTTGTTTGAGGAGTCTCAGTTTGTTTATTTAATGAAGTAATTTGATAATTGAGTAAGGAATACAAGAGTTGAGCTCATTATGTTAAGCAGCTCAAAGGCCAAATTGAAGTATTTGCGCCGATTTGTATTTTGGCTAAGTTGAATATTTACTTTAGTGAGTTTAAATAACTAGCTAACGGCTTTATGAAGTACTATTTGTTTAATTAAGTTAAGTAGTAATAATAGTTGTAGGTATTGTTTAATGTTTAGGTAGTACTGCCACCGTGAAAGTACGACGTGTTAATTTTGTTCTTTCATATTGTATGGCGTAGTATTTTAAGGGCATCTTGAACCACCCTCAACGGAACCCTCCGTAGCAGTGGATTATGCAATGTTTATGCCGTTATTGTTTCTACTTAGTCGCGATTCTACACAATATAAACTCCACACAGCTGAAGTTTATCACATGCGTTATTCTTCACAGTCATTATTTCTAAACAATCTTGACTCTACCTAGTAGCGATTCTACACAATTTTAATTCCACACATCTGAAGTTTATTCTTCACGCAATTATAATTCTATACAATTGCAATTAACCATTATTGTTTACATTCGCTGGGTGAGAAGTATTAGGTGGGGGTAATACGAGCAATATTATCCGCAGATATCAGTGAAAAGCAGATCAGCTCTACTAAGTTGAACGTTTTCTATACTTTCGATCTATTCTCACTAACGTTCTTATAAGTAATTAAGAAAAAGATAGACAGTTGTGTGGAATTAATATTGTGTAGAATCGCAACTAAGTAGAAAAAATAATGCCATAAATATCGCATAATCCGTAGCAGTTACTTTAAAGAAATACACTATAGACAAAAACTTGAAATACCTGTGTAAAAAACTAATGTAAGGTAAGTTGTACTCAATTGCCTCAAAGTGGTGGAAATAATTGACAACGATCAACCTTTTAGCGCCCAATATAGCATCAAAATGAAGAAAAAAATATTAGTTTTATTACCTACTCATACTCTGGAATCTATGTACATTTTACTTAATTCATGGCTGTCTTAAATTTCTACTGAGCTTAGGGACTCATCTGTTTGTGACCCAAAAGAGCAATGTGAGTCATCATTAGGTTAAAACCATTCCCATACGACCGTATTACCTCATGTTTCTGTTGGATTATCAACCGTATACTCTGTAAACAAGGTGTAAGATTTAACCAACGAGAATAAGAAGATATTATCATTGAAAAGAATTGGATCCATAAATGGAGCGTGTCCGTTCGTTCTCGATTAAGAATCTTTTTGCGAAGTGGGATGTGTTCTTACTTATAAACGTAAGGGGAATAATGGGAAATATAAACGTTATTTATATCGAATGGGGCATATATTGCCTACGAGGGATTTAAAAGAAATGTAAGTATGTCGAATTGAAATACTATAAAAAAGGAGTGTTCGAATTTCAGATTTCAATAGTGATATAAAACGGGATAAGTTTTATATATAAAGGGGTTAAACGGATGATAATTTTTGAACCAACCTTTTTTTCACAAAGGCAATCAAAAACCATCCCTGTGTACTTATACGCACCATGTACGTTTTATAGAATAAAAAAAAAGTACAAATCGCCTCAGGCACAAAGCGAGTAAAAATAAATATGGTACCTACTCTGTTTTCCTCGAAATACCTTTGGCTACTCTTCGTCCTTTGACTCCACTTCTGGGAATAGCCATAAGATTACTTTATATTTCTTGAAAAATAATTTCAAGTGTATAATAAAGTCCAGGAATAATTAATTGCGGGCAATGAAAAGAAGCGGCAACAGGATAAAGCAACGGCCTAGGCCTCTGAGGCCTCGTTTGTATATTTCTTACAAAATTGTAGTATAACTAGCTTCGCCGCGCGGCGTTTCCTGTCGCGGCGCCCGTGGGATGAGCGGGTAACACCGTGCCGGGCAACTAGTCAACAATAAATGGTAATTCATCCTCATTAATTTATTCTAAAGTGCCTTTATAAGTGAACAAAATTCCTAAGTAGGTATTTTATACAACTAAAATTATGAATACAATAAAATTTCTAGAATATTACTAACTCGTAGGTTTGACGACGCCTTTGGCGTTTGTAGACTTTGTAGTGCATCTGTCTACTGAGCCGGCGGTCCTGGGTTAGAATCCCGGCCAGGGCAAATATTTGTGTGTTGAACTCAAATATTTGTTCCTGGGCCATGGATGTTACCTATCTATATATTATTTATATTTATACTAGCTTTTTCCCGCGACTACGTCCGCGTGGAACTTGGAAGTATGGAAGCAACCTCGTACAACACGATAGATATCCACCTAATCACCTTAATTAATAAAAGGGATTATTAAAAGCGCCTAAGCAAATGTAAGAGCAATTGTGCTTTTGGTCTAATAATTACATTTTCGACAGGGTCATCAATGTCATCATGAATTACTTACTCACTTTTCAATCTTTTTAGGGATTCAAACTACTTAAACTATCTCCATGCCACAATTCATGAAAATCGATTCAGCGGTTTAAGCGTGAAGAGGTAACGGACAGACAGACACACTTTCGCATTTATAATACTAGCTGTGCCCCGCGGTGTTACCCGCTCATCCCACGGGAACACTAAATTTATTCGGGATGAAAAGTATCCTATGTCCTTCCCCGGGACTGAAACTATCTATATACCAAATTTCATCTAAATCGGTTCAGCGGCTTAAGCGTGAAGAGGTAACAGACAGACAGACAGACAGACAGACAGACAGACACACTTTCGCATTTATAATATTAGTATGGATTAGTATGGAATAGAATGGATGGATAGTATGGATATTAAAAGGAGATGCCCGCAACTTCGTCCGCGTATTTTTTCTTTACCGTAGACGGATAAAAAGTGTCCTATTACTATCTTTGGATGTCCAGCTATCCCTGTATCAAAATTGGCTAAAATTGGTCCAGCCGTTTCGGCGTGATGCGAGGACAAAGGAAATTATGAAAACAGATGGCGCCACGTTGGCACGGCGCCGCGCGCCCATACAAAACGAATGACGATCCTGCATGACGCTATTTTTTTTCTGAAATCATGACACCTCTCCATAGAAAAAATATTTTCAATACAAACCTAGAATTTTATAATCCATATCCATATCCATACTAATATTATAAATGCGAAAGTGTGTCTGTCTGTCTGTTACCTCTTCACGCTTAAACCGCTGAATCGATTTTGATGAAATGTGGCATGGAGATAGTTTAAGATCCGAGGAAGGACATAGGATAGTTTTCATCCTGGAGATTATCCCTAAAAAGATTTTAAAGTGAGTAAGTAATTCATGATGACATTGATGACCCTGTTGAAAATGTAATTATTAGACCAAAAGCACAATCGCTCTTACATTTGCTTAGGCGCTCTTAATAATCCCTTTTATTAATTAAGGTGATTAGGTGGATATCTATCGTGTTGTACGAGGTTGCTTCCATACTTCCAAGTTCCACGCGGACGTAGTCGCGGGCAAAAGCTAGTAGTATAGATATCGTCTTCTAGTACCCATAGTACAAGCTTTGCTTAGGCTGCGTTTCCACCAGAGATGTGCGAGCGTGCGTATCGAGGGATGTGTTTTTGTTCACCAATGGAACCTTTTGTTGACAACGCGGTTGGAGCAGTGGGTAAGCAACTGCCTACTGAGCCGACGGTCCTGGATTCGAATACCGGCAAGGGCAAATATTTGTGTGACGAACTCCAATATGTGTGCCTGGGTCATGGAATATAAGTATGTTTATCGTCGTCTAGTGTCCATAACACAAGCCTACTAGAGCTTACAGTGGGAATACTTAGATTGATTTGTGTAAGGTAGTCTGATATTTATATTTATTTATTAATGGAGTTACTTAATTTCCTTATCCTCGCTCAGCGCAACTGATTCTATTGGTTAACAAAAACACATCCCTCGCTATGTACCCTCTCAAATCTCTAGTGGAAACACAGCCTTAGTTTGGGACTAGTTCGATTTGTGTAAGATTGTCCCTTTATATTTATTTATTTAACTACGTTTATTGACAATTCCACGCTTTTTTGAGTCATGACTTCTAGATGTTCGCTCAACATAAAACCCGACAACTTTGTATTAAGCCCCAAAGTCTTGATCAGCGCTATTTTCAACGAAGCATTTTCCGGAACGTGCTCACGCGACGCTCCACGGTTGACGCATGCGCGCAACTATAAACCAGTTATGAGCACATAAATAAACAACGCAGTACGCAGTACCCTTACCATGAGTACGTGACCGTACTCGCAAGCGACAGCGTAAACGATTTGTATGGAGAATAGTACAACGCCCCTAGGGGTTACTATGTAGAACTACAATTCTCCATACAAATACTTTACGCAGTCGCTAGCGAGGACTGTCACGGTAAACTCATGGTATGTATGTATGTATGTAACAACCTTCAAACCTTCAAGAAAAGAGCGTATTCCCACCTGAAAGGCCGGCATCGCACTTGTGACTCCTCTGGTGTTGCAGGTGTCTATGGGCGACGGTAATCGCTTTCCATCAGGCGATTCGTTTGCTCGTTTGCCCCCTATGACATAAAACACTTTATTGCACATAAAACAATATAGACAAAGACTCAAAAACAATACATATGCACAAGGTCGAACTTATCCCTATGAGGGATTTCTTCCAGTTAACCTTTGTGCAAATGAGATAGAAAACTAGACATTGAAGTGATAGGCATACGAACATACTAAAACGTGCAAATATACACAATGTAAGTATAGCCATAAGATAAATAAATATAAATAAATACATATAATTGCAAACGCATATTAATATTAAACATAAAGTAATAAATGTAAATAATATAATAATAATAAATATTCAGTTTTATTAGCATTAAACTATAGAATTAATAGACGAGATCAAGGATTGAAAAGCCATAACATGGTAAGGGTACAGGTAATAAAATGTCACAAACGCGACGTTTGTGCTGCAAGCGTTGATGGAATCACAGCGTTTGTGACAAAAAATATATACTTGACAGTCAAATTTTGCAAAGTAACTATTTTAATAAGATGGACAAAAGTAATAGGTAAATAATATAACATGTACGAGTGCGATTGTGAAATTAAACATTACTGGCTGCGCCGCGCTGTGTTCGATTCGCAATTTCCTTCTTTATTAACATGAACGTAAAAATGATATATATTTAAGGAAAACTCTTTCGTTTGTTTTAAAAGAAAAAATAACATGAGTTATTGTTTCTGACTGGTTAAATTATGTTTACCTAAAGTTACATTTTTATTGCCATGGGGGGTAAAACATTAAGATTATCGTTTCGTAAAACGATGTACCTACGAGTTACGTAATATAATCTTATAAATCGTGCACTCCTTATTTAACCCTTTGAGCGCCAAGCGGCAAAGCAATTCACCGTGCCACTGACGCCAAACCAAAAAAAAAAAAAAAGTGCTCCAAAATCAACAGAGATTGAAAAACACAGATAGGTAGTGGTTTGAATTAGCATGTTTTTGACCATTGAAATTTTTGACGTCAATAGGCGTCGTTGGCGTCAGTGGCACGAATTCCCGATGACGTGATTTGCCGTCTTTGGCGGTCAAAAGGTTAATCAACGAAAACCGAATGTACCAATATTTGAATATTTATGAAGGTTTTATTATATAGTAATAACCCACATTAGTATTTTAGGTCACAAACAGATGAGTCCCTAAGCTTTTCAGTATACAGTATACATTTGTACACAAAAAAATGATTTTAATACCAGTTGCAAAACTTTGTATGGTTATGATAATTTTCTCCTTATGTTGATGTTTGTTATGTTTGCACACATAGGATATATTTTTTCACTGAATTCCCTATGGACTAGCAATTTTAGCCTAGGTAATTACCTAATTGAGTAAGGAACTTAGTCAATTCATCTACTATCGGACTAGCAATTTTAGCTTAGGTATTTGAGTAAGTAACTTAGTCAATTCATCTTCTATTTGAGTAGGAAATTTATTCAATAAACTAAGTATATCAAGAAATTGTGAGTTTTTGTCTGTAATGAGCTCAATGCTTGTATTCATTAATCAATTTACTTAATAAACAAAATGACACTTCTCAAACAAAACTTGATGCTAAATTCAAAATTGACAAGAAAAGGCAAATTTACACAACGAGCTTCTTCGGCTTCAAGAGACGGAAACTTTCAATCAAGTCTTTTTTACTTCCAAAGTTCGCTTAGGTCTGTCCGGCTGAGTGGATTACAAATTTAAATAATAACGCTATTCCCGAGATTGAGAAGGGATTCGTTGAGGGGAGACTGAGGGTGAGATTGTGGAACGCAATAAACTTTGATTTCTCTAGCGCAAATTAGTTATCATTAGGTATTTTTAATTTGTCGGGGGTTTTAAGTTCGATCCGTAAATTTTAAAATTCAATCAGTTTTGACGGCGTTTTTTTAGGGTTCCCTACCCAAATGGTATAAACGGGTATCTCGTGAACTGATGTATTTCTGTTGCCGCTATAACAAATACTAAAAAACAGAATAAAATAATAATACTCATCATTTATTAAGTTTTTACTCATGAGCAGCGGCAGCTTCTTGCCTTCGTAAACAGCTTGACTGGATTAACGTATAGGAATGCTTTACACCCATTTTTTTATCACAGCATATTTTTGTAAAGTTACTGTGTTTTATTTTATTTAGCACACAAGCTTCAAATATAAGATTAGCTAAGCAGTATAGGTGATAATGAATCGCATGTCATAGACAAAATCCTCGGAAATCATACATTTTTCAGAAATCTAGAACATGACAATCGATAGATTAGGTAGATACATAGATAGATTTTTTATTTGTAATAATCATACATTGTCAATCTAAGCTATAACACAATCATAGCCATTATTATTATTACAAGGTAAGGTTAGGCTTGTGTTATAATAATAACATTCCAAAGTATTTTACGGGTTCAGACAAAAATGCTTTGATGAAATGAAATTTCTATGTAATGAAAATTCAATTTGTCTATAAAACAAGGGTAAACCGGTAACACCAATTCTAAACAAAACGGAAAAGATTGAAGAAGATAAATTAACATAATAAGAACTTATAAATTATCCAAATGACTGTAATGTAAGTGAACGAGAAACGGTAACTTTAAAAATGAAAATTATTTCGAGTAAAATTAAACTTCTAAGTAATTGGGCAGGGTCGGAAAATAACCGTGAAATGAAGGAAGCGGAATTACTTGTATTTCCAGAGGGTGTCTTGAACAATGTTTTTTTGATAAGTTTATTTCAAAACGTTTGAAATGATTGGGTTAATTAAGGTGCCTTCTGCATTTCTAAAGATATCATTTTAATCCGCTCCTTACACATTTTTAAAACTAAAACATGTTGCTGAATATTCTACTTACGGATCCTGTTAGTATTAAATAATTGGGGGCGATTTTGTTCCATTTTTTTAAGTACATAACTTAATACCTACGAAGTATAGGCAATAGAAACAGTTCTTATAAGATTAATAATATAACAGTTCTTATAATGAGAGATAAGAGTAATAAGGAATAGTAATATTATTAAAACTATAAAATAAAAGCGGTGGGCCGCGAGTCGCGTAGCAGCGCAGATAGCTGCCCCTGATGAAGAGCTCCATATGAGTTTGAATTTGAAACATGTCGCGTCGTTCCTGACAATTGTTATGTGAGTTTAAACCGTGTTTTATAATTAATAAGGAATAATATAATATATTACAGACTAGCTTTTGCCCGCGACTACGTCCGTGTGGAACTTGATAAAAGGGACTATTAAAAGCGCCTAAGCAAATGTAAGAGCAATTGTGCTTTTGGTCTATTAATTTAATTTTCTACAGGGTTATCAATGTCATTATGATTCATTCACTCAATTTGCAATCTTTTTAGGGATAATTTCCAGGATGAAAACTATCCTATGTCCTTCCTCGGATTTTAAACTATCTCCATGCCAAATTTCATCAAAATCGATTCAGCGGTTTAAGCGTGAAGAGGTAACAGACAGACGGACACACTTTCGCATTTATAATATAAGTATGGAAGTATGGATACCTAAGTATGGATTATATTCGACACGATGCACACAACCGTATTCTTTCACCACAGCGGGAGCCGCCGGTATGGTGCCCATTGGCATACCTCGTAGCCTAAATGGTCGCGTAGGGTACGGTTTCAAAGGAATTTTCTCCCGCGAATGCTTAGGCTATGGAATGAGCTCCCTGCCGAGGTTTTCCCAAGGGACTACATTACGGAGCTCTTCAAAAAAGGAGTGTACAGATTTTTAAAGGGTCGGCAACGCGCATGCGATTCCCCTGCCATTCCAGCCGCGATAACCTCTTACCATCAGGCGCGCCGTACGCTTGTTTGCCACCACCGTGGTATAATAAAGATAATTGCGAGTTTATTCTTTGTACGAAAAATATTTGCACGCTCGAAATTGGCTTTAGAAAAGAGATAACTATATAGCTATGCAGAAGTTTAAGTATACATAGAAGTAAAAGAAAACCAATTTTATGCAGACTAAGCCGCAGGCACTTTCTCCTTGAAAACACTTTTGAAATACGGATTAAACACAGTTAGAAGTTGAAATGCATAACTATTTCAAATTCAACTTCAACCGACAGACTTAGTACTTTCTCAAACCTTCAAAAATGCAAAAACCGCCAGCTTGCTACGAGGATAGTTTAAAAAGTCTTGAAACGATAAATATTCCAGCCAGCTTCTGAAGCGTTGAAATCTTTTTTAGGGTTCCGTAGTCAACTAGGACCCTTATAGTTTCGCCATGTCCGTCTGTCCGTCTGTCCGTCTGTCCGTCCGTCCGCGGCCTAGCTCCGTGACCATTAGTACTATAAAGCTGAAATTTGGTATGAGTATGTGTATGTATGACGCCGACAAAACGGTAAAATAAAAACTAAAAAAAAAACTTTTTTTCGGGTACCTCTCGAACACCTAAAGTGGGGGTGAAATTTTTGTTTCGTTTCAACAATAATGTGTGGGGTATCGTTGAATAGGTATTTTAAAAATAATAGGGGTCTCTTAACATAATTATTTGATAAAGTCAGCAGTTTTGTAAATATTCGCTCCGAAAATAAAAGAAATTGTGTCCCCCCCCTCTAACTTTTAAACCACGGGCCAAAAAATTATGGAAAAATTCATGAAAATGAGGCCTTATAAGTACTTTCAATGAAAACTATATTGAATAAAATCGGACGAGCCGTTTTTGAGTTATCGCAAAATTTCATAATTTTCTTTAAAATGACGTAAGTGCCGCGCGGTGTCCTTGTACTTCGAACGTTACACATATTAGTTAACTGCCATATTGCATTAAAAGAATCCGCTCAATCTGGCGCGTATAATCGATGACTTCCAGAAGGTAATAAGTATTTAGAGTTACTTTGGCGTTTACGACCTTTTTTATAGAGCATGAAATCTTTCCCGTACCTAATTTAAGCCCATCTTTTGTGAAGGATGGGCAACTACGGAACCCTACACTGAGCGTGGCCCGACATGCTCTTGGCCGGTTTTTTTTTTCTTAATTCAATATTAAAAAGAATACGCCGGTTCCACGCGATGCCTTTTCATGCTTCATCCTTTGAAGCGGAACATTTCAAGGTTATGGAAGCGAGAAAAAATTAAGTCTTCTCGTATTTTCACTTGAAATGCTCGGGATAATTTTGTTTTCGGTGCCGTATTTGTCTATTTTTTTCGTAGTACTTAATTCAGAGCCGATTGTTCTGTAATTTTGTTAGAAGTACAAACGGCGCTTTTGGGAGGCTGGCAGAAACTGGTAAAATAAATGTGAAGTATCTTTTAAAAAGCGCCTTTGAAAAGTTGGAGATTTTAGTACAATCTAATGTTAAGAGCCCTTATTCCTTTTAAAATTTATTTTTTTCATATTATGACAAATATGTTGATAATTTCAACCAACTTTTTGAAGTGAATAATACTTTTCCCCGAGTTCTAGAAAGTAACATAGTTATTTCACGCTTTCATTGCATACAGTCGAAAATAAGTTAAAAAAACTAATTTTCCGCGTGAATTTTGTCAATTTCGAGTAGTTTTTGAAACAAAAATTATCAATGAAAAATTCAAACTGTAGGTTTCAAATATATACCAATAAATCCCAATAGCCCTGTTCTAGAAAGTAACATCAATAGTATGTTAAGAAACATGTTTGATCATAGAGAAAAATGTCTAAACAATCAGCATTTTAAAAGGAATAAGGCCTCTTAAAGGGACATTAAAGTAAGAAAAAGAACGCATAAGTATAGAATTCTATTCCTCAACCGAATGTAATTTTATATATTTAAAGGTAAATCTGTTGTCTATAAGCCACAACCAAATAAACATTTCATTTTTTCATTCTCATTTGCTCAAAGGTTAACTGGAAGAGATTCCTTAAAGGGATAAGTTCGCCTTTGTACATGCTTATTATTTTGTAATGTGTTTTTCTTGTTACATAACAATACGTTTTGATTATTTTTCATCTTTCTGAATAATCGGGAATTATAATTGACTTAATAGCCTTAATCGAGCTGTAACGACCCATATGAAGTCGAAAATTCTTTTCAGGCGAGAGCCTGCCTGCATGTTATAGGCCGAGAGGCCTATAACATTTTTAATTAAAACCAGGCCTTCCATTTGGTTTATTACTCTCCCTTAAACCTATTTAGCGCTTAGCAACGGAAATAATGAACGTTGAACATTTGTGAGGATTGTTTCCAGTTTTTTAACACGAATTCTAAGATTAAGAGAAACATGTTTTTCTTTCCTACATTACTCTCGTGAGATTTCTAGTCTCAGGGGACAAATAAAGATCGTTACATGTTACAACAAGTCTGAGCCTTTTGGTACATTGTATAAAATGTATTTAATTTTTGGGGTTCCGTACCTCAATCGACAAAACCGGAACCCTTATTTGTTGTCCGTCCGTCTGTCTGCCTGTCCGTCCGTCAACACCTTTTTCTCAGCCTTTTGGCACATTGTACATTTGTTAGGGTTCCGTACCGCATCGACAAAAATTTGCCCCTATAGGATCTGTTGTCTGGCCGTCTGTCTATATATGTCTATCTGTCAAAACCTTTTTCTCAGGAACGCGTGGAGGTATCAATATGATATTAATGCCAAATACTCAAAAATACCTTCTAAGTCGACGCAATCAAAATATACGAGTATTTATGCTGCACTCGTTGACTTTTAACTCCTGTTTAGTCTTCTTTTGAATGAGTAACCTTATAAATTGTAGCCTTTGTATACAGGGTGATCAATCCTAATGCGAGAGTAGGGAGAAAACGACAACTATAAGAGATAGGGAAATCTGTTCTTAGGAACCATGGCGTCGATTTTAGAATTAATAGAAACTGCTTTAATTTTTTTTATAAATCTTGTACATAACCGGGAATCGAACCTGGTTAAAATTATTAATCGCATGTCGTATTCTTGAGGGTGTTTGACCGTGTTATGTATGAAATTATATATGAGAATAATACAAAAAATACTGTTTTTATCAAATCTAATATGGAGTGCATCGACACCATGGTTCCTAATAAGAACAGATTTCCCTATCCATACTAATATTATAAATGCGAAAGTTTGTCTGTCTGTCTGTTACCTCTTCACGCTTAAACCGCTGAATCGATTTTGATGAAATTTGGCATAGAGATAGTTTAAGACTCGAGGAAGGACATAGGATAGTTTTCATCCTGGAAATTATACCTAAAAATATTGAAAAGTGAGTAAAGATTTCTGTTGGGGTGCGGTTACGCTGTAGGAAATGTAATTATTAGACCAAAAGCACAATTGCTCTTACATTTGCTTAGGCGCTTTTAACAATCCCTTTTATCAAGTTCCACGCGTACGTAGTCGCGGGCAAAAGCTAGTCTCTTATAGTTTGTGACTACTCCCTACTGACCCATTTGGATTATTTACCTGGTAAAACTTTTAAAAAATATTGGAATCTGACACGTAGTTTTTGCGTTTAAATTTAACGTAGGTGTAGATATATTCGCACAAACTTTCAATTTTAAAATGTAATATAAAAAAACGCTAACAAATAATGTATGTTGAAGTTATTTATGTATGTTTAAGTAGCCTTACCACACTATAACGGCTTGATGAATTTCAACAATTTTTGATACCCCGGAAGCTGGTATGCATAGTTGAAAATATGAAATTACACCTTATTATAATAAAAGTCATACGTATTTCACTAAAGTCGCGAGGCACAAAAGAGGAATTCCTATGTTAAACTAAAGAAAATTCACTAAAAACAAATTCAATTTTATCTTAAACTTTAGTTTGTTAGGTTAAAATATAGTTTGGGATGTGTGAGATTTACGACTTACGTCTTTCTACATTTACCGTGTGTTCTCTAAGGCAGAGAAGTTTCACTCTTCCTAAATTGTTTCATACGACGAAGTTTATAGGTCCTTTTATAAGCACTTATTACGCTTTAAGGTCTTTCAGTGAACATTATCGCTACCTTAAAGTAGTTTTATACCTTTGAACAAAGCAGCAACCATACCTCGTGTGTTCATAAGTTCACAAAGCATAATTCAACGGGTTTAAGTCGGGGCTTGACGAAGGCCATTCTTCGGTACCTACCTACTAATAAAGCTTGGTAAATTCTCTTTTAACCACTTCTGTGTAGATTTCGCTTCTTTCGCATATAATCGTTTTTTTTAATAACAATGTTCTAAATTTAAAATTCGAAACACACGAAACAAGCTGCGCCATATTCTTTTTTCAAATTTGTCTCAAACTTATGATCACACGAGGTATTTCGCGGTTTCATAATAAAGAATATCGTGAATCATGATAGAGCGTACAAAAAAAAATTATTTCGACTATCAATACCTACACAAAATTGTGTAATGAGTGTTCATATCTTAATTTTTTCTAAAATAAATTATCACTCGATTTTTTTTTCATTTTAGGCATTTTCAGAACGGATCTATGACGCTTGCGTTCAGGGCCGGCCTTAGCCATACAAGAGCCCTGCCTGGGTGACTCCTTCATTGTGAGGCGCTCTGGCGCCCTAGGTGCCTTAGACCTGGTTATAAGAACATAGCACCCAGCGCCCCGGGCGATCACCTGTGTCTATCCCAAAGCCGCCACTGCTTGCGTTTATCCGTCACAATATAAGGGCGAATGTGACAGATGTTTTACCGTTTACTTTATATGCTTATAAAAAAAGGTCTAACTATTTGTAGTGTATTAGAAACTTTTTTCGAGAAATAAAGATAAATAGGTACTAAAACAACAGAGTGACGAGGGTCACAACAGTAGGTAATCATCACCCCGTGCCTATACAATGCTGTCAATCGGATTATTTCGGCGTAATTCGAAACACAATGTGTTTTATCGCAACGGGAACAGCTTAACCGAATTTACGTTTATACAGGGTGGAGAAAATGATGTGTGCATTAAAAATATAATTATATATACCTATTTTGTTGAATATACACGATATGATCCGTTTAAATGGTTTTATTATGTGTGACAGTCGCGAAAACCGAAAGAATATTATTATTTTGTAGGTTAATTAGGACTAGGTTCCTTCATCTAATTCTATTGAACCACTAGACTAGACGCGTTCTTTCTCATTTTCTCAGAGTTGGTATGAGCTCGGATAATCCCAAATATTTCATAAACTAGATTTCGTCCTATAATTATATATATCCGTGTGGATTTCCTCCGTTTCACCCTTTTAAAAATTGTTTTTCCATAAATTCTTTCGTAGTGTCCTTCCTCACTAATGTAAGGTGTATCTTGATTATCAATCGCTGTCGGCCACTAATAATTTTAAAGGAAATATGTCACTACTCTTTTCCCACCCTGTATAACCACAGATTAATCACGGTTATTATCAACCTTTAATAAACCTTGATCCAAAGCCTTTGTAATTTTTTGCCCCAATATGGCTTTTTTTAAAGCAGGCCCTTATCGCAACTTCAAAGCGGTTAGCGAGCCGTGAGTCGTGTGGTGAGGGCCTTTCGTAATAATTGATTCAGTCAGATTCAATGTTGCCAGACTGAAGAAAAATGTTGAGCTAAATATGCCTGACGTGGATGCTGACATTTAAGACACATATTAAAACGAACGGCAGGGGTGCTAACTGACAAGCTGTTGACATCATACATCTTGTAGGAGTTTTCGTATTTCGACGATTCGTTAGTCAGAATAATAAACCGGACAGGTGCGAGTCCGAATCGCCTGTCGAGGGTTCCGCACAAATTTATACCACTGCTTACCCTCGATGATTGATTACGTTACGTACTTTAAATAAAGAGTATATTTTCCATAATGTACTTGGCTATTCGTAAAAAAGAGGTATCATCATAATAAGCGATTGGCTAAATGCGCTTAAGCATTTAAAAAACATATGACGCAGAGGGCGTTCTAGTAGTGTACAATTATGGAACCAAGGATTTGGTGTGATTTACATAACGATGTGATAGCTCAGTTGGCAGAGTGTTACGCTGGAAACGTCGCAGGTTCGAGTTCTGCTTGCATTGCAGTGGACCACATTACACTTTTCAGAAAATAAAAATATAGGTAGTGTTTCCACATAAAAAGAGTATGGAGAAGATATTAAAACATGCCACTGCCAGAAGTAAAAATCACAATCACAAACCGGTTTCACAAACATTTCTAGCCGCTTCAAGCGGTTTCCAATCATCAGCGGAACCCCAATAAAACCAGGCGGTGGAAGATGAGTCCGTTGACCCCGTTTTATTGCCGTCGATAAGATGGCCCCTAATAAAATATACGGAAACCGGGAAACTAGAGTAGTCTAATATATCATATTCCTTTTCTTCGAAAAGGATCGGGATCGAAATAAGACCTTGGTGTGACCTTTAACTGAATATAATGTTTTATTCTTTTATAGGTAAAAAAGGTTAGCTAACAATTTTGTAATTGAACGCCACGATAAAGTTAAGATGTTAAATTGAAATATTGAAAATTTAAAACACCCTCGACGCCAGTAGCTGGTCATCATGAGACCCTCATTCAATGAGTGATATAGAACATGCTACTAAAATTGAACATAACTGTTAAATTTGGAGTTCTTAGCTTCAATATTAGCTGAGATCTTGTCACTTGTTCCAATTAAATCTGAATATATTGGTTCTATTTCCATCAAACATAGCATAGCTGAGAACCATCTCGAATAGAATATTCTTTATTGCACACCTCAACAGGAAATAAATACAAACAAATTCAGATTACACGTAACATCCAATAGAGGTATAGTACAAGTTTTCTAAGCTAAGCTTATTCACTTAAGAACTGAATACCATTGAGAGGTTAACCACAAATTAAGATAGCGAGCTCGTAGCAAAAGCAGATTGTAACCACCTTGGAAGGTTAATATAGATTATCGACTCTATTTCCTTAGACATGAAACTACAAAATACACTAACAGAATAATGGTCATAACTTTTTTGGAATTTTACAACCGTCCGACTCTCCACAAGAACGTATTACCTATTATCTTGAAAAAGGACTATGAACTCTCATCATCAACCATTTTAAACCTATTCAACAAGGAATAAGGTTGAAAATTCAATATCCACGCAATGTAGTTCTAACCTTTTATTGTAAGTATCTGGTTGGCGCTTACGAGAACAAAAGCAGATAGGATTGTATTAGACACAATGCCATTCTGAATGCAGGTAAGTGGATGAGCTTAGTTTAAAAAAATTGTACTAGGTGTATTAATAGAATTGAAATCTGTAACGCCCCAATCTCGTTTAAATTTAACTTTATGACATTATTGCGAGTGACAGCTAGTCAGTGCGGAGCCCAATTTCCGCCGCCGGGCGTTCCGCTTCGGATCTCGTCAGCTCAAGCGATGAAATTGTGAGACTGTTGAACGATTATTGGGCTAAAGCTATTAATGGGATTAAAACTTTTATGGCGATAGCATAATATAATACATGTATTATTATAATTTAAGCTGATTACCACTTTAAGCTCATTTACTATAATTAACTATCTACGTATTAGTCACTGCCTAGTATGAGTTAGTTAGTACCAACTTCCGCCACATGTGCCTATTTCAAACAGGAATATCTCAGGTCTGCAATGGAATCCAGCTTGGTGCTCATAATAAAAAAAATATAGTACATTACTTCAGACGCTGGGAAAGCAGGGCTGGCCGGGTGAGTAAGTATAGACGGATAGTGATACGAAGCCGGCAAGCCCTTTTCACGGCTAAGGCATGTACAGTGCTTTTCTCAAATATATGCAATGAAATAAAAAAAAAACATCACTAAAAAATATCATTCAGCTGTTTAGCCCGTTCATGAACACTGACGCCATGATTTAAAAAAAATTACTTCCCGGCCTAGGCCGTCAATTTTGTTTCAAATTCCTTTACAGTTTTCTCGAGTTGTTCCGCCCGAAACGTGATACTTCGAAGCCTGTTCCAACGCACGTTATATACGACGGCCTTTCATTGTGTGTTTGAAAAAAAAATCTGTAGGCCGAGTCTAATTACTGTAACTTGCAACAAATCAGCCTTAAAACGAACAATTACATTTATGTTATAATTAATTACATTGATACACGAAAAGGAGATGTATAGATCCTCCAAATTATTGTTAGGTTAAAATAAAATTTAATATATTAAATATTCCCAGAGATGTCTAAAGTCTGTAGGCGTTAATACAAGAATCATATTACCTCACAACACATACACTAGAAATAAAACGCAAGAATTACAATTAGAGGTACACAACAGGCGGTCTTATGGCCAAAGAGCGATCTCTTACAGACACCTTTGGGTAATGAAGGACTTGAAAATTCACACACACATAAAGGTAATTAATTTCTTTTGTGTCTTCGTATTTCATTACCTGCTTAGTAATTGGGCAAACCGTTTGTAAAGTGGGGTCACAAATACCCTTTGATGTTTGTCCCAACTTTAATTAAAACAATTTAGCACTTGGCATGCCTTTATTAACGGAATAATTTGATTTACATTATTAATGGCATCGTACATTAGTAATGTTAATCAAATGATTGAACATTTCTTCTTTGGTTTTTGTGAAGAACTTACCTTCTATGCGCCGCGTACCGCGCTAGAAGCCTACGCTGCAGTGCACATCAAGATCTTCGGCTTTTCTTTAAGCTGAAATTGTCACGCGTTCGTATTCAGTAGTAGCGGTGCACGCGCCTCTGTAGATAGATAGATAGATATCATTTATTCGTATAACAATACAAGGATTGTGTTTGAAATAAAACTTAAGTCTAGAACAAAAAGCAGTGATACAAATATAAATAAATAAATTCACTTAAATCTAATTATAATGTCTATAAATCACTAAAAATTTCATCCAAACTATAGAAACACGTCCCATCACGACAGCCACACGATGAATTGCGCCGAAGCACCCAAAAATAGTAAAGTTTTAATTGTCTGAATGCATCGGAATAATGATTCCGATTTCTTATAAATATGAAAGCGTATTTTCGCCCAACAAAGGTTCTTGCAGTAGATATGTTATAAAATATAACAAAGGGTCTGGCCGGAATGCTATAGTAAAATCGCCCCTGGCTGATTATGGAATATTGTTATGCACGATTATTCGTTTTATTATAAGATATATTTTTGCTGAATATTATCCCTTAAATACTAACGGTTAGTGAAAAATTAAAAAAAAATTAAAATCTTTTTTAATTTTTTTTTAGCCATACTACTTTACCAATTTATTTGGTTTTTGGATATTTTATACATATATTTAAGATACATCTACACAAAAAAAATAAATGCCCTAGGTGGTTTTGAAGCACATAATTTTGACTGTGTAAGTTTTTATATATTTTTTTTTTATTTTTGGAAGTTAGCGACACCTACCATATTTTGATATAAAATACGCAATTTTATGTTCTATTACATATATTTTTTTGAAAAAAATTGGTTTGGATCTACATAGTGGAAATAAGTTTTTTTTTGTATCAAAGGGTGAAAATAAAGAAGAACACCCTGAACTGCAACCACCGTAAATAATGAAAATTGTCAATGCTACGCAAAATAGACACTTTTATTTTTGAAAACAACCAATACTACAGCCGTATTTTTTTTTATTCATTTCCATTGGTTGGGAATCGAACCAGTCAAATATAATGAGAAAATCATGAAGTAATGTATGGTACATCATATGCCTTGGCTGTTGATAGGTACCTACACTGGCATTTTTTTAATATTATACTAGGTGTCCGCTTAAACTGATCGTAAACAAAGTAGAAATAAAATAATCGTTCTTGCAGTTGTGACAACTGACTTTTCTTACGATTATAAATCTAAACCTGCGTCACATAATTCTCTTTGAAACTCTGTGAAAACTGAAAACTACTTTCAGTAGTTCTTGAAATTTAGGGGGACAGCTAGCTTATAGAGGGCTCATACACCATACCTACATGAATAATAAACATGTTCTTGGAGTTTTAAGCTGTACTACCGTGTAAACAAATAAAAGTTAACAACGAAAAAATGTAAACATGACTTTATTTATTCATTTAACAAATACTTAGAATGCTTTTATTACTAAACACAACCTAATCGTTATCGCTGTCACTTTCGATGGCAATATTGAAACCTTCGTTTTTTAAATAAAGAGCTCAGTTTGAGATTAGGACGCGGGATTTTTGATAAATATCGGTCATATGGCAAAAATTATACATAGCTGATGCCATGTGACAAGCAACAGCCTACCGTCCTTAATCCATTAGCACATTCACAGCAATAGTTTTCAATTGCATCTTTTGTCGGGATTATACATTACAAAACATTTGTATTACTTTTTTATATGACGCGATTGTATACATATTTGTTTGGTCTTTTACATATGACATATTTATGTTACCTGTTTCATCCAAAATCTCAGCTAAATATGAAATGGCTTAGCCGTACTGATAAGTGCATGAGCCCTCTATAAGCTAGCTGTTCGCCTAAAATGAAAGAACTACTAAAAGTAGTTTTCAGTTTTCACAGAGTTTCAAAGAGAATTTGAACTTGATTAGAATTAGATTTTTTGACGACGCGGTTGGCTCAGTTTGTAAGCACTTGCCTACTGAGCCGGCGGTCCTGGGTTCGAATCCCGGCCAAGTCAAATATTTGTGTGATGAACTATTTGTGCCTGGGTCATGAATGTTATCTATACAGCGTGTATATTTGATATAGCCGCAAATTGAAGCCAGACGGAGATTTTAGTGCTATAATCTGATATTTATAACAATTATTAATTTAGCGTTAACTGCTATAGCGTAATTAATTTTTGAAAATTTTCTGAGCAGCAATGTATGGCGTAGTTATTACTAGTGACAGTTGTCATATCACGATGTTAAGTGTCAACAAACAACAACAAACAAATACATTGCGTGCTGAATTATTTTATATGGAAAAAAAAAGTTTGATTTTTTTAAATAATTTACGGTGCAATATATTAATAAATGCCTATACTAACACCCCGTAAAGTTTGCGGTAATATCAAATATACACGCTGTATATGTATGTATTTATATATTATGTATATCGTCGTCTAGTACCCATAGTACAAGCTTTGCTTAGTTTGGGACTAGGTCGATATGTGTAAGATTGTCCCTTAATATTTATTTAATTATGTGATGCAGGTTTAGTTTATAATCGTAAGAAAAGTCTGTTGTCACAACTTTGCAAGAACGATTATTTTATTTCTACTTTGTTTACGATCAGTTCAAGCGGACACCTAGTATAATATTAAAAAAATGGCAGTGTAGGTACCTATCAACAGCCAAGGCATATGATGTATCATACATTACTTCATGATTAATTTTCTCATCATATTTGACTGGTTCGATTCCCAACCAATGGAAATGAATAAAAAAAATACGGCTGTAGTATTGGTTGTTTTCAAAAATAAAAGTGTCTATTTTGCGTATCATTGACAATTTTCATTATTTACGGTGGTTGCAGTTCAGGGGTGTTCTTCTTTATTTTCACCCTTTGATACAAAAAAAAACTTATTTCCACTATGTAGATCAAAACAAATTTTTTTCAAAAAAATATATGTAATAGAACATAAAATTGCGTATTTTATATCAAAATATGGTAGGTGTCGCTAACTTCCAAATATAAAAAAAAAATATATAAAAACTTACACAGTCAAAATTATGTGCTTCAAAACCACCTATAATTCAGTGAATAAAGGATTTTGACCTTACAAACGGTCCGGTAGTTTTGAATTTTTGATATGTTGTCTAGGATGGTTAGTCAGTGTTTAAAATGCAAAATGCACAATTCCCCCCCCTCCGCGCCCGCCGCCATATTGAAAAAACCAGCACTCTCTTCATATTTTTGCTCATATCTTCCTTTAGGAGCATTTTAGCTAGAAAAAAGCTTCGACAATGTTATAGAGAGTTAAATTTACTACATTTTCCATTTTATATTTTTTTTCTAGGACAGATAGTTACGGAGATATGCACATTTAAAAAAACTTAAGAAATTGCAATTTCCAACTCAAAAACAAACTTCTGGATTATATCTTCGTTTAGGAGCATTTTAGCTAGAACAGTGCTTGGGTAATTTTGTAGAGAATTAAATTTACTATAATTTACATTTAAAATTTTGTTTCTAGGACAGATAATTACGGAGATATGTAAAAAATAAAGTCACATTTTCCGAAAATGTATGTAAAAATGGACATGAGTTTTATAACCAATTATATTTCCTACATGTTTTAATTTGTCCTAGACTAGTCCGTAACTGAATGACAGCGTTCTAAACCAAGAATTTTGAGTAATTTTCGGAAAATTCGACTTTTCCTGTTTTTTAAATGTGCATATCTCAGTAACTAACCGTCCTTGAAACAAAATTTGAAGTGCAAATTATAGTAAATTTAATTCTCTACAACATTGCCCAAGCTTTGTTGTAGCTAAAATGCTCCTAAACGAAGATATAATCCAGAAGTTTGTTTTTCAGTAGGAAATTGCGATTTTTACGTTTTTTTAAATGTGGATATCTCCGTAACTATCTGTCTTAGAAAAAAAATATAAAATGGAGAATGTAGTAAATTTAACTCTCTATAACATTGTCCAAGCTTTCTTCTAGCTAAAATGCTCCTAAAGGAAGATATGAGCAAAAATATGAAGAGAGTGCCGGTTTTTTCAATATGGCGGCGGGCGCGGAGGGGGGGGAATTGTGCATTTTGCATTTTAAAACTGACTAAACATCCTATACAACATATCAAAAATTCAAAACTACCGGACCGTTTGTAAGGTCACACATAGTACTTTAGTCTCTATTCACCGTGTTACTAGGGCATTTATTTTTTTTGTGTAGATGTATCTTAAATATATGCGTAAAATATCCAAAAACCAAATGAATTGGTAAAGTAGTATGGCTAAAAAAAAATTAAAAAAGATTTTTAATTTTTTTAAATTTTTCACTAACCGTAAGTTTTTAAGGGATAATATTCAGCAAAAATATATCTTATAATAAAACGAATAATCGTGCATAACAATATTCCATAATCAGCCAGGGGCGATTTTACTATAGCATTCCGGCCAGACCCTTTAATTTAGCCACAGAAAAAAAAAACATTTCGAAAATCATAATTGTGTATTGAAATAAAACATAAAGTTAGGATTGTTAAGTTAGGGTAGGGTAGTATGAAATCTAAATAAAAATATATGAAAGTGGTTTTCTGAATTATGAGAATTCGGAACAATAATCCCTTTAGACAAATAAGCTTAGCGTTCCTGTGGTACCTACCCTGTGGTTTGTGCAAATGATAAGAATAGCAATAGATGCACTATTACCTATGTGGACGAGACTAGATGGACGGATGACCTTGTGAGGGTAGCGTCCCGGTCCCGTCAATGGATGCGGTCTGTACGCCCGCGATAATACTTTGCGGCGAGCTGTGGGGAAGGCCTATGTTTAGCAGTGGGCGTCTGTCGTGGCTGATAGATAGAAAGATACACGTAATATTACGTTGAATGTCAATAATTTCCATTAACCGCAGTCCAAAAATAACACCCAAAACTCAAAAGCGAAAGTAAATCGGGACCCGTTGTAAAGCAATCAAGGAACAAAAACAGTGGTTTATTCGCAAACAACCGACAGACATCTGCCAAACGCCATGTTTGTCAAACATTCGTCACCCTCAATACTATAACGAATCATATCTCTATCAAGACCATAGCCATATACGACATTGTTCTTCTAAGTATACGATACTTCACCTATCTGTTCAACAACAAGTCCCAAGTCAATTCATTGTATTTTAAACTAAATTATTATGGGAGATGGTTGGAAGTGGACTGTGTTTGGTGGTGATTTAATGCCGTTTGGTTTTAAGTGAGAAGACAACAAGGATTTTCACGTTGTGTGTTTGGGACCGCTGTTGTTTTATGCAGTCGTCAGTGGGCTTGGCGAGACTAATATTGGGATTGGGATTAAAGATTTTTTGTCTATATGAACTGTTTTTAAAAACAATTTAGTAACAGAGATCGGAGAGGCTTATATCTCGATCGCATAAGCGCGACAGGGACAGACATCTTCTTCATTGGCTTGAAATATGTTGTTTCCAATCCTATCCTTTCCCCCCTTTAACATATGGGTCCTGCCATATGTTAAAGGGGGTTTATATACGCTCGACTGTAGGAGTCTCTATGTAGTTTCTAGTTGAGGCATGGTGTCATGAGCCCATTAGTCCAAAGTGCACGCATGACATGCTGTAGTTCCCCATTTAAATGTTGGTCGTCACAGATTCCCTTGGCTCTCTGAAACAAAAATGTACCTACCGTAGCAACTTGATTAGGATGGTGACGTGATTTAATAAAATAAATATTTTTATTATTTATTTTATTTTTAGCTGGATGTCCGTATATTATATAGTTTGGCCAACTGTGAACTGATTACAAAACTCAATTGAGGTCAAACTAACTCCCAGTTTACTCCCACTAGTCGCAACTCACCCCGGGCGCGTGATTACAAACGGAAGCTAATTCGGACCGCTTACCTACGTAATTTGATTATGCTTTGTATGTGAAGTTGTGTAACCATTTGGCTGGAGTTTGAACGTGGTCGTGCCCAAGGAATACAAACAAAAATAATGGGCCAAGAGCGAGTCGGAAGTTATATCAGAGACATCACTACATAGTATAAAACAAAGTCGTTTCCTGCTGTCTGTCTGTCCATCTTTAAAACTACGCAACGGAATGCGTTTTTTTAATAGATAGAGTGATTCAAGAGGAAGGTTTATATGTATAATACATGCACAATTTATTAAAACCAAAGCTCACGTAAACATTTTAACCGAGTTTAAACCGTTTTTATAATTATTAGGCAGTTAGGGCTGTCGGGGCAATTTTGTCTTTTGATTACATTATTGAAACGCAACACTTCATGAGATACAGCCTGGTGACAGACGGACAGACGGACAGATGGATAGCGGAGTCTTAGTAATAGGGTCCCGTTTTGTACCCTTTGGGTACGGAAACCTAAAAACTATAAGGAGATAAAAGTCGCCGTCGGCCGTGTCTCTCGACGTAAAGTCAACCAATTTGATTTCTAGGCCACTATAGAACCTTGTCACAATGACAATGATATGAAATTTCAAGCGGCTTTCATATTGACGTTCACTGTGACAAGGTACGAAATGGCCTAGGAATCAAATTGGTTGACTTTCCGAGAAAGCATTAAGATTTATGTAAAATATTATTTACCTATTATGTAAAATATGAAATTTATGATAATGAAACATGAATGAAACATGATAATCACGTTGGCTGAGGGGCCAAGGTGATTACTCATTTATTATTTACGGATTTATCATGTCCTACTTGTACCCTTGTCAACCAAATTTGCAAAATGGGCCTGTTTTTGTCATGAAACCCTAAGTGGATGTCTTCAAGCAGCCAATATCAGGGTACAAAAGGACTTAACTCACAGGATTTTCTAACTTCATATGTCTTTGTCTACACGCTATGCAGAAATTCCAAAGCTTAGGTACTTTCAAATACTCATATCTTATGAAATTGTTAGATGGCGTTGTAGATTCTGTGTCACTAAGTACAGGGGCGCTTTTACGATGATACACTCGTGGTTAATACGAGATTGGGAAAGTAAAAAAGACGATTTACGATGTGGCTTACGCTTGGGTTTGTCTTGTTTTGCGATATTCTAAAGAAATTAAAAATTTATTATTTTTAAGTGACAATATTTCTGTATCCAGAGATATGCAAACAGATAAGCTTACGACTACCTATTTATATGCCGCGTCCACATGCTTGGCAAACAACGGCAAACCTACAGGACGCAGTTATATGTTAGAGTGAGCACGACGTAGTTCCGTCTCTGCCAAGCATGCGGATGCGGCATTAGAGACGTTTCGGCAAGCTGCTAGTGCTACTGTTGTATCGTTTCGATGGTCTCATCACCGTCACGTTCTCTGAAGGACATGCTTGATTTAACCAACACAGATTAAGGATTATTTTTAGAATCAATGTCAAGTTTATATGAAATTTTATCTCTTAATCTATGAGTAAGTCTTATTCCAGTTTGGTTGAATCCAGTCTAAAGGTTCGGGTATCTATCCGTCCGTGTTTTTGGAACTACCCTCATTTGGTCCTGCCTCACTGACGAAGATGAGTGTCAATTATTGTTAAGCTTCGGGTTTCTATTAGTTAGGAAAAGCACAAATTGATATTTTCAGCCTGTTAAAAACTCTTCTAAAGCACTGAAATCGACGTCTGAAATTTTAACCTAGCCTACCGGCGTAACATTATGCTTCTCAGTACGTTTATGTATTTCGAACAGCGAAATGTCAGTTAATTTTCTTCCAACAACTTTAAAACAAACAAAATAATTTGGAATCCATTCCAATAATTAAGTTGCTTCAAATCGAATCAAGGCTCCGTGGCTCGCAGTCGCTACAAGTTGCTTAATAACTGCCAACTTTGCTGCCGCCCTTAAAATCTACTCTGATTTCGTAATTTGTTCTAAATTTAATAAAGGTCATGGATATTTGGGGCAGACCGAGGCTGTTATCTTGCTAGTTACATGGTTTAAGAAAATAAGGTATAGCATTCCGGCTAGTGAGACTTTATACGTCACTGATTAATATAAAAATAAGGAAAAAAAATATTTTCCTACAAGCAATACAAACAAAATATGCATTTATGCATTACAGTTCTCATTTTATGAGATTCATATAGGTAAAGAGGGAATCGGGGAGTATTATGTGATACACCACTGGCAACACAGAAACGGATTGAATGAATTTTAGTTACCGATGTTTGTTATAAATAAAGACTTGGCTTTAAGGTCTATTTTCCAGGCCATAAAATTCCCAAAAAAAACAGAACCAACCAGCCAGTTAGTGTCAGTCCTACCCAGGAATAGTGGCGCTAAAAACACCTTTCATATGGTAATAATGTCCAGGGGCCCTATGATGGTTGCTTTTATCACGCGATAAATAAGTGATAAAGAATCCGTCACGTTTTGACATATTGCGAGTGTGAGTGACAGATGCTTTGTCACTTATTTATCACGTGATAAACGCAACCATCATAGGCCCCCATATGTCATTTATTTGCATTAAACGTCAGTATCGATTTGTCACCAAAAAAATTCAAAACATTGTTTTCCGGAATGCTGCTCAATCCTTCGTTCTTCATGCGAACTGCATACTGAATCCTAAACTTTTGCCCTTCATCATTGTGGATAGTATTGGCTTTATGATGCAAAAATTACTTGAAAATTGCGAATTATTTTGTTTTGCTTCATCTTTGTTTACGACAACTCACTTACTTTCAACGTCATTTGCCATAAATTTGTCGTTGCCAGTACAAATTATTCTTGTGTCGGAGGCCAAGACTTATTTTGGGTCGCATAGCCAGCGCAGTTAGTTTTTTAGTTAGTTAGTACAAATATTAGTACCACTAAAAATATATAACAAATAGCTATATTTATTACAGAAAACAATCCACTTTTAATACTAGGAGGGCAAAAATGACACACAGATACACGTGTTAAAGTGAATCTAATAACAATCCTTTTTTTCGTCGCTGATTAAAAGTATGCACTTTTCCTTATTGTCATATTCATGACGCTGCTGTATTTATAGAGGTCATATTTTTAGAATTGCACGGAACCAGGTGTGCTTATTGTACATGCCCGAAACTGAATGTTTCCTTATGTGTAAACTGATCACATACACTTATTTGTATGTGCGTTTATTTACCGATAATCCTGCAGTCCCTTTTTAAATGAGCCTTGTCAATTTAGGCTGAGTTAGGTAGGACCCTTAGGAGGATGTAGGCATCTGGGCAAAGTCGCAAAAACAACTTTTTCGCCAAATTCCGTATACCAACAAAATAGGAACTAGTAGTCCGAAAGCTACACGGCATTCTACTTTGGGTCATCTAAAGAATGAAAGTATCAGGTTCTGGGGGCCTATGATGGTTGCTTGTATCACGCGATAAATAATTGAAAAAGCATCCGTCACGTTTTGACAAAATGCGAGTGTGAGGCAAGCATCCTGCGCTCCTATTTTAAAGCGGATTCTTGAATGTCGCATCGTCGATTAACACACTTCATTCCATACCACTTTTGTGGGTAAGAGGGTTGGGTCGTATCTAGATATGACAACCCGTCACACAACGGATCAGCCCAAAAAGCTTGGACATTGTATGGCAATCCATTATCTATAGACGGCGTCTTTGGGCCCAATTTCTATTTATAGTTTATTTATTTATAAGTGAAGTTTTTTTAATTTAAGTTCTCAATGATTATTTGTAAGGTTTATTTTAAGGTCTAGTTTTATATTCAATGTTTGTTCTCCCTCTATCAATGTCTACAACCCGTTTACTATAACCTGGTATTTGGCGTCGCATACAAATGAGGTCCAAACTTAGAGTAAGCGGGTTGTATCAGTCCTCCCCTCCCATTCCTCCTATTTTAGCGTAAGTAATAAACACCCTCGTACATAAATACCATATTATAACAACATTCTTTGAAATATTTAACACCAAACAACCAATATTCGAACAAGCTATCCAAAGCTTCAACCAACTCTCAGACTATACCAACATACAACCTACTTTTTCGCCCTCGTTACTTCTCCAAGCCACTTTTTTAGGGACCTACCATTCCTATAAAGGCTGTTATTAGGCAGCTGACGCCTGCCTCTATTTAGCGTTGTTCTGGCTAAATATTTGCCCAATGTCGGGGCAAAAAGGCCTGGGAATTTTATATTGCCTTTCCGATCGCCCGGTTTCCCCCGCCTTAATAAAAAGACGTATGTGTAGAAGTCTTATAAGCGATTGACTCTTTCAACGTTGTAAGCGACACAAGTATTACATTGCAAAACCACCTGTGTCTCTAGTGAAATAAATGTTATGTTTTAGTCAAATGATTCAGTCAAATATGATTGAGATGTTACATGATCGATACCTATGTAGTAATGTCGTTTTTTGGTGGTGGTGTTCTAGTTTCCTCGATGGCGTATAAAGGTTTTATTGCTCCAACTGTTTTATCGTAAAGATATGATAGAGTTATCGGGGTTTTATTTGACTCTTATGTCTATAAATGATTATTATACGTACAAAGAGCGTTTTAATAGGAAATTCTTTATAGTTAAGCCCTTATTATATGTGCTAAATAAACATACTTGTATCATTTGAACCAATTTTAATTGACCCAGTTTTTGTCTGTGTTTACATGACGGGTAATAAAATGTTATATATATGTGGGTGATAAAATATTTTATTTTACATGATTTGATTCCAATAACTGAAGCTATTGAAGCTGGAAATCTTTATAAGTACATTTTATGATACGATTTTAAAATTAGTAATTTATATACATAATCGGAAATTTTATTAGTCGGAAATAATAAATAAATAAATATTAGAGGACAACCTTACAACGAGCCCCAAACTATTTAAGCAATGCTTGTACTAGGGGTACTAGGCGCCAATAAACATAATGAGATATGTATATACATAGGTAAATACATAGAAAACATGCATGGCCCGGGAAGAAACATTCGAGTTCATCACACAAATATTTGCCCTTGCCGGGATCGCACCTAAGACCAGCGGCTTTAGGCAGTTGCAGTACCTACCTCTGAGCGAACTGCGATGCCAAAAATAATAATTTTCTCTCGTATGCATTTTTCCGAAAACCATTACCGATCAATGATTAGTTTTATATAATTTCTGCGACGGGATACAAACCTAAATGTTTGTATTTCATTCATTATTTATATAACAACATTGCTTGGCTATATTGAAAATTAAATCCAGGATTAAAGTAAAATGTCATGCTGATGCTATGGGACAAATTTAATTTTTGTGGGCCCTCAAGACAAGATTTGTCATAAATAAAAATTAAATTAAGTTCAATTTTGTTCCAGATCTAGCTCAAAGCCAGATGCTATGCCGGGGCGTGTCCACGCACAAGGTGTGCGGGCTGCGTGCGCAGACGCCGCGCATCTCGTTCACGGGCAAGGACGAGGATCCTCACGAGTTCCGGCGCAAGAGCGCGAGTAGCCGACTCGGCAGCTCGCCGCGAGCGAGTATTGGGAGCGAGGAGCGGGCCGATGGACTCGTGCTGAGGTGAGTCAGACTGTCAAAGCTCGCTCACAAAGACAAGGATCCTTATGAGTATCCAAGAGCGCCAGCAGCCGTCTCAGTAGCCCAACGCGAGCAAGTATTGGGAGCGAGGAGCGGGCCGATGGACTCGTGTTGAGGTGAGTCATAGAATGTCATAGCTCGCTCACAAGGACGAGGATCTTCACGAAGACGCAAGAGCGCGAGCATCCGGCTTGGTAGCTCGCCGCGAGCGAGTATTGGGAGCGAGGACCGCCCGATGGACTCGTGCTGAGGTGAGTCATAGACTGTCACAGCTCGCTCACAAGGACGAGAATCTTCACGAGGACACAAGAGCGCGACCAGCCGGCTCGGCAGCTCACCACGAGCGAGTATTGGGAGCGAGGAGCGGGCCGATGGACTCGTGCTGAGGTGAGTCAGACTGTCAAAGCTCGCTCACAAGGATGAGGATCTTCATGAGGACGCCAGAGCGCGATCAGCCAGCTCGGTAGCTCGCCGTGAGCGAGTATTGAGAGCGAGGAGCGGGCCGATGGACTCGTGCTGAGGTGAGTCCTAGACTGTCATAGCTTGCATTTTACACAACCTACCTGCTGTGTAAGTTCATAAGCGGCTTTTGGCAGACATCATTACACACACTCACACATAGTTTGCGGTAACTTATCATTAGGCAAGCCATACGAGCATACACTTATTATTTACCATTACAGTAAAAAAAGTGAATCTGGAACATTGTTAAGGACTTTTTAAGTAATCAGTAAGATTTAAATTGGCAATGCTATTGGAAGTAGAGCGCAGCTCTTGGCGATGCAGCCTCTGATACCAGTCAATAATTAGTAGACTACCAAACCTTCGTTTCTCTTCTATAGACCACATACCATTGATACAAATTCTGCTTTTACGAAAGCATGTTTTAATCATCGACTTTCGTCACTCATCAATCACGTCAAGATGTTGTTTTTGACCTTTCCACTTTTCTTATAGCTTCTTACTAAAGGCATTAACGGCGCAGCTCGAATAATAAAAATCCCCATCTTTCCCTACCGCCATATCCCCCTGTTAGATATAACGTGGCAAATATTTGTGTGATGAACTCGAATATTTCTGCGTGGGTCATGGTTGTTCTATGTATTTAAGTATATATTTATTTATATTTTGCCGCCTGGTAGGAGCGAATATGTATATTGATTTTTATCATGGCCATGTCCGTGATATAGCCGATTGATCGCTGAAATTGCTAATTATCAACGTCTATTGATTATTTGATTGGAGCATTGTTAGTACTAATACGCACTAAGGGTAAATAGTTATTTGTGCAACAAGAGAGCAAAGTTGTTTTTTGTTGCGAGTGCTGATTTTGAGTCCCGAGCAAGCGAAGGATTCTACGTTTGAATCACGAGCGTAGCGAGTGATTCTATGTTAGAATCCTGAGTGTAGCGAGGGACTCAACAGCACGAGATGCAAAAAACTTTGCTCTCGTGTAGCACACACAACTTTTCACCTCATCAGCGAGAACATATTCGACATTTTGTGCTTTTCCTTCCAACGTATGTTTATAGTCTTTGTTGCTGATTTCAATAATATTATTAATCGGAAAATAGATAAGTGCTGCTTAAAAAGGAATAACAATATAATTTAATTGAAATTATAATCAACCAACCAACGCGGTTATTGTCATTATTTGATCAAATTGGAAGATATAGCAGATACATGACGTGTTTATTTATAAATACATGTTATATTACGAGATTTTGTTTATAAATTGATTAATATTTTTACTCCTAAAACACCAAACAAAATAAATGCAAAAGAAAATAACAATAAAACTACGATATGAACTCGATATTTTTTAAGGTATGTTTCGAATATGCATCTATGATAAATGGTGAAATTATAAATTATTATTATATTTACAATAAGTAATAAGTTGAAAAATCTTATTTTATTTGAGCAATGATCTATTGTTTTATAATTATAATAGGCACAATAATTTTAAATTCGGTCGTTAAATAAAAATACAATAAAGAAAAAAAAAACGTTGCAATTAAAACTTTTTCGGTGTTTTTAATGATTTTTTTGGTATAACGCGTATCCGAACTGTTCTCAATCGAGGTCGGATTTGAAAATCGAATTTCAAATTGATAAGTTTCTATCCCTCTCTTTTATATACATATGAAAGAAACAGAGTGCATCGAGATTCAAATGATTAGAATTTTATAATTAACCTTTGGCTGAAGAATGACAATTCGTGGTCAGATATTGAAAAAATTAAAAAGCTACTTTCTACTCACGCTCGAAACAAAATCGCATTTTGTTCACTGTTATCTGACAGCAAAATCGCCATGTTTGAGCTGGTGAGGTGAAAAATATATTATATAAAAGATCAGATATTGCTCACATGGTAGCTGTGGCTTTATTATATCAACCTATGATAGATCGCTAAATTCTGCCATAATACAGCTCACAAAAGATGCATATTTTCGTTTCATTCCGTTGATTAGTGGGAGGCGTTTAAAGTATGTCATACTGATATACGTTAAAGATGAGATACGGCCCACAAGGCAACCGTGGTTCACCTATTCAGTTACCTACGATACATCGCTGAAATCTGCCGTATTCAGGCGAGCTCACAAAAGATGCATATCTTTTCGGTTTCGCGCGCTTGACAATGGCCCGCTAAAAATAGTTGCTCCAATTCGTAGCACCTCCACTACGTGCTACGAAGTGCTACGCCGTAGAGGCTCTAAGAATGTGCGGTTTGTCCAATTGAAATGTAATGTAAATAGTTTTCCCTGCGCGGTTTAATCGTGTTTCAGTTATATTTGGGAACTAATTTATATTCAGGAGTAAAAAGTAGCCTATCATTAAAATCGGATGCTCTGTTATTACGTGAAAAGAGAACAAAGCAATAAAGCAATGTTTTTCTTGCCATACACCAACTCGCTACTACATTATCTTGGTTTATCCTTATGATGTAATGACATCGCCTGTTTTTATCATAGACAGCAAAAACGATAAAATACACAGCAACAAGAAAGTGTTAATATATCGTTCTGTTATGAACAATAACTGTGACTAAAAACAGTAATTGTTAACACCTCATAATACTTGGACAAATATGGTTCATCCGAAATATCCACATCATTTCTACGTCATATTTCACAATTAATAATGGAGGAAGTGTCCATATTTTATTGTGCACATAAACTCCCTTCCATTGTTGCACCTTTTAGAACATCTTTACTGCCGTTTTTGCTCCATTTCCTTACGACTTTTCGTATTTGGAGCAGCATTACAAAGTGTTCCAAAGTCTTAAGTCACCTTTAATTTCCTGCTATTTTATCTTGGCCTTTATGCACATGGTTATAGAGTTGTCGTGGCGAACATTACTAGTCATGTCAAAAGGCTTATCAATCAGCTTGAGGTCAGAACGCCCTGCCCCGTTATTAACGAGGTATTTGCTTCATTAATTATGTAACTTGAGTTCTTAGTTCTTCCCGCCACGGTTAATGTTTCACTGCGAGCATGCAAAGGAGGGTTTTAGAGATAATTTCTAGCTACCTGCAACTACTGGTTACGTACGGTCAACGTCAAAAAGAGTTTTTATACTCGCATACTATCTGTCAGTTATAAATTTCACAGACAAAATCACAATAACGTACTTTTAATTCTGTACTAAAATTCTATACTCTATGGTACCCGCTACAGAACTTTAATATTCATAAGACATCTCTCTACTCAACTCTAATAATCTAAAAAAGAGAACATCAGCACATTTGATTTAAAAAAAAACACGCTACTGTTCACTGATTGGTTGAAACTACTTGTCAAAAAAATGTATCAGTCATGTTTTTGGAATGATGATTAAAGTAAAACATGTTTTTCTGTGTTTTGCTCTTACAAAAAGTATCGTATGCAATAGTTACACAATTAGGTCTTAAAATCTCGTACCTTACTTAGCGCACTCGGCAAGCCTCGTGACTTAAACGCGGTACTCGACTTTAAGAACTTTCATGGTGCAACGATTGCATAAAATACTATTAATGTGCATACTAAAATTGACTGTTACTTTTGGGGCTGATTGTACGATTTCTCAATAGAATTATAAAATACAAAAATTGTATTGAAAATTTATTTTTTATGGAAAAGAGTTACTGTTTTAGCAAAAATCTTAGAGTCTTGGCATTATGTACGCCTTTTGTACACTACATTTAAATTATTAAAAAATGTATGAAACATGTAATGTCTCATTTTTTTAAATGTAGGTGCATACCACAATTTTTATATTAAACCGACCAATCCAGATTGAACCAGCAATCCGGGTTCGATCCCGGTCACTTCCACCAGGTAACGCATTAAAAAATTTCTTTGAGCTTTGATCTTTGTATCAATGGTTTTTATTATTTGTGCAATAAAGATTAAATAAATAAACAGTATAAATGCACTCCTACACGTAGGCTTCAGTATCACGCTCCCAAACACAATTAGACACGACCTCGACACGAACGTTATCTCCCTGAGATAGCTCATCCCGTGCTACTTATTAGAGGCCCACCGCATCTAATAGGATCTTAATCTACCGCCGCCATCGCTGTAACGCATCTAACCATGTTTACTTCTAAACCCCAGGACACATGCCTGCTTGTGAGGTAACGCAGTCGTTATCGAGAATATCGAGTAGGTAACCTATTATAATGAAAATATACTTTCATCAAATTAGATACCTATGTAGGGTTCCGTAGTTTCCCATCCTTCACGATAGACGAAAATTACGATAAAGATTTAAATTACAAACAAACAGACAGACAGACTAAAAAGTGTTACGATTACGGATTGTGCTAACGAAAAACGTCCTAACTTACTAGTTAAGTATACTTACCAATACGACTTTGAAGTAGGTACTTTCAGAACTTTTTTATCAGCAGTAGGTTAAAAAAGTTGTGACTAATTCTCAACCTTCTGAAGTCTTTAAAAATGCTCATTGAATCCACCGCCAATACCCTGTGAAATTATTAAAAAAAGTTCGTTCCAATTTTGAAATTCATTCACACCTCGACGCGCTTATGATTTATTCAGCTTGGGGTTCAACGTTCAACCGACGCCTTTGACGAAAAATTTTAAATATGGAAAATAAAATAGGATGGATAACAGATTGTAAGAAAATCTACATGAATATACTTCTTTTGTATGTAGGTTGAGGAGGATGTAAGTTTGTGCTCCTAACGAACTTACAAACTCCATTATTAAGTAGGAATAAATCTGGATTCCTTAAACATAGGTATCCAATAAAATCCTTTTATAATATTTATTAGAAGAGCTCGGACTAATTACTACAAAAAAAATACTATTATGAAAATTTGGGCATAAGTTTGTGAAGGCCAACATTTAATGGGTTGAAGCCTAACAAAAGGGACCTGATGAAGAATTAATCTATCAATTATTTTCTATCACTACTAATTAACTGACCCAATCAAGTTATATAATCTATCGATAACACGAGCTCTATTTTACTACCGAATTCCCATCGGAATAACCGATGGGCATCGATAAAATCGTCATAAAAGGTGTACAATCGCCCGCGAATGGGAAACCGTATTTTTGAGAGTTTGAAGGACCTTAATGCGAGAATCGAAAAGCGAAATTTGGAGCCCTAGATGCCAGTGAAAATAAATTGAATGCAAGCCGACTCACCCAATTGCAGCCTGGCCTTCTTCGAGTCGGTACCGACAGCTTCCCTTCTCGAGCTGATGCTGCACAGGTTCTCAGGATGATATTCCAAGATTGGGCGCGCTTCCACACAATTACCACAATATTTCAAATTTTTGTTTCACGACACACAGGGCTTACGCGTCTAGTAGCGAGCAGCCATACATAATAATCTACCCTCAACTGGCAATATTTAAATAAATGTATAGAACGCGAATCTACCCTACCAAAACTGTCACTATATATATATAAGGTGCATTCCAAAAATACAAAATTATCGATAAATCTTACAAAACTAAATTTATAAAATGGCGTACGGATGCAACAAAAGGTTTATGCACGGGTTCTTACCGCTACGACAACACGCCGTAAAAAAGAGCGGGGACATATGACCCCCTCTGCAGAAAAAGTTGCGCGACCTAGTATAGAATAAAATAACTAATAACATTTAATTAATCTATCAATTATTTTCTAGCACTACTAACTGTCCCAATCAAATCATCTATCTATCGATAAACCAAGCTCTATTTTACTACCGAACTCCTATCGGAATAATCGATGAGCATCGATAAAATCGACATTAACGGTTTATGCACGGGTCCATACCGGCACGACACCGCGCCGTAAAAAGAAAAATAAAAGGACCACGTAAAACACCGGTTTAGTGCCGTATTAAAAACACCGTTAATTTTTAAGCTATTTGTTCCATAAATTGTTAAGTACTACGTAAAAGTTTAATCCTCCGATGAATTCTGTTTTGAAACTATTTAAATAGTAATTTTATTCATACCTATTGAGATGTGGATCAGTTTGATGAATGAAAATACTTATGAAACTGGTTTAGGGTGCGTTTCCATTAAAGCGGGGCGGAGCTTAGACGTGCGGAATAGACCAATCACCTGGGGGCCTATGATGCTTGCGTTTGTCACGTGATAAATAAGTGACAAAGCTTCTGTCACTCACACTCGCATTTTGTCAAAACCTGACAGATGCTTTGAGTATGTATCGCGTGATAAAAACAACCATCATAGGCCCGCTGAGTTGAAATCTGTATTTCTCTGCTTCACTATTGTGATTGATCGATCCCACACATCGTCGCTCCGATCCGCTTCTGTCACACTCACGTCGTCGAATATCGCACCGTTTCGAATTTTATTGCAATGTGTCTGAGACTCACGTGTTTTCTATGTAGATAAAACAGTTCGATGAAGTCTCAAATTGACGTTAAGTTGGTTTCTATAGTACAAATTTTCTAAACTAAGCTCATCCACTTAAGAACTCAATACCATTGAGTGGTTAACCACAAATTAACATAACGAGCTCGTAGTAAAAGCAGATTGTAACCACCTTGGAAGGTTAATATAGATTATCGACTCTATTTCCTTGGAAATTAGACTACAAAATACACTAACAGAATAATGGTGATCATAACTTTTTTGGAATTTTACAACCGCCCGACTCTCAACAAGAACGTACTATCTAGAAAAAACCGGCCAAGTGCGAGTCGGACTCGCGCACCGAGGGTTCCGTACAAACACTTTCCATCCCTAAGTGGTTAAGTTAAGTTTGCACCTGGTATGTAGGTATAGCGCCCCATATAAATTAGGTGCAAAGTTAGGTATTAAAATATTAAAAAAAAACTACTTACTAGATCTCGTTCAAAACAATTTTCCTTGGTAGTTTTTATAGTAATGTACATCATATGTTTTTTTTAGATTTTTCATTTTCTTATTTTAGAAGTTAGAGGGGGGGGGCAACTTTTTTCCACTTTGGAAGCGTCTGTCACGCAAACTATTCGGTTTAGAAAAAAAATATCTTAGAAACCTCGATATCATTTTTGAAGACCTATCCATAAATACCCCACACGTATGTATTTGATGAAAAAAAAAATCTTGAGTTTCAGTTCTAAGTATGGGGAGCCCCCAATATTTATTATTATTATTTTTTATTTTTGCATCAAAATCTTAATGCGGTTCACAGAATACATCTACCTACCAAGTTTCAACAGTATAGCTCTTATAGTTTCGGAAAAAAATGGCTGTGACATACGGACGGACAGACGGACAGACAGACAGACATGACGAATCTATAAGGGTTCCGTTTTTTGCCATTTGGCTACGGAACCCTAAAAAGGACTATGAACTCCCATTATCAACCATTTTAAACCTATTCAACAAGGAATAAGGTTGAAAATTCAATATCCACGCAATGTAGTTCTAATCTTTTTTTGTAAGTAACTGGTTGGCGGTTACGAGAACAAAAGCAAATAGGATTGTATTAGACACAATACCATTGTGAATGCAGGTAAGTGGATGAGCTTAGTTTAGATAATTTCTACTATACTAGTATAATTTATGACACTGTGTCCAAGGGTTGTGTAGGGGGTATTTGTATTTAAACACAATGTCTACGAAGTTGATTTAAATAAGAATTTGATAAAAAAAATAAAACTTTTATTTTGAAAATCTGAATTAGCTGTCATTGCAGATTTTAGTATTTTGTTCTAAAACCTTTTGCAATGCTAAAACTATGCCATGTTTCATACAAAATACACAAATAAGATTTTCCATTTATTTTCCACTACTTAATATAAAGAGGAAGTTAAAATTAATGTTTCATTAATCTATCTAAATTCGTTAGTTTGGGCACTGGGTATGTAAACAACCGCTGATACGAGCAGAAATGTTCAATACGTCTGGAAAAATCCATTCAGGGTTATTAGTTACATGAGGAAAAAACCCTGATAAGGGTTATCTTTGCAAAATTACGAAAAGCAGTAGTCACTTACGACCGGTTAAATTACAGTTTATAAAAAAATTTATATATTTTACCCCTAGGTACGTAACACACTTTTTTCTATTGCACTATTTATAGCCGAAACATAATAAAAGACAGTATGAGCGTCTTATACGATAACTTTGGCCATGATTACGCCATAACTAACAAACACCAGCTGTTCTCAATTCTGGGGCTCAAGAGAAAAAGGTCCAACTCTTATTATATCAGTAAGAAACTTAACACCTCCTTGGTATGTTTTCATTCAATATAACCTCACGTATACGTTCCAAGGCATAAACAATTTGCTTTACTGCTTCTAGTGAACGTAATGTCCTTTACCTTATAAGACAAGCAACACAAATGAGTGGATATGCGTAAGTCTGCAATTAGGGCCTGGCGATCATCCATGACTCGTTTTTTTTAATCAACGAGGAAAAATATTGCTTCGTGGTGCGAAACACTATTTTTCACCTCACTACAGCTAGGAAAATGCAAGATGCAAAAAATGCAATAAACATATAAAAATCATATTTAATTTTACCCTCTATTGAACATATCTAAAGACATAACACACTCAAATTCAAACCAAAAAACAAGAGAAAAGCACACATGCATCACAGAGAATCAGAATCATCGTATTCGAAATACAAATGACTTTTGCACTCTAGCGGATAAAATAGACTTTTGCACGCAGATTACGCGCTATAAACAGGGGTTTTCCGAGCGAGTGAAGTGAAAACTTACTTTCTGGCTTATTGCTCGAGCGAGCGAAGCGCCACCGTTTCAACTTGGTCATAAATTCTTTATTTCCGAATTCCGAGAGTTTGGATGTCCGGCTGTTCTAGCCTCCAGCCGATTTTTATTTATTATTTATCAGCCATTAAAAAAACACGCAGTACCTACCTTTAAAGCTCATATAGCTTCTAGTAATCTTGGGCAAGGGTGATCAAAGTGTAGGTACTACTACAACTATACAGTAAATTCATGTCATGACCAACAAGATGATTCCAGCAAATTATTCTTTTATCTATGGGATTATAGATTTTTTGCTCTGTTGATCGTGGCTCGCTTATTGTCTGAAATTTATTCATAGCCTTGTTCTTTGTTCGACGTTTACTTTTCATTTTCTCAATTTGCTTTAAGCGTCGACAAATTTGATATCTAAGTAGTTGATGTGAGGTAAGATCGTCTACAAATAAATATGTCGTTGTGAGTTTCGTTAAGGATATTTGAAATACTTCTGAATCTACTTAAAATAGTTTTAGCCAATTTAATCCTCAACGAAAAAGAAACACATTTTAAATACACTTTCTCCAATTTAAATTTTTGAAGGTATTCCTCTAGGTACACTTTATTAAGTGTTAACACTATTTTATAAAATAGCTGTATATTGCAGGTTGTAATGATGTGTATTTTTGTAGTTTGTCATGGTCTTATTTTACTCAGTGTTAAATGAAAAAAGATGATGGAATCATTTCTGTGGCTCTAGTGAAAAGGGGTTAAAGTGCACTTATGACCTTTTTGCGTTATATACACCAAAATGCACAAAAAAAAATTGCGCATCTTTTGGTGTAATCGGAGCTAAGTTATCTTTTGAAATGACAAAGTTAGGATTGTGCCAAACGGTATATCTGGTGAATTATGTCGTGAAATATGGTGCAACTAAAGATAACATTGAACAATTTGGTGTTTTGCATGTGGAGAACGATTTAAGTTCATTTGTCTCTTTTGAGGCATCCTGTGTTAAAGGATCAATGTTTACTTATACCTTTTTACATAACAAGATTACAAACCTTAAATAATATAAATCGACTTTAATCTGTATTCACTACTTCATGTTAAACATTAATGGTATAAGTCGAATTGTATCTCTTATGAAATCTGATATTTAATGATCAATGTTTACTTGTACCGATTTGCACCAGCAATTTACCCATAATTTATAAAAATAAATCGAAATTAATCCATATTCACGAAAAAATATGTAGCATTTATGGGTGTATATAGACTTATACCAGTGAGATGTATCATTTTACACCACGACGATTACTTGTATCAAGAAGTTTGTATTATAAATTCTCTTCGCTATCGTTTATTTTAAGTACACTTGAATCAAATAAATCATCCCATTATAAAATTTGGCTCACCAGTTAGACTGACCTACAATAGTGATGTAGGCATTTTTTTTAAGTTGTTTAACTTGCAATGTATATGTTACTATGTTTGTTCGGGATATTGCAATGCAATTTTAAAGCAGAATATCTGCAACTGATTGAGCTGAAGGTTTGCCCAAGTACCTACTTCCTACTTAAATATGACAATATAATAATATGGTACCGTGGGACTGGTCTATTAAAAATATTTTTAGTTTGTTACACAGAATGGCAGGCCGATCTCGAATCAATCGAATGCTCAAACTTGTTGAGGAGAAAGGTGACAATAATTGTGTCGGCTCTATTAGCACTCCTGAAATAGGCAGAACGTAGTGTTCACTGATTCTGACTCAGAAAATTTACGAGAAACGGAAGAAACCGGAACGGCAGAAGAAGCAGAGCAACTTCCGTTTTGGGACAGAGTCGGTCAACGACGAAAACGACAACCTAAAAAAAGTGAGAAAATAAACATAGCCACTCAATTGCTTCGAATTTTGAGTTGGACTCTATTTATATAATAAAATAAGAGCGGTGACAGGTAGCCGTAGTTACCAAAAGCAATCTAGTGGATAGGGAGGAAAGGAAAAAGAGGAGACATTTTGGTAAATAGTATGAAACAAATAGTATGAAAGCAAAAAAAATAAGGAGAGAGTTTAGATGCTAGGAAAATTTTAAAATAAAATGCGCAATAAATATGCAAGAACTAAAAAAAAAATATTTGAGAGTTAATAGGGCTTTAGGAGAATATATAACAAAAGGGTTCAGTTCATTGCTAATTTAATTGAATTAAAGTTTAAAAACACAAAAGTACATGCAACAACAAAGAATAGACAGTTTGCCAATTATTTAAAAATAAAGACGAGAGTGTTATCGCATTTGCAGAGGCTGGTAATGCGATAATCATTTGACGAAACATCAAAGTTTGTTCCGGGAGTAACTGAAAAACTTAAAATCAGTAAAGAACTTGTCCTAGATTCAGCGTGATGGATAATGCTGAGTACCACAAAAATAAGTAAAAGTGGATTGAAAGCCGTCAAAGAACATATTTCATTATTTCCTGTATAAGAAAGATTTACAGAGGTCCAATACGGATATCGGTAAAAAAACGTTATTTTTTGTTAAATTTGACAAACCCGAGTATAAGATCTTTTACGAAAAATTGTTATGTTCTGAAGATGTGGTAGATTCCTATCCTTTGGCGCCAACAGAGCACAGGCAAGAATTGATTTTATACAAGAATTAAAATTTTACAAGCGGACCCTCAAAACGTGATACATGTTATTTTCCGTGTCTAAATATTCACAATTGCGATAAAATTTTAGTATAAGGTCTCATACTAAAAGTTATTCGTAATTGTAAGTCAACTGGAAAAACTAAATTTTGTACTTATCTCGTTTTAGGTACTTATTATCTTGTATCGCTTAAGAAAGTTGATTACTTACTTAATATTTTATTCTTTTTGATGAAAGTCCAAAAGTTAAAAACGATAAGAATAATTTTATATGCTAATGTTGACTTTTTCTGTTATTTTTGTAATAAAGAATAAATAAAAATGAAGATTTTTTATTATCACTGCACCGCCAAAAATGATATAACTTCTAAAAAACCATTGGTAAAAGTGTGTTTATATTACAGTACACCTAAATTAATTGAGTGCAAAAGGGTAAAAGTTTGTTTTCTTAGGATTATCTCTGAAATAAAGCTCTTAAATGATAGGTTTCGTTTAGTTAGGTATTTCTTATTTAGGGTGTTCATGTATTTTTCCTTTATAAAAGGAGATAACTTTAAATAAACCGAACAGCAAGTCCATTTACACTTTCTAAAATAATGGTGAAAATTGGTATAAGTTCAGTTATATTCCCGGGTAGTGTAAGTGTTATGGGTGAAAAGGGGTATAAAGTAAGTTATGTCCTTAAGAACACGTTTTGGGACGGATATAAGTCACATTTTTTTTTAACCGTTAACTTTGGAGAAGTAAGAATATTACCCCGTGAAAGAGGATTTTTTAAATATTAAAACTGCATTAAAAGTTTATTTGTAAGTATAGTGGTTGAACTACAGTGATCAAAAGTCTGAATAATTTTAAGCCGCAACGGTTTTTTGCGTCTCCTGTAAAGTAGTGTTTTTCGAGTTTAACCCCTTTTCACTAGAGCCACAGATTTGTACATGTAGAACCCTATAAAAGGCGAAAATTTTGTTCATTTTAAAAACTGGGAACACTTTAATCACAGTTATGCTGTGACAGATTACTCTTGCGTTGAGGGACCCGCGGCTGCCGCCGACGAAATTATACAGACTAATTGAGCATACATTTTGTTATACGATCTAAAATATTAGAAAGAAAGAATGAAATACATTTATTCGTGACGTGACCATAAAATATTACTTAAGGGGTATGACAAAAATAATAAAATATAAAACAATAGGCATCTATAATAATTATGGCTGTGCCACGAAATGGTGAAAGGTGTCAGCATGATGCTAGTTCAAGAGCCAGCGCTGATCTTCCAGTGGGACCATACGTGGCGCCACGCTTATCGCATTTAGGCGGTCTGCAACAAACGCCGTAGGTCGCGTCCGGCGTGACGCTGTACGCGACGTACGAATGCTTACTATGGAAATACACTATAGGACGCCAGACGCGGCGCACTAACGCCGTGCGCCGCGTCCGTAGGTCGAACGCCGCCTACGCAGTCATTTCGGAGCATTCAGGCGGAACGGACGTCGCGTTTTTGCGATTGAAAAATCGAAGATGGTGAAATTTACAAAAGAACAAGATGAATTACTGATTGAAGCAGTCAAATTTAACAGAATATTATTTGATGCCAGCGATAAAGATTACAAAAACATGTGTTGAAACACAAACGTTGGGAAGAAATGAGCTTGGTTATTGGTCTACCACGTGAGAATCCGTTTTATACCTTGCCTAGGTACCGAGGGGTGTTCTGTCTGTGTGTCTGTCTATCTGTCTGTCTGTCTGTCCGTCTGTCCGTCTGTTAGTCTGTCTAATTGTGAAATCGTAGCTCTGGACCGATTTGAAATCGAATGCTATTTTAATCGAGATAGCTAACTATTATTCATAAAAATCGGTTGCCGTGGCTATGCGGCTTGCGTAGGTACAATGGGATAAATAAATATGCTCACTTTGGTAAGTACAGCGGGCTAAAGAAATACCTCGTGTGTTCATAAGTTTTGAGAAGAACTTTGAATACCTATAAAATAATTAAAAATCATTAGTATATAAATGTTTTTAGGGTTCCGTACCCAAAGGGTAAAAACGGGACCCTATTACTGAGACTTCGCTGTCCGTCCGTCCATCCGTCCGTCCGTCCGTCCGTCTGTCCGTCCGTCCGTCCGTCCGTCCGTCCGTCCGTCCGTCTGTCACCAGGCTGTATCTCAATAACGGTGATAGCTAGACAGTTCACAGATGATGTATTTCTATTGCCGCTATAACAACAAATACTAAAAATAAAATAAAATAAATATTTAAGGGGGGCTCCCATACAACAAACTTGTTAAAGATTATATATATATGTATAGGTACGGAACCCTTCATGCGCGAGTCGGGCTCGCACTTGCCCAATTTTTTATTAACGCATTAAAAGAACCCTCGACCTCTCTCTTCACGAATATGTCTAGACGCCTTTTTCTTCTTTTCTGTTTCAAAAACAATTGTATGACAAAATCATCATCCTCCTCCTCTTCAAGAAGAACTCTTAAAATTGTCTGTTCGTCCATATTTTCACTTCACGTCCATTCGCGTTGAGTGCGTGCGAAAAACTGATCTGTTTGCGCTGGACGCCGCGTCTCAGAGCGACCATGGCAGTTTGCGCTGGAAGCCGCGTCCAGCGCAGCGTCCGCGACGCAGCTTCCAGCAGACGCCGGACGCGACCTACGGCGTTTGTTGCAGACCACCGCCTTAGGATGCATTAACCGGGACGCAGACAAGCGCTGTCAGTGCCGGGACTGTCAAGTTAAGAGGCATAACCTAAACATGCGAATTGTATTATTACAAGGGCTCGCTGTTATGTCTCATAGAAACATGACTTTATTTGTTACATGTGTGAGCCCGTTTTAACTCCCGAAAAATGTTAAACTGTCATAAAGATTCTCGTATTAGCTCTTTGTATTCGTTTATTGAGATTTTTAACATAAGGGCACGTACCCCATATGCATCATTTTCCAATTTTCTCTTTTATGAAAAACAAAATAAACTCTCGAAAGAAATTATAAGCAAGCCAACTGAGAACAAAACCTTTTGTCCGATCGAGTACCGTGATATTATTACAAACTATTAAAATTAAATATTCATTCGAAAGTCCGTCTCACGGCTTATGAATATGTATAATTTAATTAAAATTCATTGAACAGTTGAGTCATCAAAGTAAAAACCTATTAATTTCGCATACATAATGAAACGATTCAAATAACCTGTCCTAGTATTCTTAGATACAATTTAACCCTTACAATGTCAGTCAAATTGTGTACAAGCCTTTATTTACTTTACATAATTTGATTAACAAAAATATTTATTACGGAGATGTCACGTTTGCACGACCAGCGGCACGGCGAGCGGTTGAGAGATCCAAGCGCGGCGGCGGTACGAGTGAGCGAGACACACGTACCGCCTACCGCTGCGCTGTCGTGCAGTCGTTGTATCTCCGTTAGAGTCTATTAAACAATTACTAAATATATTTAGGTACTTGCCGCTTGAATATATTTTACCAACAAGAAGGTGTCCGCAACTTCGTCCGCGTAGTCGGGTAAAAAGTAATTTATATCTAATCATTAATGTATGGCAGGTTATCCCTGTACTAAAATTGGTTGAAATTCGTCGAGCCGTTTCGGCGTGATGTGAGGACAAAGAAGATAATGGACATGTTGACTGATATTGAATTCTACAGCGTACGGTAGTTATATGAATAAAATTAGCTAAATATATCACGAAACAAAGAAAAAAAAACCAAAAAAATATTATTTTTTGGAAATATGAGACTTCAAAGGTAAGCAAATTTTGTTTTTTTTTTTTAATGCAAAAGAAATTTCTAAAATGTTTTCAGAATCCTCATAATTTTACAAAACAATAATTGTATAACAACCATGAACGCACTTTTTCACGGTGAAAATGGCAAATTTCTGAGGACACCTCCGCGGCAAACAGTTGACTTATCCAGACCTCCACGCTGCGCGCTAAGCGTGCAATTTAAAAGAAGATCTCCATAGAAGATCGAAACATTTCTTGTTCATGTTTAATTACAACTATTATATCCTTTTTTCTCATACCTATAAAATCAATAGTAATCCGCACTCGCAGACTACCGAGATACAGGCACAGCCTAGTTCGGAGTCTGATGGATAACTCACATGTTTTTGTAAGTAGTTTTGCTAAAATAAATGATTTATGATGTTTGATAGATAATAGTGTGTACGAGTAAAGCCGTCACTTTCAACATAATAAACTCTCTAATTCTTTACATTTTGCCATACTATATTTGCACAGTCAAAAAAAAATGCTGTCCCTGCGTTGCTTGTCAAATCCAATCCCACGCTGCGCTGTACGTAAATCTGACAGACTCAAACATGAGAAAGTTACAACCGCCAAGAATCAACACGACATGCCGTATCCGCAATAAGTAGAACATAAATAACTCCTAACACATTAAAACTTCTGTTTAACTCCGTCCCTAAATCCGAAACTCTTGGAAGTAAGTTGCCAATTCTTTTAACTTTTAAGGGAATGTACAATTTACTCGCTTCAGATTTACTTTCAGGCCTTTTATTGCTTATGTAACTTTGTAAGTGTAATTGCTTTAAAAACGAGAAAATATGTAAAGAATGGTTTTAACCACTGATATGTATAAAAAAAACGAACAGTCAATGTTTCGAACTGCTATGAAGTTCTTCTTTCAATTTGCACGCTGAGCGCGCAGCGTGGAGGGCTGGATCAGTAAACTGTTCACCGAGGAGATGTCCTCTTCGAAGTACCTAAAGAGGAACTCCATAGTCAATCGGGGTAACATTATAAATTGCAATACATATATATTTATTAGCTGTTAAATGCGAGACAGCAGTCAAACTGTCAGAAAGTTAAAATTTACAGAGTGTAAGTCTGCGCCAATGTTATACGGATAGGGTCACTCTGACCTATCCGTATTTATTTATTTAATCGTATGGCATTTTTGTAAATTTTTTCGCCGTTGTCACCCATCCGTATAATATTAGCCCACACTTATTGACTGGTAGGTATATTGGCTAATTGACTAGTATCTTCTTTGTCCATCCCTGTTCCATTCAGGGTCGGGTCTCACTCTTTTGCGCCAACCTATCTTCGGTTGTCTCTACTAGCAACTGGGCTTGCTTGAAGTTTCTCTTTATAGTAGACCTCCAGGTGGATGATGGGTGGCCTCTGCCTCTCTTCTGTTCGGGCAGGTTTAATGCGATTTGTACTACACGATCTTCGCTGCGTCTTTTCACATATCCGTACCATCTGAGGCGGTTTTCGGTTATTTTATCCGTGACCGGTGCTACTTAAAAGCTATCTCGTATATGTTCATTACGAACTTTATCAAGCCGCGTCACTCCTCCCGCCCACCTCAGCATCCTCATGTGGCAAATTGACTGGTATATCTTCCATAATTACGCTCACATACAACGGCTAACCAAATAATCTCGGGTATGCTCCGCGCCCCGTCTATTGGTATTCTGGTGACATTACTTCCGTGCCCGGAGAGATCGAGTATCTGGAACGCAGCGGCAAACGATGTTGTGTTCGAAATACTCGTATTCGTATGTTGGAGATAATATTATTGGAAGAGATTTTATCGGATAAGTATATTTATGATCTGTAGAAGTTACATAATTCAATATAGTTCGGATGACAAACATTTATCTATTTATTTTTTTAAGACAAGTCTAGCTACAATACGTAGGATATCAACAATATTATGTGAACCGAAATGTTTCTCAGGATAGCATGATGGATGTTGAATGATATAGATGATGAGCATTCTTCATTAAATAGGCACATAATAGCACAATTAGATTTTACACTCAGTTGGTTGGTACACTCAATTAACATTTCGAAGACAAAGATTATGACGAACATACCTGACTCAACCAGACATCACATGGCGGTAAGTTATTGTTGATGAATACGTATATCTTGGGTATAAAATAACTTTGGGCTTCAGTAATCAAACCGCAGAAACAGAAAGGCGAATTTCACAAGCATGGTCCGCATCCGGAATAAACAGAACAAATAATCTGGTCATCAAAGGTCTAAGAAAAAAAAACACAAGACAAGTTCCTATCTTCTATCTCAGCATTTAGGTTGTCTGAGAACGGTTCTCGATTTGTATGGGGAAAGAACGTTTCTGAGAACATTTCCCATACAAATCAGGAAATTACCGAAGATGGACAACCTAAAAACTGAGATAGATCTTATGCACATCAGTCGGTGACGATTGTCGAGTAACGAATGGCCAACTTTAAACGAAATACCAACATCAACGCAATACTGCTTTTCTGTGATTGGTCGTCTTGGCAACTTTACTGTCGATACCGGCCTAATTCTCTTTAACCAATTACTTAGTGCAATATCGTAAACTGTCGTATCGTAAAAAGTTGTTCAAAAGTTTGTCTTTTTATTACAGTGCGTAAAATTCCATTAACCAAGGAAATTATTTATTGATCAATGTCGAATTGAGGAGTAGGTAAAAATAAATGAAATACTTATTACATCTTATTTTTAAGTCGAACGGAACCCTCGGTGCGCGAGTCCAATCCACACTTGACCAGTTTTGCATCCATTATTAATGCAATCACCGAATGCAGTGAATTGTAGCTTTGAAGCGTGTAAAGTCAAGACCATCTCGCACGGTGTCACTGCCAGCGGCACTTGCCCCGAGACGCTGCTAGTGGAATTGATTTCCTTATTCGATCTTCGCACCAAGCTCCGTAAATGATAGGAGATAATTCTGAATATCGTGCAAGGGAAGGTGATTGCGCCAAGCGGATATTCTGAGGAAAGTGTGGAAATAGGCATTTATATTATTTGGATTGCACTCTGCACGTCTGTCACGCGATTATTACTACATACCTGTCACTATCCTTTTAATACCGTGCGACTAAGACGGGTGACGCTTGGTCGTGCGACAACGCTTGCCCTGCTGATATCGTATCGCATTTAATTTTAGCCATAATCTCTTTTTGTCAATTTTATATCTGGTGAGATTGCGAACAAAAACTTGCAGCATAGAAATCATGTTATGGTAAAAATATTGTTTTTATAGTTACCTATTGAGATTGAGATGCAGTTATATAAATGGTTTGAATTGATGCTAAAAAAATATGTTTCACAAGTCGAGTTTCTCTTATAAGATAAATAGCTACCTACGCTTTATAACGATACAATTGACGATAGTAGGTAACCATTGTAACCAACTATATTATTATTAATAGAATCTAAAATCTGAACTGATTCTATCTCTAACTCATTTTATGATCTAAAACTGATCTCTATCAAATGACTCAGACTTATTTGAAGTGTCTAATAAGAATGAATATTAGTCCCCTGTCAGTCCTCTGGCGAGGTACGCTGGAACACGCATGGGTGAAGAAATATCGGTATTAATAAATATAACGATAAGTAACAGTATTAATTGTGTAAATTAGACTGAGTGAGTCCTGATTGAATCTTTCAGACTAATTTGAACGTGAGTCCAATGGGAATAAATATTAGTCAGTCCTCTGGAGGGTCACGCCGGGACAAGTCATAAGCGAAGAGATATCGGTATTATTAATATAACAATAAGCAACAGTATTCATTGTATAAAGTAGACTGAGTCTTGATTGAATGATTGAGACTAATTTGAACTTGAGTCTAATGTGAATCAATATTAATCAGTCCTCTGGATGGGTCAGATGGTGCAAGTCAAGAGCGAAGATTATTTTTTTTATTTACTACGAAACTGTAAAGAAAACAATGATTTTACAAAGATGGTTCAAAGTGTAAATTACAGAAGAAATAATATTTTAAAGACTGCAGAACCCTCAAAAATGACTATACTTTATGAATAAGCAGAGAACGTTTTGTCATCCGGCCAAAGTACATTTTCCAATGTCACAGCTAAAGTAAAGACATTGTGTGAATTTGAACAGATGCAACATAGACTCTTCGAATTTCATCCCATGCAATGCTTTTAAATTGTACCACACACCAAGGATCGTGTCTTGAATTATTTAACGACAGAGGGACTAATTGGCCGGGAAGTAGAGGAAAATCGTTACGATAATAATATATTAAAGGTTGCATTCAAATGGTGCCCATAGGCTTATTGTTTAGCCGGTAGACTTAGATATTTTAAAGTGCCCTTGTGGCCTACTTACAAAATAAAGTGCATTAATTTATTCGTTAGACAACCTAGCGGCATAGTTTGTTCGATTCAGACCCACCAATTCCCTGGCCATACCCCTGGGGCTAGATTATAAATAAATAATATTTATTTTATTAAACTAAAAAACTTCGAACATAACAAATAAAAGCTTCTGGCAAAAACGAATTCAAATGTTTAATTAAAGACCAAAATAAAACTAAGGATACGGCTGCGGAAGAGGACCGAATTCGTGTATACGATGGAAAATGTATAGTCTACACTTAAGGAATATGGATTATTTATTTCACAGTTAAAACTAATGCGAACCTTTTTATTTTCATTAGTTAAAGGAAAGTATTTGAAATCGTATCTATAAATATTTGGTAATAAGGGAAAGGGTTGGTTGCCTTGCCGACCTTTTTAATTGTTAAATTGATTATGTAATGAATTTTAAAGTAATCATTATAACTTGCCAAAGTTTTGTATACCAAAAGCCACATCATAGCTGGTCTATGTCTAACCACAACTGTCACCTTATAAATCTTACCTATGTATGACGAAATAAATGATTTGAAAGGACCAAACAAATAATCCCAACGTTTGCATTGTATTAGTTAGATACGATTATTTACGAAAAGATTGTTATTATTTACATTTATGAAACAATTAAAAAACTAAAAATTATATTGAACCATTGACACAAAGAAAATATTAATGATCTTATGAGTGCAGAGTGGAATACAGGCCCAGGTCATTAAATACCTACCCGTTTTCCACTCTGCACTTGAAAGATAATAGTGAGGGCACTGGCTGGCTTGTTATTTTTTGCTCTCAATGAACAATACATGTCAGTGTCTAACACAAAAAGTCTCTAAATTATAATTCGAGCTTGTTATTGTGTTATCTGTCACAGTCAAGAGGCGTAAAGGGCGTTTCGCTTCGAAACAACGTGTTAATGAATGTCATTGGTGCTCCATGTCATTCGAAGGACAAGGCAACGGCCTTCATCCAGCACACGACCTTGCACAACTAACTTATCTAAACCATTAATACAAAGATCAAAGCTTAAAGAAAAATTTAAAGTGAGCTACCTGGTGGAAGGGACCGGGAATCGAACCCCGTGCCTCTGGATTACCGGTAACTTATCTAGTTCAATTAAAATATTAGTCGGAAAGGCAACTAACAACTTCAATGTTGCGGCATCTTCTTTATATGTTAGGTTTATCATCATATCAGCCGATAGACCGTCCACTGCTCGATAAAGGCCTCACCCAAAGTTCTCCACAACGATCGGTCTTGCGCCGCCCTCATCCAATTTCTGTCCGCGATCCTAACCAGGTCGTCGGTCCATCTTGTTGGGGCCCTACCCACGCTGCGTCTTCCGATCCGCGGTCGCCACTCAAGAACGTTTCTGCCCCAACGGCCATGGGTTCTACGAGCAATGTGCCCCGCCCACTGCCGCTTAAGTTTGGCGACTGTCTGAGCTATATCTACAACCTTTGTTCTCTTGCGTATCTAATCATTTCGAATACAACAAGGCGTGGGTATTTTCATTTCAAATTAATCCCAAAATTATGCAAATCATTATCCAATCCACGTCAAAATTCAGACGCTATAAAATGTCACAGGTGTTTTACATTCATTTTTGGTCGACGAGACTTAAATAAGTGTTTAGTTTATCGTCTTTGCTTTATTTATTTTTCATGACTATGACAGCCCATAAAATCAATCAATACCAATTGTCCCATTAACCAATTACGGGAAACATCAATATCAATATTTTCGTCTGAGCATAATTCCAGGGTCACTTAATATAGACATATTAGACACACAAACATCTATATGATGTTAATAGGTTAATATGTATGTTTTTAGATCACTGGCCTCCTTTATATGGACCTTATATTTATGTAAACGCACACTTTAATAAAACATCACTAAAACTGTGCACTAATGATGTACTAAATTGCAAGAGGCTAGGATAATAACCAATGCATAATATCCTTTGAAAATGAAAATTAATGTGGGCTCTAAGCCATTACATGAATTATTTAATAGCTGAGGGATACCGAATTCTGCCCTTAACATTAAACTAATAACGAAAACTGATGAATTCCATTATGGTCGGTTAATGGAAAAAATAGGATGAAATTGTTAGTCTAGTTCTGCTACTGTATGTAAATGACAAATTTCAGTGGTATCTTTTCGTATTGACGACGCTTTTGGCGCAGTTTGTAGAGCACCCTGCTTACTGAGCCGGCGGTCCCGGGTTCGAATCACGGCCAGGGCAGATATTTGTGTGATGAACTCGAATATTTTTGCTTGGGACATGGTTGTATATATTTATCTATATAAGTATGTATATCGTCGTCTAATGTCCATAACACAAGCCATCGTTGAGCTTACTTTGGCACGGCACTAGATCGGTTTAGGTGAGGTTTCCAATATTTATAAAGTTTGGTGTATATGTGTAATTCTTCACACTCAAACGGCTGGTCCAATTTTGGTATAAAGGTAGCTGACACCCTGGATTACCACATAGTCTTTTTATCCCGAAATGTAGTGTTCCCGTGGGATCAGCGGGTAACACCGCGCGGCACAGCTAGTAGTTAATAATAACGCCATCTATGAAAGATTGTTGTAGGTACGTATGTTATTATTGGACAAGTTTTTTTATACTACGACGGTGACCAACAAACATGCGGCCCGCCTGATATTAAACAGTAATAACAACATAATTCTGCACACGATCCATATCCTTTGGGCCCCACAAAATACCTTTCAGGTCCACAATCCGAAGCAACGATTAGCTTGAGTAAAAGATCACGTCTGCGCCCTCTGGGACCGCGCGTGCGGGGGGCGCAAAACGGTGAATTATCCAGAGTATTTACGATTAACTGAATCGTGAGATGGTATTCTTATTTATATCCGTGGGAATAAAATAGGATTATATTTCATGCTAATATATATTCCTTTTGAACGCGCACAAAGAGGTATTGTATAGTCCTCTGTAATGTATATCCTGGAAGATGCCCGCAACTTCAAACGCTTATTTTCTTTAGATTAACACTAGCTGCGTTGCGCGGTGTTACCCGCTCATCCCATGGGAACCGTACATTGTTTCGGGATAAAAAGTAGCCTATTTGTTAATCCAGGGTGTCAGCTACCTTCACACCGAATTCTATCACAATTGATCCAGCCGTTTGAGTGTGAAAAAGTAACAAACATAATACAAACACACTCACAAAGTTTCGCTTTTATAATATCAGTGTGATATAACACTGATAAAAGCGCATCGAGTATCCAATAGCCATCCTTGGATGTCCGGCTATCCCTTTCCTAAATTGGCTAAAATCCATTCAGCCGTTTCAGCGTGATGAGAGGACAACAAATAATTTAGCAACATATGACACTGTTGCTTATGATTTTTCCTCAAATGAATGAGCCCTCTCCATAGATTTTTCTTCACAATACAATTTTAGAAATGTATAATTGTATAGATAGCACTTTTAAACTATTACAAGTAGGTATACATAATTGTCAAAAGGAGATGATTAATGTAAGTTTTTATACTCGCGTACTTTAATCTGTCATTTATAATTTCACAGACAAAATCACAATAACGCACTTTTTAATCCTACCAAAATTCTATACTCTATGGTAGGTACCCGCTACAGAACTTTAATATAAGACATCTCTCTACTCAACTCAAATAATTTCAAAAAGAGAACATCAGCATATTTGATTTAAAAAAAAGCACGCTGCTGTTCACTGATTGGTTGAAATTACTTGTCAAAAAATTTAAAAAGGATACATCAAAAAAAAATCATAGTAATAACATAGGGAATAACGATTAAAGTAAAAAATGTTTTTCTGTGTTTTGCTCGTATAAAAAGTACCTATTGTATGCAATAGTTACACAATTAGGTCGTAAAATCTCGTACCTTACTTAGGAGACTCGGCAAGCCACGTGACCTAAACGCGGTACTCGACTTTAAGAACCTTCATTGTGCAACGATTGCATAAAATACTATTTAATTAAGTATCTTAACAAACACTCATTTTTAAGTTCAGACATAAAAGCCGTTACCTATTTGAAGTGTTTGCTGCTTTAGACACACCTAACTAGAGAAAGAAGCTGTCATATCATGTTATTGGACTATGGTAGTCTTCCTCCGGTGATAATATTATCCCACCATACCTTATTGGTACTCAAAATAAGGTAAGCGAAATAGGGAACTTTCTCCGCGCGGGCGGAAAAAGTTTGGTGACGCCTAGAATCTTAATAAATTATGAGACACTTCCTTACTGCTTACTGGAAGATCCACGAACCTTTTTTTCTTTGTCGTAGTCAGAGAAAGTTTTGCATTACCTACCATTTTTAGGGTTCCGTGCCCAAAGGATTACTATGGCCACTATAACAACAAACTAAAAATAATTACCCACATATATTTGACTAGCTGTGCCCCGCGGTGTTACCCGCTCATCCCACGGGAACACTAAATTTTTTCGGGATGAAAAGTATCCTATGTCCTTTCCCGGGTCTCAAACTATCTCCATACCAAATTTCATCTAAGTCGGTTCAGCGGTTGAAGCGTGAAGAGGTAACAGACAGACAGACAGACAGACAGACACACTTTCGCATTTATAATATTAGTATGGATATGGATGGTACGGAGCCCTGCGTGCGCGGGTCCGACTCGCATCTGGCCAGATTTTGAGTAAACAATTGATGAGAGTCTGATTAGTTATACAGTAAGTTAGTATGGACGCATTATCAATTATCATCATTTGCTAATTCTAATTTTATTCTTATTCGTTTTCGTCGTCTTGTTTTAAAATAGTAATACCTATTTATCTTTAATGTTGACTACATCAAAGCTTCTTTTGAGAATTCCCTCTCGCTAGTTCCTTATATAAATTACAGAGACTAAAAGAGACTTAATGAAGACTGTACGATGGAGTGATAGGGCACGGTGTAAATAAAAAGACTCGCCGAGGGAAACCTTTGTTTTTAGAGATCCGTACGTAAAAAGTGTCGATGAGTATTTTTAGGGTTCCGTATCGCAATCGGCAAAAAACATTGTTGACCATCTGTCTGTCCTTCTCTCAAGGCCTTTTTCTCAGAAAGAATAGAGATATCAATATGAAGCTGAAATAAATAAAATTCTCAGATCAGCCACGCCTTGAAGCCATGAAAAATCAAACTTCTAATTTCTAAGTCATCGCAAATCCAACGATACGAGAGTAGAGCCGCACCTCCTGACAGGCTTCTTTCACAGGATCGGTCCATCGAGTCGGTGATCTTCCATGGCCCTTTTCCTTCCACACACGAATCGCTAAAGATATCGAGGGTAGTGTATAGACATATATTTATCTCTACTATTTCTAGGTTTGTATCGAAAATCATTTTTCTATGGAGAGAGGTCATGATTTCAGGAAAAAATTTACTATCGTGATGCAGGATTGTCAATTGTTTTGTATGGGCGCTTGGCGCCGTACCAACATGGCGCTATCTGTTTTCATAATTCCCTTTGTCCTCGCATCACGCCGAAACGGCAGAATAAATTTTAACCAATTTTGGTATAGGGATAACTGGACATCCAGAGATGGTTATAGGATAGTTTTTATCCGTCCGCGGTAAAGAAAAATATAGGCGGACAAAGTTGCGGGTACCTCCTAGTACATAATAAATATTCCTTTGATCCGCCCGCTACGGTCATTACAATGACAGACGTCACATGTAAGGGATGGATCGTGAGTTTACAGAAAGCCCACTACATCAAGTACTTAGTAGATGATTTTTTTTTTATGTTTACTATTATAATAATAATAATTCGTTTATTTCAGGCATCAAAGGCCCATAGATAAATACCTTACAATCTAACATACGTATATTAAATTTAATATTAAAATACTAAACAACTAGGTCACGATGTGTTGCGTAAGTTCGTGGCGTTGGGTAGCCGACCGCGGAAACGCCGGAATAAAACACCTTTCGGCCAAAATTCTTCCTTCATGAAGGTCGTTCGCTGGTCAGTCGGAACCCCCAACACATAAGAATTAAAATTCACTTTGTGGCGAGACTCCAACTTCACGACCCTCAGGATAAATCCGGTCTTCGCACGTACATACTCTACGATCTCCTCGGCCTTCGTAATGTAGACGGGACACAATACTAAATTGCCATAAATAACGTAACACTTGTACCTTGTTCCAGGGTCCCAACTCCTCGAGGGTCAGTGTCCAGTACGGGCAGCTCTCGACTGGCACGGCTACTGACCCAAGGCGTGCGGGGAGCGCCTGAAGAACTCAATATGGATGCACCCAGGAGGCTAAGCTGGGAAAGGTATGTCCTCATCATACACAAATCTCTTTTATCAGCATTTAGAATTTACTATTGTACAACTACTGTTAAACCAAAGGTAAAGGTGGTATGATCTTAGAGATCCAACCAAAAACATTGAAAAAAAAATGGTTAGGTTTGAAAATTAAAGCTATCGAGTAAATTATTTACTAATCGTGTTTTTACTTTTAACAGCTTAAAGAAAAACAGTTTAAGTTTAATATTTCGAAAGAACAGATACGTAATCACTGTAGATTTTTCTTTTTTTTTCTTTCTATAAATACCTCTACTAAGTTAATCAGCATGCTTGGTTATATACTGTAAGTGTATAGGTAATTGATTAATCATGTTACCAATTTGTACCTACTTACTTAAGGAGGTCGTGCAATGAAATCAGTTTGTCTACTTTAATCTGGCATGACTACCTAAATTTTTACTTTAATTTGATATAGTTTTATCTCTATGTCACTTAATGTTACTACTTCCCAAGTCCACTCAAAATCGTTGTAGGTATAGTAACCTAACAACTAACAAAACGCTGACCAAGTTAACTCGATTTCTCATTACCATTCGTGAAATTCACTAGGAATCCGCATAATTTTAGCGCTACAAACTCAACGAATTGCACCAGAAATTTTGATTGCTTCTCAATTTCAGCATTATTAGATTGGCAGCAATGTAAGATGCCACAGTGATAGGTTAGCTTAATATGGTGTGGGAATTTGTTGACAGTGCCTTTTGCGATTTATATTTTGTTCTTTATCAGCCAGCACGTTTTTACAAGTTTTTATTTAACTTGAAATGTATGTATATAACTATGGTATTATGTACAGCCAAGTACAGCCTAATAAGTGTCGGTCTTGCCCAGGGATAGTGGTGCTAAAATTACCTTCAAGGATTCTACAGCACTAAATGTCAATACAAGGGAAAATGTTATGTCAATGTCTGTCTAACTTCGTCACAGAGTTCAACCGCGAACACTCCGGAATACGTAATGACTTAGTTCCACTGTAACAATATGAACTATTTAGCTAATCAACGGTAGTGTTGGGATTGTTTGTTGAAGTTATCGTTGAATCTAGTGTTTGAGCTTACAAAGTTGGATGAAGTTGAGAGATATAACAATTTGTACGCCGAAAGGCATGAAAGCATGATAGACATTTTATCTTAAATAATAACATTTTTTTTTCAGAAATAAATGAACAATTAAATATTTTAATTAATAAATGTTCTTTCGCGACACCAAAAAACCTAACGTAAATTTTATGAACTTTATAAAATCCGTAAGTACATAAAAAAAATATTTCTTTTAAATTTTTAATATCGTTGACGCTGATAACTGTACATTTGTAAACGAATTTAAACCTTATTGCAACCTGCTAAGCCATGTGGGTAGGGCTGCCATCTCTAAATTTGCCGAACCCGGACAGACTTAAAAAAACCGGACATTTGGCGTTTATCGCATTTTATCCCCGGACGTGTCCGTTAATAATATTATAAAAAAACATGGCTTTATTAACATTATTATTACTACTATTCAACGGGGGAATGTAGCCGGCATCATGGGTACCCTGCCGCAGGGCCATGATCTGGGGGACATCGGTTTTGTTAGTTAATTTTATTTCTAGTTTAAGTTGAGTACTGTTAATTTTTACTTGTGTTTCGTTTAACTAAATAAATTTATTCTTTATTTTTCATTTACATAAAAAGTGTCAGGGTTTTCCCCGGACACCTTTTGAAAACCGAACGGCTTCCGGACGGCCACAACTTAGACAAATCCGGGGAAACCTGGACGGATGTCAGCCCTACATGTGGGTGTATAGTTAACTGTGTCTTCGTTTGCACCATAGCCGAATCAAACATGTAAACAGTGTAAACTGTCAGCTCTCTCTACGGCAATGATTCATGGCGTCTCTGTCGTCTCAATTTGCGTTCATTCTATGCAGTGTAGAAGGGAAGGAACCGCATCTTTCATAGGAGAATATTTAATAATAGTGTCCGACGGTAATAAATAATAGGTTAGGTTTTTTTTATAATGTGTTTATATTTGTAATGTATTTTTTATATTTTACTTTTTATATAAAATTATTGTAAAAAATACCTATCGTAAGAAACAAGATTAAATGAGTGAATAATAATAAATACCAGACAACCTCACACAAATCGATCTAGTCCCAAATTAAGCTCAAGAAGGCTTGTGTTATGGGCACTAGACGATCATATACGTACTTATATAGATAAATATATGCTTAAATACATAGAACAACCGTGACCCAAGGACAAATATTCGAGTTCATCACACAAATATTTGCCCTGGCCGGGATTCGAACCCAGGACCGCCGGCTCAGTAGGCAGGTGTCTACAAACCGAGCCAAACGTGTCGTCAACGGTAAGCAGTAAATAATAGCTTCACAAGCGGCGCTAGAGTGGCTGAAATAAGTGAAACTGTCTACTGTCCATAAACTGCAAGATATTAAATCTCAACTTATGAAGGGTAGAGGTATTTCAACTCTTTGCTTTGCGTTCTCAAAACCTCAAAACAATGGAGACTCGTGATTGATTATTGTATGTATTTTTAAATGTTTAAAACTGAAGAAAAATTGTTAAAATCGTGCTAACTATTCCAGCGTTTTGACTTTTATAAAAAGTATCTGATTTCATTTTTCAGGAACGAGAAACTAGATTAGCTCTCTCGCAACACTAGCGCCGCCAATTTAACACCTTTCAGCTTTATTATTATTATTATTAATGTTTCTATGTTCGCATCAAAATCAACAGGTATTGAGTAAAGGGTTGTAAAGGTGACACATTTGCAGGTTTTATAATTTTACAGGGGTAAGATATGTTAATTAATATGAACGTAATATAATAATTTACATACTAATAGTGACAATAAATTTACAAAATTACGAAAAATTCATAATATTTTCTTTGGTTTCACACATTTAAACGACTGTCACACATTTGAATAAAACTACGTATAATTAATATACACGATATAATCCGTTTAAATTGAAAGTTTCATAACTATTTTTATAGAATCTTTTTATCGATTCTATTTTTTTATGTGGAAATACCACATTTTTATTTTTTTATAAACATTGACAAAGGTAAACTACGAAAGAAAAATTTAAGGAAGAGCAATACGCCGGAAACGTAGTGGTCGCAGGTTCGAGTCCTGCTTAGATTGTGGTAGATCACATTAAATTTTCTTTCGTAAGAGAGAGGGGGAAACAGGTGGACGTGATTTATACGGATTTTGAAAAGGCTTTTGACCGTGTAGATCACGTCATCCTGCTTCGCAAACTGTATTGGCTGGGACTACGTGGTGATGTTTATCGCTGGATATCGTCATATGTAGTTAACAGGCGCCAGGCTGTTGTGCTTGGCGGCTGTAGATCGGACTACGTAAACGTTCCCTCTGGTGTCCCCCAGGGTTCGCACCTAGGACCTTTGCTGTATAATGCTTATTTATACGATATTTATACTGTATTTTGCAACTCTAACTTCCTAATGTACGCTGACGATAAAAAAGTTTTCCTTGACATTAACCAGGAGAGTGACTGCGACAAAATTCAGGCTGATTTGGACCGATTATCAATTTACTATATTACTAACAGGATAAATGTCAACGTAAATAAATGCGCTCAAATTTCATTTACACGTAGTCGTTCTCCGATATTACGTCAGTATCATATAGGAGGTGAGTTTATTCAACGAGTAAATACTATTCAAGACCTAGGTGTGACTTTGGATTCAAAATTAACTTTTGAACAGCACATCGATAAAGTAGTCGCTAGGGCTTATCGTAATCTGGGTTTTGTTTTCAGGGTGTGCAGTGATTTTCACGATAGCAATTGCATTAAAGTTGTGTACTTTGCCTATGTCAGGAGTATTGTAGAATACGCCAGCTGTATATGGTTCCCCCAATATGTCACGCATAAAGAAAAAATTGAAAAACTACAGCGCTCATTTTTGCGTCATTTAAATTATCGTGTCAAAAAATGGGATCCAAGCTACGAGTCTATGTGCAGCCGCCACCACTTACTGAGCCTGGAGGACCGTCGTATATTGCTTGACGTCTCTATACTACATGATATCCTGTCTGGTCGTATCGATAGTGCCTCACTTCTTGCCGAAATTGGCTTTTCTGTGCCAACCTTCAGAACCCGGCACTCCGAGCGTCGACTTTTCAGCATTCCCAAGGTAAACACTAGGTATGCTCAAAACTCCCCAATTGTACGTATTCTGAGAGAATACAATTGTAAATTTAATGCCGCCGATCTATTTGACTGTTCCAAGCCAGTCTTGAAAAACCGTATTCGAAAACTCATTTTGCAAGGTTGATGATGTGGTAGCGTGGAGTTGCGTACGATAGACATGCTTATATATTACACACACACACACACACACACACACACACACACACACACACACACACACACACACGAGCACACACACACGAGCACACACACACACACCTGGGGTGGTTGCTAGCTTTCTTTTGTTTTAATTTAAGTGTATATGTACCTTACCTAATTTTTATACCGATTAAAATCTGATATCGTTACCTTTTCAAGGCCTTGTTAACTGTATATCTGTGGACATCCGTTATTGGCTTTATGTTCTAGCTATAAGCATTGTTATATATGTTCTGTAATGCTGTTGATGTTCCAAATAAATAAAATAAAAATAAAAATAAAGTAATTTATCTTTGTGACAATAATTCTTGTTTAGATAAAGGTGTTTATTGGACATATAGGACTATTGAAGTGTCGAATTAGTGAAACTACTGTATTTGTTTGCTTTCGTAGATTTTTAGTCTAGTGCAAACACTGTAAATTTTTTCAGCAACCAAAACTTTGCAATGTTATGTTAATTTCGACCGTCGTCTGGTTCATTCCAGTGAAAAGGTTTTAAATAAATTAAAACAAATAAATGAGCTGAGTCGACTGGCGTATTTAATTAAGCTTACATTTTAAATCGTATGAAAATAAAAAAAAAAGGTTTTTTTATGAAAAAAAATAACAAGGAGTAAGTAAGTAATGGGTAAGGACCAAAAAGTTGGACGTAATTTTTGGCGTAGTTAGCCTTAGAAAAAAAGCGATCGGAAAAAGTTCCGTTGTGCGACAAAAACTAATGACACAATAATGAACCTCAAAACAGTACCTCAAGGGATAAATTGATAAAATTTTATTTAAATGAGTCAAAATAGGAAACTTTTGGTCTTCATCCTAATATTAACCACGAAACGATATAAGACGTTATCTATTTAAAATCCGAGCCAAAGGTTGTCAATATAATTTTATAATAAATTTTATGAAACCACACGTCCAAATCTTCACTCCACTTCAATTTGACGACGTGGTTGGCGCAGTCTGTAGTGCACCTGCCTACTGAGCTGACGGTCCTGGGTTCGAATCCCGGCCGCGGCAAATATTTTTGTGATGAATTCGAATGTTCGTTCCTCTTCCGTCTATGTCTGTTTTTTTTTTTTTAATAAAGAATATATGAGATCTCGAAACTGAAAACTATATACACTCATATTTTGTCAAAACATTGTTTCACCAACTCCATTACACGCGTTGCGAGGAAAAAGCAAATAGAATTATGTCATAAAAGGGTGCCTTTCCAGCGTTATGTATTATGTATCACACAACGCGACGGCGCGACTAACGCGGATCGACACTGCTCGACATAAGGGCACCTGTGGTATGTTTATTCATACACACAGTGTTACGACATCTATGTTGTCATATTGAATAAAGCTATTTGAAAAACTAAATGGGTAAAGGCCGGACTGACTCGCAACTTTAATATACTCGTACAGACCCTGAGCTCTCAGATTGCGATGCCATTGCCATTTTTTCCAAAACTGTAAATTTTTCAGAATAATTATAAAACAAACCTAACCTAACTTATAGGTTTTTACAAGCTTTTATTTAACTTGCATTGTATGTTTGTTCGGGTGGAATCTTGCAACTCAATTTTGAAGCAGATATCGTCAACCGATTGAGCTGAAATTTTGCATACTTACATAACTTTGATGACAATACAATAATATGGTACCGTGGGGATGATCTGATAATGGAGCCGGAAGGTGGCCATAGGAACTCTATAATAGAAAAAGCAATCCTTCCAAGTTTGGGCTCTTTAGAATCGTCTCAGTGAGCGTTTGATGGATATCCAAAGAAAAGTACAGTCGGCTATAAAAGCTTGTCACTGAAATATCATTTTTGACAGAAACTTATTTGTTTATAAAATCCTGAAAATATTACGGTTTTCAGGAAAAAAATACTTTCGGACAAATGGAAATTTGGCGAAACGTTAGAGACGGGAAACAATGTTTCTATATATATAGGACACCGAGCGAACAGGAAAAAAACTCGAATCGCTTTCTGCACTATTATCTACGTTCCGCTGTTTTTATTATCAATAACATCATAATTATTTTATCTCTTAGCATTAATATATGTGACGATCATAGTATAAGTACATGTAAATTATTTATTTATTTATGTAAATTGACTTAGCGTAACTTATATTGTCATTTTATCCGTAAAACGGGGTTACTTTAGGAAAATTTGGGGCTACTTTGATAGATTTAAAATCGTTATAAAACCGCAAATATTCATAGTGCGATTGAGCAAATGAAGTAAAAGGTTAGGTCATTGTTGAAGGTATGTATTGCATTGCCACAGATAGTAAAAAAAAATAAGGATATGGCGTAAAAACACTTTTCCAAAGCATTTGAAAGTAACCCCGTTTTACCGTACTATGAAATAAATAAATCTAAATCTAAATCTTCGCGTACTACTATCGCCACCTTAGTCAAAATAATAAGGTTCGGCCGTTTCGTTACTATCATTAATTTTCTGCTATAAGTACATACTATAGTCATTGCAGTAACGAAACGACAAAGCCACAGATTTCAACTAAGGTGTAGAGTTCGTGAAGTCAGGCCTTTATAGAGTTAGGGCGGGTAGAGTCAGAAGCTTGGTTCTACATGAGAGCTGATAACTTTTTGACAGTGCGAGTCGTATGGTCTCATTTTATATCAGTTTGAAAATATTTTTGATGGGATGGGTTTTAGTTTTTAGTTCACCTACCTGCATTTCCATTTCATAGCTCTCTATTTTTAATTCCGAAATTATCTTTCTTTTTGCAAAAACGAGGAAAAGATAATAAAATTACGTGTTAAAAGATTCCCTTCAGTGGGCACGTATTAGGTATCGTGCAGTGAGACGGGTAATGTGGATCGACATCCCTGTGACGCGCTCTCTTTCCAATAAGGAATTTTAGGTGCTGTTCAGTAATAGGAAAATGTGAAACATTTCACACTATACGTGAATATTTGTATAGTTGCAATATGCGCCTTTTCAAAATAGTTTTAAATACTTTTTTTTTTGTTCAGGAACGTTCGTCCTTATGGTTATACATTATATAATATGGTTATACACACGGCGATACACGTCGACAATACGTATAGACGTAGACTTACAGTGCGTGAGCTGTCGCAATGTGATTCGGGATTTATACCTGCCTCGCTCGCTCTTACGCGATCCAAATAAGTACCTCTCAGTTTTCACCCAAACCCGAATCGCAATGTTAGAGCTTACGTGGGTAAGTCTCAGGAGCGATTCAACTGCTCTGATCTGATTCCACCACAATTCGCAACAAGCGCTCTGCTATGAGCTCACCAACTAACCTTTTTTTTGCAAACTTGTTATTTATTCGTGAAAACATAGCATAAGCCTTACCCACTTACTTACTGGGATGACTCAGTGACCTGTGAGTCTTGGCCATCAATAAAAGATTCCACCACTTCAGGCGATCTGCCGCTGTCTTCAGCCAGTTTTCAGCATTCAATTCTACCAGACCCGCCTCCACGGGGGGCTGTCGACGGGTCGTCCTCATTCCCTTACCCTTATCCCATTTGTTTGGGGTCAGCGCAGCATGTTTTCTTTCTCCATTCTTCCCTATTACTAGTCATCTCGCCATTTACTTCCTCCTTATTCATATCATCTTTCACACTATCTATCCATCTTCTCTTTGGTCTTCCTCTTCTTCTATATCCGTCCACATTCATGCTGAAATTAATGTGTTAGTCTACCTACATCACTAACATGTTTTGCCTACTTCGATCTGTCTCTATATCTGTCCCTTACCAGTATTAAAAACTTTTTGGACAAAAATTCATTTTAGTGACAAGCTTTTATAGCCGACTGTACTTTTCTTTGCATATCCATCAAATGCTCACTGAGACAATTCTAAAGAGCCCAAACTCGGTAGGATTGCTTTTTCTATTATAGAGTTCCTATGGCCACCTTCCGGCTCTATACTTACATACATACATACATACATTGCAAGTTAAATAAAAGCTTTTAAAATAATGAGACATTATGAATGAATTTTATATTCCCGTGGGATGACCACGTAAACGGGTAGTACGGTCACGTTCACGTTAACTCATGGTAAGGGTGTCTTTCGTCGTCGAAGCGCGAGGCGTGTCGATACGATGCTCACGCCGCGTGAAGTGACACGTACGTGAGGAGATTTAATAAACCTGTGTTAGGGGTGGGTTTCCACCGCCTAGGATATAAGGTGAGCCTATAATGTGGCGGGGGATTTTCTCGACAGATTAATCAAATTTTCATCAAAATTGGTTCAGCTATTTTTAAGGTGATGCGCGATAAATAATAATAAACTAAAAACTCTTGGAACGTTATCGATTCTAAGTATCCCCCGCCAACTTTTTTTCGAATATCTTCCATGTACAACTTTCGATCATCTTTGGCTTTAGGTACAGGATTTATGTCAAAAATTCTAATAGCAACAAAATGTGGATAACCCGCTTTAGGCGCTTTAAAAATAATGAGACATTAGTTACAATTTTCATAAATATACTTAGGCTACTTTTTATCCCGAATATTTTTTGCGTGGGTAGCACGGTCAAATTAACTCATGGTACAGTCTTTCGGCGTCGAAGCGCGGGGCGTGTCGATACGATGTTCACGCCGTGTGAAGTGACACGTCCGTGAGGAGATTGAATTAACCTGTGTTAGGGGTGGGTTTCCAGCGTCTAGCCTAGGTGAGGTTGGACGAGTATTGAAATTTTGTATGGCAAGATCGAGGTATTATGTTACTATTTCTTTTTATACAAATCCAATGCATAAACTACAGAATTTTTACAAACATTTACATATGCTGCCGCGCTAAGGTAAAAGGCAATCTTTTGTTATTAAAAAGTAGTGTGCGTTTATCCAGGGTGTCGTTACCTTCAAACCAAAATGTATCAAAATTGGTCCAGCCCTTTGAGAGTGGAGAAGTAACAAATATACACATAAACATGCTCACAAACTTTCGCCTTTATAATATAAGTGTGATAACATCAAGGATCTTCATCCATGACATGAAGATCCACATACACCTACGTGATGTTTGTCCTCGTCACCCAATTGGTTCGTTTGCGGGACCCAGTGAAACGTAAACGCGTGCCAACGGGTAGCACTCACACTTCGTGACAGAGAGAACGGGTCTAATTCGGTGGAGCTTTACGATGTCTCCAATTTGGCAATATCTCGGCTTTATCACGGCATATCAGAAACATAACTATTTTTGCTATTCGAGCTGCATTGACGCATTGTAGTGTGTAGCGTAACGCACACACTTATCTCTTCTTTCTTATATTAATTCATAATCTTGAGTATTCCATACTAATAAAATGCGAAAGTGTGTCTATCTGTCTGTTACCTCTTCACGCTTAAACCGCTGAACCGACTGAGATGAAATTTGGTATGGAGATAGTTATAGACCCGGGAAAGGACATAGGATACTTTTCATCCCGAATAAATTTAGTGTTCCCGTGGGATGAGCGGGTAACACCGCGGGGCACAGCTAGTACATTATAATTCAAACTCATCATTTCGACACTTTTTAAGAATCAATATTGTATAACAAAAAAAATTTAGACAATTATGGCATTCTATTCGTTTTTTTCTAAACCTAACTGCATTAAAAGGTGAAAAACGTCAAAAATGTTAGACGGTATTGATTCTTAAGCGTCGATTTGTCAGGATCATGTACAGGATGGTACTTAGTAAGACTAGTAGGTTGATTGGATGTACGGTTTAATACTGGATAAGTGCAAGGATTATACATATAAGAGGGGAGATGATAATGTTTGCGTTAGGTACGCTACACACCACAACATTAATTAAACACATAGGCGTACTAATTTGTTTATATGTGCACAACATAGTGACTCCACTTAGGCGGAATGTTTTTTTAAATATTATTTATCGTGGAAAAGTAGTACATGACACGTGCTACATAAATGTATATCGTTTAATGATCCAAGTAAACAAGTAGAGTTCGTTATAATAATATCGTACGGTATTTGTTAACACAATAGTAGCCAAATTACGTGATTATTCTCATTTCTCCGACGACATTAAATGATCGCGCTTCTACATCGAATAACAATTTATGTTACAAGCGGCTTTAGCAAATAAAAAGGTTTTTCTTATTTCTATTGGATATTTTAGATCTATTCAGTGTCAACGAGAGTAGTTAGTCCATACTTTCAAGTGAGTTACAAAGTTATTCAGTACTTACTGAAGCATATATCTTGTGGGCATTCCGGTGCTAAAATTTAAGGTTTATTTTAAGGACTAGTCTTATTGCTTTTTATTCCAATTTAGACAATGTTACAAGCCTTGTATTCATTAATTTATATTTACGGTGTACGTATCCTCTCGTAAATATGTACCAAAACATTTTTTCGTAGACTTAAAAGCGATGAGCCATATTCTTGAGAAGGATGAGTACACTTTTGTACTTCCTATAAAATATAACAGCACTGCAAGGGATAAAGCATTTTTATTTACTTTTGCAGCACTTGTATTTCAAACGTCCGAACTTCTGAACCTTAAACTTCTGAGTGGAGGCCCTGCGGGACCCCAACTACGATTCTTTATTCTTGCGCTTTGTTCGAAACTGCTTCATTTCAAAGAGTTGAGGAAAGTTATGGCAACTTTGTGACATTTCATAAGTTTCTGAATTTAATGTCTGTTCCAAGTTTGTGATTTCATAAATACGAATGAGATACACGTTTCGAGCGCTTAATAATCTTAAGAGTTATAGGTAATATATGATTTGTACCTAGCACAAGTCGTAGGTACAATAGGCTGCGCAAATGCATGGCCAATTTATGAATGAATCTAAGTAGGTATTCATATATTGGCCATGCAATTATGCAGCTCATATCCACTTTGAGGTGTAACGTCGCCATTTGCAATGAGAACAGCAGCTTAAGTCAAAATGTTTTTGATAATATTAAATTATGTATTTTTTGGGAATATTCTTTCATAGAAAATAAATTAAATTATTAATTATAATTATCAGTTATCTATCTGAAACACTATTTTTTGTTTCTCATCTGTAATGTTTCGCCAAATTTTCATTTGTTCGAAACCAAAAACAATAATGTTAATTATTATTTATAAAACAAACCCAACCTAACGTACTTAATAGGTTCATTAAAGCGATGTTTATAAAATCCTGAAAATATTATGGGTTTCAGGAAAAAAATACTTTTGCACAAATGAAAATTTAGCGAAACGCTACAGACAATCCATCCTTAATAGTTAAAGTACTTAAAACTCATTCGCTTCGTGTTCACATTGTCATATCAATATCCAAGTATTTACACCAATACACCACATGTACTTTACGTGACTTTACCATAGCAAGACAGCTTAGGATACCTAGCTTAAAATATGCCTCCAAGAGGGCAGTCTAATCTCAAATGAGGCTTAATTCTCCATGACCTTCTAATTGACCTCTGTCTCTAGTCTTCGTAATCCGATCCACCAATCCAGTGTCACCAGAACAAACAGGCCAGTTTCGTGAGTGACATAAATCTTCACACCTGAAGCGAAAACAGCGTAAGCGCCGATGAAACACGAAGAGACTTAATCCCCTTTTTCTGCAACCCTGAAATATTATTCTTAACCCTCTCGCAGCCACCCTTGAGACAGTTCTAACGTAAGCGCTTACTTGAAGGTTTGTTTGTATTTATTCTCGATTACATATGACTTTGATTTACGAGATTGGTGTTGATTTAAACACATGATTTGCTCATATTGGTTCCACAAAAACGATACCTATCGCGCGTAGTTGACAACCTTACTATGCAATTTGACATAAGCCAAGAGTAAAATTGACAGTTACTTTTGATGCTGACCGTAGCTACATATACATATTTAGAGTGTCATACTTTCTAGCGGTGACATGGTATCGTACGGAATTAAAACTCATATAAAAAAAATACGAGAAATGTATAAGCATACTTCCTGGCGGTGACAGATTGATCACTGTTTTCTCGTAAGTACGTGTAGTACATATTTTTTTAACTAGCGTACAATTTATTTTTTAATTATTTTTTAAAACCATATACTCAGTTCTACGGTCCTTTGAAGCTGTGAAAAAAATCAAACGTCTACGTTTACGTGAAAAAAAGATATGGCCGTTTATGTCGCAAAAAACGTACATTTCGACACTCTCAAGGGAATCAAAATGATAGGGTACTGTCCGATGAGCTAGAACTATGAAATTTGGCAAGTAATATCGTCACATACTACAAATACTTATAAAAATCTGAAAACTATACATTTGTAAGAAAATCATAAAAAATATAGTCCTTTTGAAACATCATATTTGGAGAACTCGGTTGCGTTAATTTTGCACCTCGTTTGTATGCGACGCCATACATTTCAGGTGCAAACTTAACTCAACCAGGCCAATTAAGATGGGAAAAGTGAAAGTTTTTGCGGAACCCTCCGTGCGCGAGTCATACTCGCACTTGGCCGCTTTTTGATATGAGTTTAAATTCCGTACGATACCATGTCCCCACTGACCATGTATGACACTATTTAGAACACATGTCTCTAAAAAAAAATTGCTTTAGCCCCACGCTTTCGTATATCCCAAACGCTATCTCATCAAAACATAGTTATAAATAATAAATAAATAAATATTAAGGGACAATCATACACAAATCGACCTAGTCCCAAACTAAGCGAAGCTTGTACTATGGGTACTAGACGACGATATACATATACATAATATATAAATACATATATAGATAACATCCATGACCCAAGAACAAATATTTTGCACAAATATTTGCCCCGGCCGGGATTCGAACCCGGGACCTCCGACTCAGTAGGCAGGTGTCTACAAACCGAGCCAAACGCGTCGTTCAAAGTTCCTCGGGAAGACGGTGTATCTTCCCAAAACTGAAATCAATACCTTCTCTATGTTAATAAGCCTTCTGACCAACAAGTACAGCCCAGATAATAACACTACCTGTCCCCTTCCAGCCAATATGGGCACACGTCTTGAATATTATATCCCACCAATTTCAGAAGACCTATCCCTCTATCTTATAACCCGCGAATCGTACAACACGTAGAGCTCCTAATAAATTGGTCCCGCTATCACTATGCGCATTCAAGATCCATATGGGTTGGTAATTGTATGAAATAGAGTTGCACGAATATTCGAAAACGGAATGCCTTTGAATAATACATTAGATTAAAAATTCAATCATCTGTCAAGCTTTTATTCATTTTTAGGGTTCCGTAGTCAACTAGGAACCCTTATAGTTTCGCCATGTCCGTCTGTCCGTCCGTCCGTCCGTCCGTCCGCGGCTTAGCTCCGTGATCATAAGTGCTAGAAAGCTGAAGTTTGGTATGAGTATATGTATGTATTACGCCGACATAACGGTAAAATAAAAACTAAAAAAACTGTAACTTCTCAACCACGGGTCAAAAAATTATAGAAAAATTCATGAAAATAAGGCCTTATTAGTACTTTCAATCCATGCTAATCCATACTAATCCATACTAATATTATAAATGCGAAAGTGTGTCTGTCTGTCTGTCTGTCTGTCTGTCTGTCTTGTCTGTTACCTCTTCACGCTTAAACCGCTGAATCGATTTTGATGAAATTTGGCATGGAGATAGTTTAAGATCCGAGGAAGGACATAGGATAGTTTTCATCCTGGAAATTATCCCTAAAAAGATTGAAAAGTGAGTAAGTAATTCATGATGACATTGATGACCCTGTAGAAAATGTAATGATTAGACCAAAAGCACAATTGCTCTTACATTTGCTTAGGCGCCCCCTTTTATTAATTAAGGTGATTAGGTGGATATCTATCGTGTCATACGAGGTTGCTTCCATACTTCCAAGTTCCACGCGAACGTAGTCGCGGGCAAAAGCTAGTGAAAACTATATTGAATAAAATCGGTCGAGCCGTTTTTGAGTTATCGTAAAATTTCATAATTTTCTTTAAAATTACGTAAGTGCCGCGCAGTGTTCTTATACTTAGCACGTTACACATATTAGTTAAATGCCATACTGCATTAAAACATTCCGCTCAATCTGGTGCGTATAATCGATAAATTCCAGAAGGTAATAAGTAATTACAGTTGCTTTGGCGTCTACGACCTTTTGATAGAGCTTGAAATCTTTCTCATAATTTAAATTTGATTTTATTGTCTATTGTGAAGAATGGGCAAATACGGAACCCTACACTGAGCGTGGCCTGACATGCTCTTGTTGTTCGATATTGTTAACATCTATGGTATATTTATATTTGGAGAACCTTTCGATACTGAATGTTTCTTCAACTAAAACGAAGTTTTATCGAGAACGTGTATGTAATTTGAGTAGGTAATTTATATTGGAAATTATAACGTTATACTTATTTGGAAACATTTCAAATTAATAATGAGAAACTTAACATAAACGTATGAATTAATCGATAATCGTTCCTATTCTTTTTATGGCTTTGTAAATTGACCTTTGTGAGATTCTTCGTACTAACTATACACAAATTAAATATGCTTGAGTTTGATATTAACCCATTAGAGCCTTCTAAAAGATCATGCAGAGCTTTAGGCTTTAAGAAAATCTAGTCTTGATCATTATGTTTTTACCTTTTGGTGAGAAATATAGGTACTTTGTTAGCAAATTTTCTTCGCAGATTTCCTAGGAAATTATTTCCAAGACGTTAACTTTCCGGAAAACAAGTTTGTTAAAGAACTACAAACCAAACAAAAAGTAATACAATAAAGAGTACGGAATTCTGAATTACAAAGATTAACTTGGACTTTCTATTTAAGATAATGGATGTTTAAAGAGTATGGTCGCATTAAAAAAATTAAAATGTCCGTTGACAGGACTGTAAAAGGACTGCGCAGTTGGTTTGCTTCTTGGATGCAGTTACGTCAAACGACATTAGAACTGCCCTTTTGTAGTTAGGTTGGCGTTAAGGTTGCCGTTTCTATTGGCTGTCTGACGTCCTGAACGAATACGAAAAAGCTTAATATCTTTCTCTACTCTATGAATAAGCATTGAAGCTATTAACCAGTCTAATTATTTTTTATATCAAATTACAGCTACCGAAAAGAAATAAAATAAATAATCGTAATCTGAGGTGTTCTACAGCTATGAGGTACTTATCTCACAACATGGAGAACCACATTTGAAAAAATAACTGTTATTTTATAATTATAAAGCTGTTAAAACGCCCCAAATTACGCTACAAATTTGTCGATAAACAATGCCCATCACTATTGACGGTACAGCATTGTAAATTGCCGCGCGTGTGACGGAAACGTCCCAAAATTGCCAATAACGCGTAGATAAAATGCCCGTGCATTCAGAGGGTTGTGATGGAGCCAATTTGGTTTAGTGTTGGGCTGTGATATTATTATTTGTCTTTGGAGTTATGATAGTAGCAGAAGTCGCTACGCAAATAAAATGTTAAATACGCTTTCACAGAATAAATCACTACAGAAGGTTTTTCATCGTTGGTAAAGACCCCTGAAAAGTATATTTGTTGTTGTAATTGTTTATTAAATAGCGGATCAATGATCATTGTGGCTAAAATTGCGTTAGCTATAATGATTGATAGTCATATACAGGGTGATCAAGCAATAGACTCTACTACAATAAATCTTCTAAGCAAATGAACTGTCAAACACATAAAAACTAAGTATGGCAATGTTTTGTATTTGACACAGAATGTTGCATTAGTTGTTAATGTGTCATAATTACTTAATCATTCTATTAATTTTGCTACGGTGTATTTTTTTACTAACATATACACGCATATACATGCTATAGTATTCTTTATAAAGTTAATATTATTAATAACTGACATTGGCAAAAGCCACGAGCTGCCCTTCCTGGATTATTATATTAATATTAATCATTCCGTGTATATCATGTTAGTTTTTTTTATAACAAAAGTGGTAAAACCTTATAAGTGGCGAGCGAGAACTGCTATTTCGCATTTATTGAATAATTTTGATGCTGTAAAGCAACTAGACTTTTTTTAATTTATAATTTTTATATCCTATCAAGGCTCAAAATCCTGGTACTGTGCAAACCGTGGTATAATAGCTTAAACTTAGTAAACTCACTAAATACAAGGCAATATTCCTTTGAATTTAGCCAATAATTTAGAGATAGAGTTCTAGAACTAAATTTTAACCTACTTTTAATAGTCGCAGCGAAATAAAACTTTGCATGTAATGTAGTTCACGTGATAAAAAAAAAATTGGTATCTTGAAGCTCCGAAGGAACTCCTACACCTACCTACAGATCAAGATAATGTGAAATTAATATTTACGTCCCATAGGTCGTAAGTCAGATTTTCTGGGAGGGTGAGAGAAAAACTCACTTCCTGTTCAAGGCAAGACGTAAAACTTTAGACAAACTACGGGCGTTAATTCGTAAAGCCTGCGATCTGGGACATTCACGAATTCGCCGCCCTAGGTATGTAATGAATGTACGATTGCGTAAAAAAATTGGTCGACAATAAGCGTGTTTTTTTTTATAAAGTTATTTATCTCTACAGGAGTCGCATTACTGATTAGCCTACACTATGAGGCTATTCATCGTGATACTTTGAGTCATAACCGGTATAAGCTTGAAAACACAATAATTATTTGTATTACTAGTCACTATGTGATTAAGTATATGAAACTTAAAGTTCTCGCCTTTTTGTAGTACAATACTGTGGTACGGAACTGTAAGTATGCGAGTAAAACCCGCACTTGACTCATTTAATAACCAGTCACTCCCAAACTAATATTCCTAGCTGAATAAAAAACAGTTACGTAACTGGAAATCAACTTTTTCTGTCTGTTCATAATTTATTTCTTTCCTCCGTCAGGTACAGCATAAATTACACGCATTGCTGGTCTTCCTTCATCTTAGGAAACGAGGGAATCAAGTTAACCCCGCCGGGATAAAAATCAATCATAAATATTCAAATCAGGGTTAACTTCGTACCTTTCACTTTTAATATTTACTTATAAGTTTGGTTTTTCCCTTAAAAGTAAAGTACATACTATCACCCAAATAAACATTATTTATTAAATTTTTTACAAGTTTACGCAATAAATGCCGCCAAAAAGGCGCCAATAAACTAAAAATATGCTTGTGTTGAGACCCAGTGCTTCCGTAACTGGGCCATTTTTTCTTAAGTTGTACACCCCACTTTTTTTTTAATTTTCGATATTTTGGGTATTTTCTACTCAGAATCACGAGCTCTTTCGACCTAATTACGAGAAAAAAACTGTCAAAATCCGTTGCGTAGTTTTAAAGATCTAAGCATACATAGGGACAGACAGACAGACAGCAGGAAGCAACTTTGTTTTATACTATTTTATAACTTGAAGTATAAATTCTAAGTGCAGTTGTGACTTACTTCCTATCGGTAGTATTATATTAATAATAATACTTCTGTAGTACCTTCCGTAAGTACCTACAATTAGCGTTTAAATACGAATTTATCCTTTTCAGTAGGTACAGTCGCCATCAGACATATCGCAGCATATAAGGCGTTCATAAATATGTGAACATGTACTGTAATATAAGTCAATAATAAGTCAATAAGAGTCGTGTTCAGATATTTATGGACGCCTTATATCATCCTCCTAGCCTTTGTCCCATTTTTTGAGAATGAATTCTCAATCGGGGTCGGCTACCTAAATCCCAAGATGTGGCGTAGGCACTAGTTTTTACGAAAGCGACTGCCATCTGACCTTCGGATTGAAAGTCGCATGCCCTAACCACTAGGCTACCACCGCTTCTAACGCCTATATGGACGCCTTATATGCTTCGATATATCTGATGGCGACTGTTCCATTCGTTTAGAGGGCTGAGAAGGTGTCTCACTTCCCTTAATGGGTCTCAAATTATACTGAAAACTATTTCGAAGTCGACCGAATAGTGTATTCAAAGCATAAATAATTCATTTTCAATTCATAAAGTTGCCGTAAGAAAAGACGGGAATATTGTGTTACATTTCTGACTGAAATGAAACTTTATACCTTGGTGTTTAACTTGAGTGATTATTCAAGTTTTAACAAATATTCAAGTTCTTTCTTATTACAAATAATAAGACATATAATATCTTTAATTAATTACATTTCTCCTTTCTTTGATGTCTCATCATCATCATCATCTCAGCCATAGGACGTCCACTGCTGAACATAGGCCTCCCCTTTGGACTTCCATATATACCGGTTGGAAGCGAAATGCATCCAGCGCCTTCCGGCGACCTTTACAAGGTCATCTGTCCATCTCGTAGGTGGACGTCCTACGCTGCGCTTGCTGGTCCGAGGTCTCCACTCGAGCACTTTACGGCCCCATCGGCCATCTGCTCTGCGTGCTATGTGGCCTGCCCATTGCCACTTCAACTTGCTAATCCGGTGAGCTATATCGGTCACTTTAGTTCGTCTACGGATTTCCTCATTTCTGATTCGATCTCGTAGAGACACCCCGAGCATAGCCCTCTCCATTGCTCGTTGAGCGACTTTGAGCTTTGAGATGAGGCCGATAGTGAAAGACCACGTTTCGGTGCCGTAAGTCATCACTGGTAACACACATTGGTTGAAGACTTTCGTCTTGAGGCACTGAGGTATGTCGGACGAAAAGACATTGCGTAGTTTCCCGAACGCTGCCCAGCCGAGTTGGATTCGGCGGTTGACCTCTTTCTCGAAGTTGGACCTACCTAATTGGACCACTTGTCCTAGGTAGATGTATGAGTCAACAACTTCGAGTACCGAGTTTTCAACAGAGACTGGGATGGGCACAACCTTGGCATTTGACATGAGTTTCGTCTTGTCCATGTTCATTTTTAAGCCCACCCGTTGAGAAACTCGATTGAGGTCATCGAGCATCATGCTGAGTTCCTCCATCGACTTTGCCATGACTACGATGTCGTCGGCAAACCGAAGGTGAGTGATGTATTCGCCATTGATGTTGATGCCAAGTCCTTGCCATTCCAGGAGCTTGAAGGCGTCTTCCATAACGGCCGTAAACAGTTTCGGGGACACAACGTCCCCCTGTCTCACGCCTCTTCTCAATGGAATGGCCTTTGTGCTCTGCTCCTGAACTCGGACCGACATGGTGGCGTTACTATACAAACACTTCAACACTTCAATGTACCGATAGTCAATATGGCATCGCTGAAGTGACTCGAGCACCGCCCATGTTTCCACCGAATCGAAGGCTTTCTCATAGTCCACAAACGCTAAGCATAATGGCAAGTTATACTCTTCAGTCTTCTGTATAACTTGCCGCAGCGTATGTATGTGGTCTATGGTACTATAGCTTCTTCGGAAACCGGCTTGTTCGGGAGGCTGGAAGTCATCAAGTCTATGTTCGAGACGGTTCGTGATGACCCTTGAAAACAACTTATAAACATGGCTTAGAAGCGTGATGGGCCTGTAGTTCTTCAATAGGCTGTTATCACCTTTCTTGAAGAACAGTACCACCTCGCCTCTACTCCATGCTTCAGGCGTTTTGCCCTCGGACAAGACGGAATTAAAGAGCTTCTGGAGGACCTTAAGTACCGGTGTTCCACCCGCTCTCAGAAGCTCTGAGGTGATTCCGTCTTCACCCGGCGCCTTGTTGTTCTTAAGTTGCTTCAGGGCCATCCTAATCTCGTACAGACTGATGTCCGGGATGTCTTCGGTATAATGTCGGGACAGCTTGGCTCTTGGATCGCCTACCAAGCTGTCAACGGGCTTTGCGACTGAAGTGTATAACTGACCATAGAACCTCTCGATCTCGCCTAGAACCTCTGCTTTGGTCGACGCTATGCTGCCATCTTCCCGTTTCAGCTTGGTCAGCTGGCTTTGTCCAATAGACTTGTCCTTTGCGAACACTTTGGAGCCTTTGTTCTGCTCAATGGTCTCTTTAACACGGTTCGTATTAAAGAGCCGCAGATCATGTCGCAAGGACTTCGATATACGTCTATTAAGCTGCCTATATGACCCCGCGTCATCGGGAGACTGCAACTGTAGCGAGCGTCGTTCAGCCATGAGGTTTAAGGTTCGATCAGACAATTTCTGAGGTCTATCTTTACGGCGGGGTCTGAAAAACTTAGACCCTACCGTGTGGACAGTTTCCACTAGCCCGTCGTTGATCTCGTCCACTGAGGCAAAGTTCTCCAGACAAGCGAAGCGGTTGGAGAGCTCGAGTTGAAAGCTCTCGGGGTTTTGAATATGGGCCCGAGTAGGTCGGAGCGTAGACTTCATCAGACTGGACCTTTCCAGTTTAACATTGATATTCAGTGTGCCTCTTACGATTCGATGATCACTGCCGGTCTTTACCCTATTGATCACAGACACATCACTGAAAATCCGTTTCTTGTCGGTCATGATGAAGTCAATCTCGTTTCTCGTGGAACCATCGGGACTTTGATGTCTAGTCGTAAGGAATATAAAAGGGACTTATTACCGTTATCATCATGGATGAATGTGAAATTTTTTATACAGACAGACGAAATTCACTAAGCGCTAATAACCGCGCTAGTACAGTCTATACACAGCATACGCCTGACCGGAGAAGTCGGCTCCGCCTTCCGCATCTGTTTGCTCAAAATCGGCGCGTGTTCATAGCCAATAGGCACATACGCGTTGGTCGGCCGTGCGTCTCATACAACACAAGCAATCAATAAAATTCAATTTTAAGACTTGTAGCTTGTTAATGTGAGAACTTGGTAAGATTACATACTACCTTCACGTAGAAAAACATCATAATATGTCATATCTAAACTAATGTGTGTTGCGCCATTCTTCCACTGAGCGTCAGGCTACGGTAAAGGGCTTGTGCACAAATCCCGTGAGGTTAGATAGGGGGAGGGGAGGTCACGAAAAATCACGTCAGATCACGTTGGGGGAGGGAGGGGTACAAGGTGACCTCACGTGTATTTTCCTATAGTTAACAAATAAAAAATCTACCACATGAGTGGGTAGATACTTTACTCGGTTTCGTTAAAAATAAATCTTCCCTTGTTAAATTCTTACTTCAAAATAGCGAGTCTATTGTACGAAATTCTGGCGGAAAAATATACACATGAGGTTGTGAGGGGCAGGGGGGGTAACAAAGAACCTCACCAAATATCACCAGGGGGAGGGGGGGTCAAAAATCAGTCGAAAAAACCTCGCGTGATTTGTGCACCAGCCCAAAGTTTGCTTGCTTTATTTATTATGTACTTCTGTCCGTTCGGGGAAGGTTAGTTAAGACTACACACAACTTTTATTACATAGCTATGTGCTTAGTTTAACTTAGTTGCGTGTTTTGAGGGGGGGTTTGGAAGTCCCTGAGTCTACCAACAGCTAAACAAGTTGTCGTGATTCATAGCCCGAACAAAACAAGTCACATTTCAAATCAAATCGTTCCGCCTGGAAATACCCGTTTAGAAATGATGATTTATCTGTGCATCTAAGACAGAATTATAGATACATAGATAAACATGTTCACCCTATCGCCCTGGCCACGCAAGCGACAATAAGTGGTAGCGCGATGTCTCGCTCCCTCGTATGGCCGCCGCTGACCGCTGCCGCATGTCGCTGAAGTCGTGGCAAGTCCGTACAGCACTCCTCTGTTTTCGTCAGAAATAACGGTTTTTGTCAGACTTTAATAATGCATATAATTATGTAATGCTCATTATTGCCATATGAAAGCTGTTTGTAGCGCCACTATCCCTGGGCCGGACCGAGACTTGTTAGGCTTTATCAGTTATCAGACATTTTAGCTATTTCAGCGGCATCGAGTGAACGACTTCGCAGAACAAGTGCCTGAATTAGACATAGCGGCTAAATCACAGACACATATCTTTAGTCTCGTCGAATTTTTCTCTCTTAGCGTATTTCTTAAAAATGTCATATATCTCCACAGACTAAAGAGCACTTCAATGCCTCCCGCTGCAGCTCTTCGGAGATATATATTTAATGGACGTTCCCGAGCCACGTAATGTGGCAGCATTATGGCGAGAAGCACCTTCTTTTGGAGACGTAATATTAATGCAGCCGGCACGGATTCCAGAAGCTTACTAATGCATATTTTACGAACGCTTATTTCATTTGCAAGCTGATATAAGTTGGAATTTTGACACCATTTTGAAAGGAAATAAAGAAATGGTTTATTAACATAGAAGTCCCAATATTTGGCATCGTATTAAGTCCAAATGAGATGTCAATTTTGCGGACTTCACTGTCGCTCCCGCATCGGACTGTATAAGTAGTCATCTCAAACACTGCCACAAAAACGCTGCATAAAATCATCTGATAAAGATGTTAAGGCCTATGATGATGACGATTAATTCCATTAAATGACACCATTTTTGTTGAGACAGTGACAGACTAGTACCTTTATTATCTACATCGCAAATTAGAAGGGAATTTTTCACCTGTGTCTCTCTGCTATGCCTGGGATGAATCCGAAGCACGGGATAGAATTAGGGAATATTAACGGTTAACCGATGGTTATGAAAAAAAAAACATGATTTTGGTAGTGTCTTTATTCTATGGTTTCGGTTAAAAACCTAATTTTCACCATACTAAAAATAACCAATTACAGTCATGAGAAATTTCGAGCATAGCTTTCTCGATTGCATGCTCTCCGAGTGACTTTTTGCCTTCCTAATAAGGCCCGTCGTGAGCGACCACGTTTCAGTGCCGATTCTCATCACAGGTGGCACACAATTTCATATCAGACAAATTACAATTTCATATACCTACCCGTAACTCAATAAACAAAAATTTGCGAGAATGTCGAAATTGCTCAAATTTCATTTCACCACCGCTGTAATCGGCTGTCGCTCGAAATTAAATTCGAGACATCAATTTCCTGCCGCAAAGAGTTTGAATTACCTGCGGGCATTTATCTTCATTAAGATAAGATAAGATGGTAATATCCGGACGTTCGAGCTTGTCCTAATAAAAAGACGGACATACGGACGACATGGACGAGATTGAAGGATACCTACATAATAGCGTTAGGTTTTCCGATTTAGAAAAATATTTTTTTGTTTGGACGGGTATACTTTCTAGTTGGTCAGATTGTCAAGAGCAGAGGTCGAAAAATTTGAGGCCAATCTATATAGTGTTAGACACATTTTTTAATCGATATCGATAGTTCGATAATAGAAGAAGTTTCTAACACTAGCTAGTTTGTGAGGGTCTTTTGTTTTGTCACATGTTTTCCGACCTCTGGTTATGAGATTGGTAGCCTTTTCGCAGAATAAATTTTCGTCGAATGTTCCATTACGCCGAATTTTAATTTCGCAGAGTTTTTATTCCTCTGTAGACATATATTTTTCATAATTGTATCAAATATCATCGTATAGATTAGGTTACGTTAGGTTTGTTTGATAACAATCTCAAATAGTTTACCGTTTCTGAGAAAAATGCCTTCTTCCAAATGACACTTCTGCCAAATGAAATATTCGATGAAAGATAATTCTGTGAAAAGGCAGAGAACCCATGAGATTAGGGAATAGGATCTGATGATGGAATCAGGAATAAATTGAGAAATGTCAAAAAAATATATAGGAAACACTTAAACCCGCCCCGGCTTCGCACGGGTGCAATACTGATAAATTATGCATGTATTATACATATAAACTTGCTCTTGAATCACTCTATCTAATAAAAAGAACCCTATCAAAATCCGTTACGTAGTTTTAAAGGCCTAAGCATACATAGGGACAGACATACAGAAGCGACTTTACTTTATACTATGTAGTGATTTGGGTATTTTTTCAGTGACTCAAATTGTTGTTTTAATTTAGCTTCGTTGGCGTCTGTTATCTCTTGTTAAAAAGTGATTATCCCAGAAGCGTTATATTGTAGTAAAAATCTAACTGATGAGAAAGCGATTATTTCAGGCGTCGCGCTGTCGCGTGCCCTTGTTTTGCCAACCCTATTTGCATTTTAATACAACTAAAACGTTCGTATCAAAATTGCAGCCGAAAGTAGCAATGTTGTGTTTATTGTAATATGCTAAATGCTTACCGTTTTAACAGGGTTACCTGCCTACAATTAAATTCGTGAGTTATACCTACTTGAATTTTAGCCGTTGAGTCCTTAAAACTAACCATCAACTATTATTATCTAACCATCTAGAATACCTACAGTAGCGGAAAAATAAAACCATTATATCGAAATATTGTAACTTAATCCTAAATTAATAGGATCCAAGGATAAGGTCCGAATTCCGAATGAAAATTGCCAGAAGCGTAGTAAGTAATTTGTAGTGTAGCAAGTGCAAGTGTGTAAGTGTGCAAAAAATATGTATATTATTAGTGTAGTATCAAATATTAACCGAATGTTAAATGATAAAAAAAACGTGTTCATTTATTCTAGCCACAAATCCATCACCACTAGCAACACTGACGGAAGCGCAGCACGGTTTTCGACCGGGTTGCAGTACGACGACTAATCTACTTAGTTACGTAACACAAATCACACCAGAAGTAGATGGTGGGGGACAGGTTGACGCCGCTTATTTCGATTTTCGAAAAGCATTTGATGTGGTCGATAATGACATCCTGCTAAGGAAATTAGCCGGCGTCGGCTTTACTCCTCATCTATTAAGGTTTTTTACGAGCTACATGAGTGACAGACGTCAGTTTGTTGAGTATGCGGGGTGTAGGTCGGAACCTTATTTCGTAAGATCAGGGGTAAGTCAGGGAAGCAATCTTGGCCCATTAGAGTTCATAATTATGGTCAATGACTTACCTCGAGTAGTCAAAAATGCCGGGTGCTTGCTGTTTGCAGACGATTTAAAAATGTATTTTCCAATAAGAGCTGCTACAGACTGTGAGAGTTTCCAAAGGGATATAGACCGATTGGTCGTATGGGCTGAAGAAAATAAGTTGTTTTTTAATATGTCAAAGTGCGTCACTATTACTTTTACTCGAGCGCATAGGCCCATCCTCCATGATTACAAAATAAATGGAAAGAAATTAAACAGAGTATCAGAAGTTAAAGATTTAGGAGTTAAATTTACATCCGATTTGAGGTTTCGTGATCATATAAATAATGTATGTAAGAAAGCATATAGAATGCTTGGATTTGTACTTCGTCGGTCCAAGGTTTTTACTAGTATTGGAGTAATCACTGCCTTGTACAATGCCTTGGTTCGTAGTAGTCTCGAAACCAATGCAGTCATTTGGGCTCCACACGAGATGAAATATATTGGTATGATGGAGCGGATACAAAATAAATATATTCGTTTTTTGTATCTAAGAAAGTATGGAGTATATCCCTTTTATCCTCTGATGTACCCAAGTCTGTTTGTATTAGGTATGGTGGGGTACAACGAACTGCGAGTGCGCAGAGAGTTGTGTCTCGCAACATACCTGTTCAAACTAATTAGGGGTAAGATATTCAACAGTGTGGTATTAAGTCATGTCAGCCTCTGTGCCCCTGACAGATACACATGGCGCCGGCGCCGGCCGCCGGCCGCTGCTGGCAGTGCCGCGCGGGCGCACCAACCTGCTCGGCATGGCACCGATGACGCGCGCGCTCCGTGCCCTCAACTTAATAGCGGAAAACATTGACCTATTTGGGTGTTCTTTGAATGAGTTCACAAAGTCAGCACTGTTCGTATTATGTTATAGTAGTAATAAATTAGACAAGGGATAGTATAAATAGCTTAAGGTAGTTACACTATTGTCTTAGGATTAGTTTCCTGTAAAAATAGTTGTAAGTGTGGAAATAAATAAATAAATAAATAAATAAAACTAGGGAATGCAAACCGGTAAGTTTTTCTATGGAAATTGGAAATTACTGGATCGATAAAAAAGATGTTGATATATATATATATTAATACATGTCTCATTGAAAATTCTCGATTACTATATAAAGGTTCGATTCATTTCAACTATTAAAAACAAATAAAAAAATATACGTTTAAATTTGACGGCGCGCTGCAGTAGCGCCACCTACCCGTGTAAGAGTGGACTCACTCTAGCGGAGCGTCGTATCTATGGCGGCGGGGCGGCCATTGTGGTTTTGACAACCGTCAGACGCAACGGTCGCATTCGCACCAAGTCCGCGACGAATCGCTAATATTCGGCGTAATCTTCGTTGTTGTCGATTAGATTATTATCTTAAATTGATCAGAGTTACCTAATTAGTAACGTAGTGATTTAATTTGTGTTGATCTAAATGTGAGTTGTGTTAATTAGAAAAATCATAACCAGAAACCGTTATATGGTGTTTTAATTTAGCTCATCGCCCTAATACTCACGATGCCTGATCCTGATGAGGCCACTCCTGCGCCTATATCAGAAGTGGGATCTAAAGGGCAGCAAAATGAGCAAAACCAGTCACAAAAGGACGAAATATCTGCTGCAAGGCTTCTGAGCAATATGGAAGCACTCTTGTCACGTGTTCTAGCGATGCCACAAAATTCAACCGTGAGTAATACGTCACCTAAGCTGCTAGAATTTAATCCTGATGACTTGGATGCCGACATAGATGGTTGGTGTAACGTATCAGAAGTAATTATAAAGGGCAAGCGCCTCGAAGGTGTTGATTTATTGGTGGCCCTTACTAGCGCATTGAAGGGACGTGCGGCTGCATGTCTTACGAAGCTAAATCTAAATGAATTGACATGGGATATTGTCAAGCAAACTCTGGTTGCAAGATTTTCCAAACCGAAAGTGTATCAAGATTATTTTGATGACATACTGCGTTTTGAAATAGGCGTTAAGGAATCTGCATCTGAATCAGCTATGCGTTTATGGAATTTAATTGAGCGTATACCCAAGTTAGAAATGATTGAAGAAATTATTACCGGGTTCGTAATATCGGTGCTGTGCCAAAAGGATAGCATCATTCGGCGAGAGTTGAATGCACATACAATCACATCTAGAGCTCAACTGTTTAGGATACTTGGTGGAATATCTCTAAAACGACGGTTTGAAGGATGCGATAAACAAGAACCAGAAATAAAACGCCCTCGTGTTTCCAATGATAGATTTATTGGTAAATGTCACTTTTGCGGCCTGGCGGGACATCGGCAAGCAGAATGCAGGAAAAAGCAGAAGCAAGAAGAGTCCGCGCCGCCTAATAAGTTGCAAGAATCTTCAAGCTCGATGCGTCCACCGGAAAGGGCACCTGCTATATCCTGTTATAAATGTGGGAAGCCTGGACACTTGGCTCCTGCGTGTCCAGACAGGAGCAGCGGCAATGGGGCCACGGTCAAAGTAGTCAGCTTGTGTGAGCACCGACCCTCGAGCGGCAGTTTGGAAACATCTATCGGTGAGCGAGTCTCCTTTTTATTTGATAGCGGATCATCTTGCTCTCTTTTGAAAGAAAGTTGCTGTAAAGCATTCCCTGGTACTGTGTGTAATGATCTGGTGTATCTTAGCGGCATAGGAGGGGATAACTTAAAGTGCACATCTCAGATTCTCAGCGAGGTAGTGATAGATAACATTACGACAACTTTGCTTTTCCACATTGTGCCTGATGATAGCATAACTGTGCCAGCTATTATTGGTAGGGACATCTTAGAGAAGGGAATTTGTGTTAGCCTTGACAATGACAACCTTTCGTTCAATTATAGAGAAAACATTAACTTTTGCGCCGCGTCTAACAAAAAGCTATTTACAGACGTCGATACGGATTTGCAAGGGGAAGATAAGACAGCACTTCTCGAACTGTTGAATAAATATTCTGACCATTTTATCGATGATATACCCACTAATCGTGTTAAAACGGGAGAGCTCAAGATAGAATTACTAGATCCCCACAAAGTTGTTCAGCGTCGTCCCTATAGACTGGCGCCGGTTGAGAAACAAATCGTTAGGGAAAAAGTAGAGCAGCTTTTAAAAGCCGGCGTAATTAGGGAGAGCTCATCACCCTTTGCTAGCCCGATTCTCCTGGTGAAGAAAAAGGACGATTCATATAGGCTTTGTGTAGATTACCGTGGTCTCAATGCCAACACGCATCCTGAGCATTACCCGTTGCCTCGTATAGAAGAGCAGATTGACCAACTTACAGGTGCCAAATATTTTTCGTCCTTAGACATGGCATCAGGGTTCCACCAAATCCCAATACAGCCTGAATCTGTAGAGAAGACCGCATTCGTCACGCCCGAAGGACAATACGAATACCTCGCCATGCCTTTCGGGTTGCGGAATGCGCCGTCCGTATATCAGAGGTGCATTACCAAGGCGTTGAATCATCTTGAAGATAAACCTCTGATATACATGGACGATGTCTTATGTTACTCAACTGATGTGACTGATGGCTTGAAGCGTCTTGACGAAGTTTTAGGAGCACTCTCACAGGCTGGATTTTCATTTAACCTACGAAAATGTCAGTTTATGAAACAAAGCATTAACTATCTGGGTTATTCCCTTCAATCCGGCGAGGTGAGACCAAATCCCCGAAAAATACAAGCCTTGGTAGACTCACCCCAACCTAAAACAGCTACGCAAGTTAGGCAGTTCCTTGGCTTGGCCTCTTACTTCCGGAAATTTATACCGAACTTCTCTCACTTAGCTGGACCTTTGTACCCTCTGACAAAACTGAAGGGACCTATTAAATGGACTGATCAGCACGAACAAATTCGAAATTCGATTGTTAATATTCTAACATCAGAACCGGTTTTGACAATTTTCGATCCCGAGTTGCCCGTGGAACTGCACACGGACGCGAGTGCGGAAGGTTATGGTGCGATCCTTATTCAGAGGAAAAATAACCTTCCTCACGTCGTAGAGTACTTTAGCCGTCGTACGACCGAGGTAGAATCACGCTATCACTCGTACGAGTTAGAAACTCTTGCGGTCGTGCGCGCGGTTGAACATTTTAGGCATTATCTGTATGGGCGCCGGTTTCAGGTATATACGGACTGCAATTCCCTTAAGGCGTCAAAGTCTAAGGTCGATCTTACTCCCCGTGTGCACCGTTTATGGGCCTACCTACAAGCGTACGATTTCAAGATTATATACCGTGAGGGCCGCGGAATGGAACACGCCGATTACTTTTCTCGAAATCTACAACCCCAATTAGACGCTCCTGAATGCGCTTCGGTAACTACTAAGGCTGTCCAGTTTGTCGAACTTCATCAGGGTTGGCTAACTGTTGAACAAAAACGTGACAGCGAAGTTCAGGATTTGATTACAAAATTTAATAATGATCAATTACCTGAAACAGTTGCACATACTTATGATGTCAGAGATGGTACACTTTACAGAAAAGTAGTACGAAATAAAATTGTCTCGTGGCTGCCAGTAGTTCCGCGTTCCCTGATTTGGACATTAATAAATCACATTCATACTGAGATACAACATTTAGGCAAAGATAAAACTCTAGACAAGTTATACGAACAATATTGGTTCCCACAAATGTCGAAGTGCGTACGTAAATTCATTGATTCTTGTATAGTTTGCAAGTCTTCAAAAGGCCCTTCGGGAGCTCAACCCAGCCAACTTCACCCGATACCAAAGGTCGCTGTGCCATGGCACACTATTCATATAGATTTCACTGGTAAGTTGAGCGGGAAGAGCGATCGAAAGGAATACTGTTCGGTAATAATTGATGCATTTACGAAGTACGTGCTACTCGAACATACTACATCTATTGATGCAGACAGTGCTGTTAAGGCATTGAAAAAGGCCGTTTCCCTTTTTGGAGCTCCGAAACGACTTATAGCAGACCAAGGGAGATGTTATGTCAGCTCAGAATTCAAAAGCTTTTGTGCCGAAAATAAAATTGATCTTCATTTTATTGCTACTGGCTCCAGTAGGGCTAACGGCCAAGTCGAGCGGGTAATGCGGACGTTAAAGAGTCTCCTTACAATAGTAGAAAATGATGCTCACAAAACATGGCGCGACGAATTAGGTAATATTCAACTCGCAATTAACAGCACGAGATCAGCCGTTACCAAATATACCCCTACAGAATTAATGTTTGGAATTCAGGCCCAATCTTTAGGGATATCTAGCTTAAACGCAGATTCAATACACTCCCCAAGCCGATTAGACGTTAATGATGTAAGACAGGATGCTTTGAACAATATAAATAGAGCTGCCGCTTCTGAAACCGAACGCTTTAATCGCGGCCGTGCATCCGTTAAGCCGTTACGGAAAGGAGATTTCGTATTTATTAAAAACAGTGAACGTAGTCAAACAAAATTAGATAGGAAATTTAAAGGGCCGTTCATAATAACCGCTGTTCTTGATAACGACCGTTACGAGCTCAAGAGTTTACATAATTCCCAGCGTATCTTCAAATACGCACATGAAAATTTACGCGCAGTACCTATTGGGCATGAAGGCTTACTGGAAATTTCATCTAGTTTAATGAATGAAGAGGAGACCGTGACGGCGCTGATAGATGTTGACGATACGGGTAGCTTGCAAGCAGACAATAATGACGATAGATTATTCAGAAATAGAAGCTCCGATACTTTGACCGCGTGTTCTGATACCATTTCCATAAGCCGCTCTGATACACTAACAGCAGGTTCGGATACCGATAGTGTATACTCAGATCCTGAGACGATAGAAGTACAGTGCGAAGTCGAAGTCCATACCCAGCAAGATGGTCCGCAGCATTAGGTATGATTATATTTAAATTTGTATAATATGTGTTATGTGTGCAGGCCAAGAAGCACTTGGCTCGCTATGTCATGTGTGTTGATCCGATGATAATAGTTGGTCGAAAGGACAGTGCTGTCGAAACCAGAGTCTGGTAAACGATGTACTCGTCCGGTCCAAACTTTGTGAGTGAGTTGTGTATTGGAGACTTGGAGAGTGTCGTCCGAGCCAAAGCGTATTTGGTTGAAGGGATGCATTTCTTTAATCTAACCATGTTGTTTGCGCGATGAGTGGTCGAAGGGACAGTGTCGTCCGGTCCATGTTCTGCTTTTTACTAAGTTATTGCTGGTCGAAGGGACACACTCGTCCGGTCCACATCATCTAAAAAGATACCTTAAAAAAAAATGAGAATCTTAATCGTAGGCTTGTCAGGTTGGACGAGCGGATATCTTGGTCATGGAAACTGTTTTGTTTCAGGACCACTCGCAGATAAACGCCCGAGGACGGTCGACAGTCAGTATGGCCGTGACGGCGCGCGGCAGTAGCGCCACCTACCCGAGTAAGAGTGGACTCACTAGCGGAGCGTCGTATCTATGGCGGCGGGGCGGCCATTGTGGTTTTGACAACCGTCAGACGCAACGGTCGCATTCGCACCAAGTCCGCGACGAATCGCTAATATTCGGCGTAATCTTCGTTGTTGTCGATTAGATTATTATCTTAAATTGATCAGAGTTACCTAATTAGTAACGTAGTGATTTAATTTGTGTTGATCTAAATGTGAGTTGTGTTAATTAGAAAAATCATACACAGAAACCGTTATATGGTGTTTTAATTTAGCTCATCGCCCTAATACTCACGATGCCTGATCCTGATGAGGCCACTCCTGCGCCTATAAATTTGTAAAATGGAGAGAAAATAAATAATATTTACTTCATGTCGAATAACATTTAGATGTTGACTGACAGTAACATCGATGTATTTTTTTGTCGATAAAATATGTTGCTACATCACTTTAGTATCTGTGCCCCGAGTTAGCACTGGTATGCTCATAAGACAGCATAAAACGTAGCATACTAAACTTGATCAGCGTCCTATTGAACTTGGGACCTCCGCCAATATTTCACTCATCTATGGCCACAAATCAATCGCCACTGGCAACACTGTCGGACCCAACCGTTGAGTTATAATAGTTCGCCCCAGTCAGTGATCCTTGAAATTGGATTCGGAACGCCATCAACTGCATAGTTTTCAAAACAAACTTCTTAATTTGAAATTATTCTGGTTTCCATATACGAAATGGGCTTGTGTTTCGATTCGATAATGTTTATTGCTTTCAAGTTTTTTATTTTATTCACATTTATGCGCGGCATAAACGGCCGTATCTTTTTTTTACGTAAACCTAGAAGTTTGATTTTTTCACAGCTTTAAGGAACTGTCAACTTGAGTAGTTGGTTTAAATTTTAATTCGATACCACGCGTTCCCGAGATAAAAGGTCTTGATAGTCGGATGGAAGGACGGCCGGACAACAAAGTGATCTTATAAGCGTTCCGTTTTTTCCTTTTAACGTACGGAACTCTAGAAGTACTTATTACCTATGTACATTATGTTGCTTACAACCTAACTACCCACCAGTAATGGAAACTCAAAGCGCCAGTCGCCTTTCTTTATCTTAAACTGCTTCATTTAAATTTCTTTGTAACTACAGCGCTGAAAATTACACATTTAAGCACAAGGGATGGAAGTTAACTAAATAAACACTCTTCTTGAGCTAGTTGCTTCTTAAAAGCTGCAATTATTTATTCTTATTTGAATTGTACACTCTTTAAGCAGAGAGAGAGAGTTGTTACTTTTTTCTTCCTTAAAAGATTTGAAATTGCACTAAGACAATGCAGCATTACTGTTTTGCATTTTTTCCGTACTCATTGTCTGCTTCCGTACTGCTTCGGTACTTGTGCAAAAGTGTATGAAATTTGGTTCGCTCATTATGCAAATTATAACGATGCACATGTTTTATCATAACAAAACGGGACTTCATCGCGTTAGCAAAGTTTAAATTAATAAGAAGAATAAAGAAGAATAATTTTTATTTTACCAAAAGAAACATTTCTACATTTAACATAATTTAACATTGACTTCCACACTGCATAGCCTGTATCGTGGAAGTCGTATCATACACATCAGGTTCGTTAACAATGCGGCTATAGACATGCCTTAAAGAAGAAATTAAAAAGAACAAATGAACAATACTATGATAAATACATTTAGGGCGTGATAATAAATAATGTTCATAAAAATTTGTTTGATTGTCTGTGAGTATGAGTGTAAGTGTCAGTGAGTGTAGTGTAATGTGAGCAAGGAGCGAGAAGAACGTGAGCAGTGCTTTAACCCAATGCTTCTTCAGCTTGATCATACGTCCATGATAGTAAGAGCTCCCGTACTCGCGTTTTAACCACAAAAATTTGGCACATCTTTATGTCACATACTTTAATAATGTTGTTATAAATATTAGGGAATAAGAAATTTTTAAAACGTTTTGCAAACATAGTTATGACAGTTGGTACGGATATCTTAAAAACTCTTTTCTTTAACCAGTCAGGATAGGATGGATATTGTAGAATTGACTTATGAGTGAAAATTATGGCCCGAAACAAAAACAATTTAAAAACGCTTAAAACTTCTGCTTCATTATAAAGATCTTCAGTAGGGAACAATCGTGGCTTCGTAAAAGCTACCTTCAATACCACCCTTTGCGCTCTTTCCAGACATATCAAAGAAGATTTAGCACAACCAGTACAACCACCCCAGGCTAGAATACAGTAATCAATAATAGACTGACAGAGGGCAATATATACTTCCTTCAACAAGGTCAAATCAGCGCAATTTCTTAAAAATGTCATTATGGAAATAAATTTACGTACTCTGTTGGATGTGGCCAAAATATGTTTCTTAAAATTTAGGTTTTCATCTAGGGGCAAGTGCTGTACCTGTGGACACTTTCCAGAATTTGACCTTTATTCAGTTGTTAGACCAAAACTACGCGTATTACCAATACATTATTTATTTTGTTTTAATCACAGTTAAACAATCTTTAAAGTCCACATATGTTTTCTACGCTAGCTATCCGGAGATGGCGGATAAAAAATAAAATAAAAAAATACTTATTTTGTCCATAGGTACATCTCCTGTTTGTACCTATGGACACTAACAACGTACCTGTGGACGGTAACGTACCTATGGACAATAATCAACAACATTCTTTGAAACAGAATAAACTTCTAAAATAACGTAATTAACAACATACAATTAATCAACATGTAATTATAAGTTGTTCTGCATATCATAATTACTTTTTTTTCTTCTTGGACTGTAATATTCTTAGCAGAATCTCAAGTATAATTATGGGAATTTAAAAAGCCTCCATAGTCAGCAGATTTAGCATAATCATCGTTTGACACTTTACATTCTTAAGGAAAACCTCATTTTCTTTAGGAAAAATAATCAACAATCAATAACAACATAATGTTAAGTAATCATACAGCTGTTGCTCCTCAGTATTGCTAAAGATCCTCCTGATATCATTTTTGAGGAGTTCTAAGCCTTCTTCACCAATATTTCGACAGTAATGTTTTTTTTTGTATTTAAAAATTATCGAATTTGGGATTTTAAACGTCTCTATGGCTTTCCTTACTGAAGTCAGAAAGTCCAGGCATATCTTGTCTCTTTTTTCCCAGTTTTACTACGAGGCACTAAATAAAACAAAAATATTAATTTTACTGTCCACAGGAACATTCAGTATAATTGTACCTATGGACAGTCCACAGGTACATTTACGGAGGTGTCCACAGGTACAATTTCGGCGGTTTTTATTTTGAATTCATACCGGTCACTATTAATGCTACCTACGACTAACGAAATCTTGTAGAAATAACGTTTACACCACATAAATTAATATGCCACTGCAAAGACACCCGTAACATTTGCAGATTTTGCATTAAACATACTTAAAAAGAAGGAAAAAAACTTACTCTTTGTCACAAAAACTTTCGGCAGCCATAAAACACTCAGTTTCTGCCATCCTTAAAGATGGCGACTAGCTAGTGTTGCCATATGAAAAAAATACTTTTCAAATAAGTGATTGCTATTGGTCTATGGTTATTCGTTTTCTTGGTATGAGTAGTGTCCACAGGTAAAACCGTCCACAGGTACAGTACTGTTTTAATTTTTTTTTATTCCATCATAAAATAAGATTTTCATTGGGACTCGAAAAACTCCTCTACAGCACCCACTATGGCATTATCATCTCGGAATTTTATTCCGCGGATGTGCTTTTAATTTCGGGAATATGTGAAAATGATTTCCTAGTCATAGTCCGGAGAATATGGCGGGTGGTCGAACAGCTTGAAGCCAGCTTGGCGGATCGCAGTGATTGCCAATTGTGAGCGATGAGCTGGGCCGTTGTCGTGGTGAAACAGTGCGCCTGTAGACCATTTTCCCCGGCGATTTTCTATGATCACTTGCCGCACTTTCGGGATTAATTCTTTATAATAGGGACCTGTAATAGTTTTTCCTTTCGGCAGGTAGTCAATAAACAGGATTCCTTCCGCATCCTAGAATATAGATTCCCTAATTTTGCCCGCCGTCGGAAAATCTCGAAATTTTTTATCAGCTGAAGAAGATGGTCGTTTCCAGGACATGCTTTGTTTTTTTGCTTCGGGATCAAAATGGTGGAGCCATGTTTCGTCCAGGGTTACAAATCGGCGATAAAACGCATCCGGGTCACGTTCGATGATTTCGAGATTCCGCTTCGAAACCTCCGCACGCTGTTCTTTGTTTACCTCAGTTAACATTCGCGGAACCCATCTTAGCGAAACTTTTTTAAACCCCAAAACGTCCGTCAATATTGATTGCACGCTGTCAAAAGAAATGTGTAGGATCTCTGCTAACTGTTTGATGCTAATTCTTTTATCTTCTAATACCAATTTTTTGATTCTCGCCACGTTGTCATCAGTAACAGAGGTGGAAGGCCGGCCGGAGCGAAGGTCATCTTCACACTTGGGCCTACCTCTATTAAATTCGGCAACCCAGCAAGCAACCGTGGAATATGGTACAGCATTAGTACCTATAGTCTGCTGAATATCCAAATGAATTTCCTTAGTGGACATTTTTTTCAAACACAAATACTTAATCACGGCACGTAACTCATTTTTGTCCATTATGACAGATTTTGAGCGATTAGCTTCACAAAATAATTAATTATGTGTTATTGGTATACGTAATCAAAAAAAAATTGTCGTCATATTATGTCGTAAGGATAGCTAAAATAAAATAAAAATAAACTACATTTAAAAAGGTTTTACCACCATGCTGTTCTAGGAACTTTTTGATTCGCCCTCGTAGGGTGGGTCCCAAAATACTTCCTTGTGGTACGCCAAAAGATACAGGCTTCACATCACTCCTTCTGTCGCCTATTTTAACGACCTGACTCCTGTCCGACAGGTAACTCTCAAACCAATCTAGCGCGATTCCACGAACGTCAAAGGAATCCAGCTTTTTGAGAAGCATGGGAATCGAAACCGTATCGAATGGTTTAGCTAAGTCAAGAAAGAATCCGATACAGTGTCGACCCCCATCGAGATGAGATACAGCGGTATCTATTAACATAGTTACCGCGTTCTCAGTAGACTTCCCTTTGCGGAAACCAAATTAAGGCTCAGATAGAAGTTTGTTTTGCTCCAGGAAATCAACAAGACGCTTATTTACAACACGCTCAAGAAGTTTAGAGAATTGAATAATAATTTACCAAATGTGCAAAATTATAAATGAGGTTTATGAAATGTATTCATACTTAGGTTAGTGTGTCCTTAATCAATTTTAATGCCGATGCACACCTGTTTTTTGGTTAATAATTGTAAAAACTATTTAAACTGACGTAAAAATTATCGTGGGCCCGCGAGTCGCGTAGCATCACGGATAGCTGCCACTGATGATGAGCTCCATATGAGTTCGAAACATGTTGTCAGCCCGTTCCTTTATAAGCGTTTAAGAGTTTAAGCCGTCTTTATAATTATTAAAATGTCTCACGAAAGTTTTAATAATATTACTGTTCATAAACGGGTTTGTGTGTCTGAGTGTTTTATACTATTTACTTGTTATTATTTTTGTATGTGTTGTTAGTGTGTCTTATAAGTAAGTAAATGACCGCAAAAAATGTTGCAAAGATGTTATTATAATTATTTCCATCAATAATTGAGCATGTTTACTTTAACTGTTGACAATGCAGATGTGATATTTTGATCCGATTTGTATAAATGTCCTTTTATCCCATATAGAGAGATACAACTGCCTTTTGTGCTCACTTTACTAATAGTCTTCACTACAACACAAAGTAACTTCTCGTAATTTGCTGTGGAGAGCTAGGTACTTATTCGGGGTAACTAAACGTTTATTTACCTAGTGCCGAAACCATTACATTAAGTGCCTGTATACTAAGACTCAGGTAATTTCATCCTAGTGCACACTGTTTACTGGAGCGTGAAGCAATTGTCTATGATATCGAGGGAATATGCACTGATATTGATGAATATACTTGACATAGATATTGCTTGATCAATATTCAACTCGTCAAACATTACAAAGTTAATACCCGGTTTAAAAAAGCCGTTTATTTCGGACCATTAAGAAACCCATATATTGTTAGTTTATTCACTTCAATGCTATTGCCTTGATCACACGTACCGAGACAGTGGGCGAGACAGTGCTCTCGTCCCTGTCACACACAAGACAAACGGGCGAGACAGCTGTCTCGCCCGTTTACTCGGTACGTGTGATCAAGGCATATGCATGGTTTATTTCTACAACCTTTATTACTTAATTATCTATAAATGAAAAAGTGTCGTAAGTTGTCAATTTATTTGTATGTTAGTGTTTCCCTTAGTAGCATTTTATTTCAAATTATGACATATATTGTATTAATAATTTAAACCAACTTTTTAAAGACTTAACAAGCTATGTTTCATGCTTTCATTGCGTGCAGTCGAAAATAAATAAAGAAAAATGGTTGCCTGTAAAGTCGGTTTTACGGGCGAAGGAAGATTTTACGTGACAACGTCTTATTCTCGGTAGAATATTTATTGATATGAATATTATTAAATTGCACAATAGGAACAAGGAATTGAATGAAAATAAGAATTGTACAAATTTTAACTATAGAAATATATTTTGTTTACTAAAACATTGTACTTCCCCCTTCCCCCTTCCCCCTTCCCCCTTCCCTCTTCCCTCTTCCCTCTTCCCTCTTCCCTCTTCCCTCTTCCCTCTTCCCTCTTCCCTCTTCCCTCTTCCCTCTTCCCTCTTCCCTCTTCCCTCTTCCCTCTTCCCTCTTCCGCCAAAAAAGAAAAAAATATGTCCGCCATCTTGGATTTCAAAATCGAAGTCATTTTCGTAATCGGAACCCCGAGGAACCTTGGAGATGACGCCCATATCGATTTTTAAGAAAAAATAATGTCCGCCATCTTGGATTTCAAAATGGATGTAATTTTCGTAATCGGAACCCCGAGGAACCTTGGAGATGACACCCATATCGATTTTTAAGAAAAAATAATGTCCGCCATCTTGGATTTCAAAATGGATGTAATTTTCGTAATCGGAACCCCGAGGAACCTTGGAGATGACACCCATATCGATTTTTAAGAAAAAATAATGTCCGCCATCTTGGATTTCAAAATGGATGTCATTTTCGTAATCGGAACCCCGAGGAAACTTGGAGATGACACCCATATCGATTTTTAAGAAAAAATAATGTCCACCATCTTTGATTTCAAAATGGATGTCATTTTCGTAATCGGAACCCCGAGGAACCTCGGAGATGACACCCATATCGATTTTTAAGAAAAAATTATGTCCGCCATCTTTGATTTCAAAATGGATGTCATTTTCGTAATCGTAACCCCGAGGAACCTTGGAGATGACACCCATATCGATTTTTAAGAAAAAATAATGTCCGCCATCTTGGATTTCAAAATGGATGTCATTTTCGTAATCGGAACCCTGAGGAAACTTGGAGATGACACCCATATCGATTTTTAAGAAAAAATAATGTCCACCATCTTGGATTTCAAAATGGATGTCATTTTCGTAATCGGAACCCCGAGGAACCTCGGAGATGACACCCATATCGATTTTTAAGAAAAAATAATGTCCGCCATCTTGGATTTCAAAATGGATGTCATTTTCGTAATCGGAACCCCGAGGAACCTTGGAGATGACACCCATATCGATTTTTAAGAAAAAATAATGTCCGCCATCTTGGATTTCAAAATGGATGTCATTTTCGTAATCGGAACCCTGAGGAAACTTGGAGATGACACCCATATCGATTTTTAAGAAAAAATAATGTCCACCATCTTGGATTTCAAAATGGATGTCATTTTCGTAATCGGAACCCCGAGGAACCTCGGAGATGACACCCATATCGATTTTTAAGAAAAAATAATGTCCGCCATCTTGGATTTCAAAATGGATGTCATTTTCCTAATCGTAACCCCGAGGAACCTTGGAGATGACACCCATATCGATTTTTAAGAAAAAATTATGTCCGTCTCTTCTTCCCTCTTCCCCCTTCCCCCTTCCCCCTCCCCCCTTCCCCCTTCCCCCTTCCCCCTTCCCCATTCCCCCTTCCCCCTTCCCCCTTCCCCCTTCCCCTTCCCCCTTCCCTTTTCCCTCTTCCCTCTTCCCCCTTCCCCCTTCCCCCTTCCCTCTTCCCCCTTCCCTCTTCCCCCTTCCCCCTTCCCTCTTCCCTCTTCCCTCTTCCCTCTTCCCTCTTCCCTCTTCCCTCTTCCCTCTTCCCTCTTCCCTCTTCCCTCTTCCCTCTTCCCTCTTCCCTCTTCCCTCTTCCCTCTTCCCTCTTCCCTCTTCCCTCTTCCCTCTTCCCTCTTCCCTCTTCCCTCTTCCCTCTTCCCTCTTCCCTCTTCCCTCTTCCCTCTTCCCTCTTCCCTCTTCCCTCTTCCCTCTTCCCTCTTCCCTCTTCCCTCTTCCCTCTTCCCTCTTCCCTCTTCCCTCTTCCCTCTTCCCTCTTCCCTCTTCCCTCTTCCCTCTTCCCTCTTCCCTCTTCCCTCTTCCCTCTTCCCTCTTCCCTCTTCCCTCTTCCCTCTTCCCTCTTCCCTCTTCCCTCTTCCCTCTTCCCTCTTCCCTCTTCCCTCTTCCCTCTTCCCTCTTCCCTCTTCCCTCTTCCCTCTTCCCTCTTCCCTCTTCCCTCTTCCCTCTTCCCTCTTCCCTCTTCCCTCTTCCCTCTTCCCTCTTCCCTCTTCCCTCTTCCCTCTTCCCTCTTCCCTCTTCCCTCTTCCCTCTTCCCTCTTCCCTCTTCCCTCTTCCCTCTTCCCTCTTCCCTCTTCCCTCTTCCCTCTTCCCTCTTCCCTCTTCCCTCTTCCCTCTTCCCTCTTCCCTCTTCCCTCTTCCCTCTTCCCTCTTCCCTCTTCCCTCTTCCCTCTTCCCTCTTCCCTCTTCCCTCTTCCCTCTTCCCTCTTCCCTCTTCCCTCTTCCCTCTTGTTACAGTAATGCTCGATGAATGAAAATAAGAATTGCACAAATTTTAACTATAGAAATATATTTTGTCTCTCTCACTCATCAACCGTGAGCGATCAACCGTGAGCGGGCGTTACACTTTTTCATGAGTGACTCCGTGCCGCAACCTAATTTAAGACGTTGTCACGTCAATATATTTTGTCTCTCTCACTCATCAACCGTGAGCGGGCGTTACATTTTTTCATGAGTGACTCCGAGCGCAACCTAAATTAAGACGTTGTCACGTCAAAAAAAGAAACAGTTTTCTGCACTGTGTGAATTTTAGCATTTTCGAGTATTTGACCACGCGGTTGGCGCAGTTTGCAATGCACCTGCCTACTAACCCAGCGGTCCTGGGTTGGAATCGAAATATTTGATGAACTCGATCATTTGTTCCAGGGTTATGGATGTTATCTATATATGTATCTATATTATTATGTATATCGTCGTATCTGAAAGCGCTCTTACTTCTATGAAAATCTAATAACTGAGCATCTCTCAATTTGTTACTTTTATCGGTCATTGTTCGTCACAGTGAGCGAAGCCTTAGGGAAAGTAGTCAATAAAAGCGCTTACAACGTGATGTTCTTCGCGAAAAAATACGAAGCCATTTTTAGAAGGAATAATATATGAAGTTTTACGAGTTGTTTGCTGAACGTGGCTGGATAAATGTAAGTTATGCGCTTACAGATTCATGAGCTGCATTGATAGTAAATGATCGTATGTGCCATTGATATTCGTATGACGTTACGTCTTTTAAGTGTAGCACGGGATAGTGTTTGTTTTACACTTGTTTAGTCTCTAGCTTTAGAGTTATGATAATGACAAATTTACACACTTTACGATTATGCGATGATGTGGTGGATCTTGCACGCAGTGTTCACAATTATTTTTAATACGAAATAGTATGTATTTGCTGTGCTTTAATTCCTAAAATTGTACCAAACCAAAATCAATGTTATAGGTATTTATTAATGACTAGAAGGTCTTGCAACTTCATCCGCGTAAAACTTTTTTTACTGTAGTTGAGAAAAGTATTCTTTATAACCTTCTTTGAATATCTCTTATGTACACTGTCTTTAATACTTATCTAATATTGTAAATTGTAATGATGTGTTATCTTGAATAATTTTTTTTCTATTCTATTCTAATCCCTGTACCAAAATTGGTTAAAAATCATATAGTCGTAACACATGCCGCGCGCCCATACAGTCATATCCTATATCACGCTGTCAAGATTTTTCCAAATAAATGAAATAATGACCCCTCTCCATAGAAAACTGATTTTCAATAGAATTTTATTGAAATCTAGTTCAAATTCAAATTCAAATCTTTTATTTCGAATTATTGCAATCCATATAATTGTTAGTAACACACAAAATTATAGATCTATGTTAACGACAATAACAACAATAGTTAGCGCTTGAAAGTGAAGCCAGTTTTGGCTGGGTACGGGCTAAGTTTCGTCGTTAGGTCACAACGTCCAGCTTACAAGCAACACCGCTTCATCTTTCGCAAATCTGTATTAGGCGTACTAGTTGTATTTATTCTAAAGCTGAAGCGAACATTTCAGGTAGCACATCAGAAACCAATGATTGACAGACTTTAACCGGCATTAGTCAAGGAAAAAATAGTGTCAGATGCAACTACAGAGCTCATGGAGCAAAGAAGAAGGGAGCATGGACTAGGAAACACGGGAATGATCAGAGAGTTGAACAAAAAAGTGAGAAAAGGGATTAGAAGAGACATACGGAGCCACAGAAAGAAAGTGATTTTGGATACCATTGAACAGCATAGGGGACCAAAAGTTTTCCAAAAGAAGCTCCAACGTGGAACCTCCCAAATATCCAAAATCACGGATCAGAGTGGCAACACAACACAGACCGAGACGAGATTCTTAGAGTGGTGCTAGTAGCTTCTATGCTTCCCTTTATAAAGCTAACATTGCTGAACCACAACCCGATACTAAAGATTGTAGGGCAAAACTCACAAAACACCTGACTCTAGACCTCCCTGATATAAGTCTCTATGAAATAAAAAATGCGCTGAAACTAATGAAAAACGATAAGGCCCCTGGACAAGACCAGATAACCTGTGAACTTTTGAAATATGGTGGGAAACCGGTACTGAGGCGACTACAGTTGCTATTCAACAGAATCCTCCAGGAAGGTATAGCACCGGAAGCATGGAAAAATGCAGCTGTATCACTCATATACAAGAAAGGCGACAAATCTAACCTAGCTAATTACCGACCGATAACCACCTTGGACCACACCTATAAGCTTTTTACTAAAATTCTTACTTTAAGGCTCACACCTCGCCTAGAGGCAGCACAACCTGTAGAGCTAACGGTAACGGTAAGACAGCTGTTTGAGAAATGCTTGGAATACAATCTACCTATATGTGTGGCCTTTATAGACTACGAAAAGGCGTTCGACTCTATAGAGCATTGGGCTGTACTACAATCCTTGAAACGAAGTCTTGTCGACGACAGGTATATACAAATCCTCAAAAACATATACAGCGGGGCCACACTCCAGGTTAAACTTCATGAGCTGACAAGACCAGTCGAAGTTCAGAAAGGAGTTAGACAAGGGGACATGATATCGCCGAAGTTGTTCTCGTCAGCACTCGAAGATGTTTTCCGGACTCTGGACTGGTCCAACAAAGGTATAAATGTAAACGGAGAAAGTCTAACACACCTGAGATTTGCGGACGACATCATTCTTATAGCTGAGTCAGTAGACCAACTCAAAGGCATGCTCGAAGAATTAAACGCAGCTTCTGCGAAAGTAGGCCTAAGGATGAACATGAATAAAACCCAAATCATGTGCCAAGAAGAAGTTGATCACGTCTTGGTGGGCAATAACAAGATCAGCCGTGTTACACACTACATATACCTAGGCCAGGTTCTGAGTCTGAACAGGAACAGCCTGAGCATGGAAATTAATAGGCGCATACAACTAGGTTGGGCTGCCTTTAGAAAGCTGTCCGAAGTGTTTTAAAGCGATATCCCCATGAGCCTGAAAAGGAAGGTCTACGATCAGTGCGTACTCCCTACTATGACCTATGGAGCAGAAACTTGGACCTTCACCCGCCAAACCGTGCATCAACTCCAAGTTGCCCAGAGAGCGATGGAGAGAGCGATGCTGGGGATAACACTCAGAGACCGCATTCCAAACAAAGAGATCAGACGGAGAACCCAAGTAACCGACATCGCTAGGAAAGCCGCTACTCTAAAATGGAGATGGGCGGGGCATGTATGTAGGCGAGAAGACGGACGCTGGTCTCCAAAGATACTGGAGTGGCAACCACGAATGGGGAAAAGAAGTGTGGGCAGACCCCAGAGACGACATAGTTAGCGTCGCAGGAAGTAAGTGGATGCACGCGGCCCGGAATCGCAGTGAATGGAAAATGCACGAGGAGGCCCTAGTCCAGCAGTGGATAGATACGGGCTGATGATGATGATGATGATGATGAACCGGCATTATCGGTAGTCCGTTAGTAAAGCCATAGTATTGGATGTGGTATTTGCTCATAAAATTGCTGGTTACCACTTTCCGTAGAATCGGGAATGATTGTTAGGATCGGCCCAATGACGATTTTCATTCCTATGCAAAAAATACACAATGTTTGTTTGTTGATAAGTACCTAGTACAGTTGTTGTACCTATTTACTATGCACTGTTTTTAGAGCCTTTGACGGTTGCTAAAAATGCGAAAGTTTTAGTTAGCTAACTAGATTGAAATGCAAATCAAGTTGGTACAAACGCGATGCCGCCACTAGACGGACTCTACAGTTTATTGAAGCCTTCATTATTTTATTATATTCCGATTGAACTTTCTTGCAATAACGTAATTAAAATACAAGTATATTGCACACCTTATAAAACATACAGGAGAAATACAACGCAAAAATTTACAATCAGAGGTAAACAACAGGCGAGGCGGTCTTATCGATAAAGAGAGAATATAAATTTAACGTCAGATTAAAACTTTGTCGAATTCAGTCACAATTACTCGTATTGTATTACACGCACGTGAAAATGTCAGGAACGGCCCGACATGTTCAAAGAGCTGCATACTAGTTCCTAACATGTCGGGCCGTTCCTGACAACTTCACGTGAGTGTAAATCGCTTAGTAGGTACAATACAATAATGTAACATGCCTCACGAAAGTTTTAGTAAGCCACAAAGTTTTAGTTATAATAATTTGGATTTTTATTTAAGTCATTTCAGAAATAAAGTTTCCAGGCGCCGTCGCCCCTTGTCAACTCAGTAATTTGATGAATGATGCTTTAATTAATTCAATTGACACCTCTACCATGATTGTATCAATGTAAGTTGTTATTAAAGTAATAGCTGGTTCGTGGAGGCGTTGTATTTAGGAAGGATCTGGTTCGGTAATTAGTTGATTGATCAATTGACAAAAATTGATAATTTTATTACTTTTTTGTATTCCGCTTAGAAAGAGGATGTAATCACTGTTTTTCTGAGATTACTATTTTGTATTACAATTTACTAATTCTAAAATGAAGTAACTCCAAAACAATGTCACAATGGAAAGGTTACTTTAGTCTGATGTCTAAAAAATAAACGAATGACGTTGAGTTTGACATGATTTGTGAAAGACCAGATATTTGTAAATATGTACGGTGCGGTAGTTGGTAGTAAGCATGAGACTACTAGGAACTTAGCCGCTGTTAAATAAAAATTAAAGTTAAGTAATATAAATGTAGAATGAAAGTATTGGGCAAAACAATAACATGAAATCTATGCGACCTCAACCCTATTTCTCGGGCTCTATTAAAACATGGTTACTTTTTCAGGCGGGAATCCTTCGGCCAGCTGCCTCGCTCAGCCAGCATCGATTCCATGGTGGAGGCGGCGATGTCAGCACGGCATTCCGAGCCGAGCGCGCCGACGCTGGCACCGCCAGGCCGCGCCGACCGGGCGCTTAGTCTTGTGTCTCCGGCTGTCGGCAGGAGGGCCAAGACGCAAAGAGGACAGGCTGGTGAGTCTTTCACACGAGAATCCATTAGACAGCTGCCTCGCTCTGCCAGCATCGACGCCATGGTGGAGGCGGCGATATCCGCACGGCATTCCAAGCCGAGCGCGCCGACGCTAGCCACCGGGCTAATTATTATAATTTATTTTATATACTTACCTATTTTTTTTTTTCAGTTACATTTCGTTGCGCCAAATGAAGTTTTGTCTTGAAGTTTTGATTATACAGAAATTAATATCAAAAATGCCTGCTGAATAATAAACAAGAATAATCATCTTTTTGCAATAAAAAAATACAATCACATATTGTTTTGTACACGAAGCACAGTACAAATCGTAACAAGAAAGAATAAAAGCGTACGAAGCAAATTAAACATGTTTTATACGTCGTAAAAGAAAGGTCACAACGCAATGAATACCTGATGAAAATCCAGGAAACAGGCGAGATCGTTATTTTCGATTTAAACGCGGACGACCAATTTCTGCGGCGAATAAATGCCGTGCTGAGGTAAAGATATACGTATATGCAGCGGGACCCCATGTAATTATGGTTTAGGTCCTAAATAATCGAGTTGGTATATATTTCTACCTGTCGATTTATGTACTTTAAAATTTCTACCTTTGCAAATTAATGAAAAAAAAAAGATTCTGTGCCAGCGGGGCCCTTTGTTAATTGTAAGTTTACAGACTAAATAAATTACTATTCATGGAGCCTCTTATTTCTACCATCCAAATAACTTCACTACACCCTAGATATAAATAGTTTTTGAGAAATACGCGTTCTGTTATATCCTTGTAATGCACCCCAATAGGCTGACCCAGCATCTCCATCAGCAAACCTCCCTTCCAACTAAGTTAACCTTCCATATCCTAGATGACCAGACAGCCAGTTGAGTTCCGACCGCCGACCGAGTTACACTTTTGCAACCCTCCTGGACTAGCCCTAGTTTTCTTTATTATTATCAGTGTATTTTGTGAATTGTGTGTGAATAAAAATATCTTTTTTAAAAAGTCCTTGGAGGTTTCCTTTATAACATTGGTGGCAGCTTGGGGATTTTTAATAAATCCGGGAACGTTTCCGAAGTGACAAGTGAACAATAAAGTGTTAAAAAGTGTAAAAACAAATTCTCTTAAGTGTCGCGGTCAATTCCAAATTTTAGAACTCACTAACCACTGTTTCCTGAGGCCTGGCATAGAACCAAGGTCACAACTATCGCTGTTTCCTGAAGACTTGGACAAAGCGCCAGTCTAATTATTCACTGTTTCCTGAGGCCTGGCACAGAACCAAGGTCACAACTATCGCTGTTTCCCGAAGACTTGGACAAAGCGCCAGTCTACTTATCCACTGTTTCCAGAGGCCTGGCACAGAACCAAGGTCAACACTATCGCTGTTTCCCGAAGACTCGGACAAAGCACCAGTCTACTAATCCACTGTTTCCTGAGGCCTTGCACAGAGCCAAGGTCATTATCATCGCTGTTTCCTGAAAGACTCTGGTCTTTGTCTTGCTGCTGTTTCCTGAGACCTGGTCTAAACCAAGGTCACTCTGCACCGATCCCGAGAAGATGATCGTCAGCCAAACCTTCATAGTTCTACTGTAAGTACTTTCATTTCCACATTAAGTGATCAGTGCCGTGTCGTGAAAATAAAACAAAGTGCGTGAAAATAACTGTATTGAATAGTACATATTACCATTTCCATAACTCACCGCTAATATTATACTAGTTTCATACGTTAATATCCATTAAGTCATTTAGCAAGACTTAATTCTCGTCTGTTTTATAAACATCATCCTGGTACATCGAGCCAACTGCACTCTTATCTGTAAAGCTAACTCAACATTCTCTCAAGTAGACGACGGCGGACCGTCTATTACACCGTATTATAATTTCAACTCATTGCATCTGATATATTAAAACAAAGAAAATGTCGAAAACTCCTGATAATGAAATGCCTGGATCCTCCAAAAACACAAAACCAACTCTGGAACCGTTGGCTATCCCAAAGTTAATTCTTTCGGAGATCCCTTTAAATATTGTCCTGAAATTTATAAAACCCTACGATGGGTCCAGAGACAAACTTAGTGCCTTTATAAACAATTGCACTAACGCAATTTCTTTAGCCTCAGCAAGCCAAGAGCCTATAGTGCTCAAGTACATTATCAGCCAACTAGAAGGAAAAGCAGAGCTTGCTTGCTCAATCAAAGAGTTCGATAGGTGGTCGACACTTCAAGAATTCTTAAAAGCACAGTTTGGAGAGAGAAAACACTATGCCCATTTATTAACCGACCTTCAAGAATGCCGACAAGGTCTCAACGAATCTGTAAATCAATTTTCCCTCCGCATCGAATCTTGTCTTTCCCAATTACTGACAGACGTTACCATGTCTTGCAACAGAAAATCAGAGTTAACTGGCCGCCTTGCAGCTATGGAGGACCTTGCTCTAAATTCATTCATAATGGGTCTGAACCCTAAAATCTCTACAGTCCTACGCTGCAAATCACCAAAAACACTTAACGATGCAATTAATATTGCGTTGTCGGAAGATAAAATTTTACAGTTTGCTAACAAAAAACCAACTGAGGCATTCAAACCAAATACATACAAAAAACCTAATTACACCAGACCACAGTACTCTTACCCAAAACCGAGCACATCCTTTAACCAATCAAATAATTTCAATAAACCACCAAACAATCCTATCGTATGCCGCTACTGCAAAACACCTGGCCACACCCTCGAACAATGTAGGAAAAGAGAATATAACAATAGGCGTTACAATTTCAAAAACAATACTTCCGAACGTCCTATTAACTTCCTTGAGAATGAAGAAGGTGTTGATGAAGTAGATACCGAGTCTTTAAACGAGCAATAGGCTCGGATAGGTGTCGTCCGAGTCGTAATGTTGCTTCTGGCACCATTCCATGTGTTTCTGTCCCGAATTCCAAAAAATCCCACATCTACGAAATTCTCACCAAACACGAAAGGTACTTACCATACATTCATGTACAAACGTCAATGAGTACTAGACCCCTGATGCTACTCATAGACACTGGGGCAGCCGTAAGCCTAGTCAAGAAGTCCTGCCTCGATAAAAACACAAAATTATCCAAAAGCGAAATACACGTGAAAGGCATCGACTCCACTAACGAATCCATTAAGAGCATTGGTCATGTTAAAACCGAAATCTACCTACCCAGTGACCTAACTATAACACACAACTTTCATGTAATGGAAAAAATAAACTTACCCTACGATGGCATCATCGGCAACGACCTGTTCGCTAAATTCCGCTGCAATGTAAACTACGCTATTAATTATTTAGAGATCAACGAACACAAAATCAAACTATTATTTAAGGAACCAAAATACGAAATTCCCCCGAGAAGTGAACTAATAATTGAATGCTCTGTGACCAACCCTGACATAAAAGAGGGAATAATCATCGACCAGCACATATCCGAAGCACTACTTGTAGCCAATTGTATTGTAAAAGTTAAAGAAAATAATCGTATAAATATCTCAATTGTAAATATTTCCGAGGACCCTGTCAAACTGAACCCTGACTTAAAACTTAAATTAGAACCAATCGATATAAATGTAGCTTACGCCATGACTGGCAACACTGCCAGACGCACAGAAGAAGTGCTAAATTCACTTCGTACTTCCCATCTAAATGACGAAGAAGCAAACGCTCTTACCGAAATATGCTCCCAATACTCTGACATTTTCCATCTTCCAGATGACCAATTAACCTCCACTCCCAACATCCAGCACAGTATCCGAACAAATAGTGACACCCCTATATACACAAAATCGTATAGATTCCCCGAAATACACAAAAAAGAAGTGAATAGACAAATAAACAAGATGTTAGAACAGGATATTATTAAGCCGTCTATTTCCCCGTGGTCATCTCCAATTTGGGTTGTACCGAAGAAAATTGACGCGTCAGGAGAACAAAAATGGCGAGTAGTAATCGACTACCGCAAACTTAATGATATAACGATAGGCGAAACCTATCCTATCCCTCAAATCTCTGATATCCTAGATCAATTAGGCAACAGTAAATACTTTTCGACCCTTGACTTAGCCTCAGGTTTCCATCAAATAAATATGTCCCCGCAAGACGCAGAAAAAACCAGCTTCTCAGTACCTCAAGGTCAATTCGAATTCCAAAGAATGCCCTTTGGGCTCAAAAACGCGCCTTCCACATTTCAAAGGCTCATGAATAATTGCCTATCAGGACTCCAGGGTGTCCGTTGTTTTGTATACCTCGACGATATTGTCATATACTCCTACGACCTAGGGTCGCATATAAATAACCTATCAGCTGTCTTTGAAAGACTACGAAGCTTCAATCTCAAATTGCAACCAGATAAGTGCGAATTTCTTCGAAAAGAAGTCGCTTATCTTGGACATATTATCAGTGATAAAGGAGTCAAACCTAATCCTGAAAAAATAAAAGCGGTTACCGAATTCCCAACACCTAAAACTCCAAAAGATATAAAATCCTTCCTCGGACTTGTATCATATTACAGAAGGTTCATTCCTGACTTTTCTAAAACCTCCAAACCACTAACTCTACTCCTGAAAAAAGAAACCCTTTTTAAATGGGGTCATGAACAACAATTAGCTTTTGAAACCTTGAAATCCAAACTTACAACTGCACCGATTCTTCTTTATCCCGATTTTACAAAACCCTTTGTACTCACATGCGACGCCTCTAATTATGCCATTTCCGGTATATTATCCCAGGGACAAATTGGCAAAGATCAACCGATAGCTTTTGCCTCCAGGACATTGAATAAAAACGAATGCAATTACAGTACCACGGAAAAAGAATTACTCGCTATTGTAAATTTCTGCAAATATTTTAGACCTTACCTGTTTGGTAGGAAATTTTACATAGTAACTGATCACCGCCCTTTGAAATGGTTGTTTAACCATACTGATCCTAGTAGCAAACTACAACGCTGGCGTCTAAAATTAGAAGAATACGACTACGAAATTGTATATCGAAAAGGCAAACTAAATTGTGCAGCTGACGCATTATCCCGATATCCAATCCTTAACGACGAGATATCACATATTCCTGTAAACGCTTTAAATACAGAAGAGCCTGAAACTTCTCAACTTCCATCCGAAACAACCATCCAAAATGATCCGCAACCAAGTACGTCATCTGCCCAACCTGAAATCTTTGACCCATTTAATATCGGAGACATTCCATCACTATCGCCTGATCCACAATTTTCCCCTATGGAACTAGAATCTATAATTGATGACCTTAATCAGCTAACTACACCTTCTCTAGAAGTACAACCCACTGAAACGAATATTTATGAAGATCTGCTCCAATCCATCCCTTCGGTCATGGAGGACACATATTCTAAATTCCTAAAAACATCACAGAATACCCATTATGATACCACCATAGTAGAACACAATGAAAGTCTTCTGAAAAGTCCATATAAAACCATCATAATACCCACTTCACTAGACCTAGACGAAAATGTACCGTACATTGAGGATTTTCTTAGTTACTTACCAAACCGCGAAGAGTTCTTACAATCCGAAAAAACCCTACTCTCCTTAAAAGAAATTAATCATGGCGGAAAATCCTTCATAACCCTCTTTACTAAAGTCCATCACTTTGACGATTGTTCATATGCCGACATTTACGAATCACTGAAAAACCTCCGGAACCACCTGACTACCACTAGAGAAAACACGGACAATATCAGTATCTCAGACTTCAAAAACCCGTTCGACAAACACGCGTTCACAAAAATCTATAACATGATTGCATACATCTTTAATGGAACCGGTATACAAATAAATATCTATCACGATAACTTAATATATCCGTCACTAAGTGAAATCCCTAAAATTCTCAAGGAAAATCACGATATCCCTATTGCAGGACACTTAGGCACAACCAGAATGATTAGCCGGATCCGCGAAAGATACTTTTGGAAAAATATGCGATCTGACATCGAAGCTTATGTAAAAAAATGCTCCTCATGCCAAACTAACAAGGCTTTAAGAAAATTAAATCGTAACCCAATGGAAATAACTTCAACTTCTACCGAACCTTTCCAACGTTTATCATTGGACATTGTAGGACCATTACCCGAAGCAGGACCTGCCAAAGTTAAATATATACTCACCCTGCAGGATGACCTAACAAAATATTCACTAGCCTACCCCATACGAAGCACTACCGCTGAAGAAACCAGTGAGTGCCTTATCCACTTCATATCATTATTCGGGATTCCCAAATTCATATTGACGGACCAAGGAACCAACTTCACATCTGACCTATTTAAGCAAGTCTGTTCCTTTTTAAAAATTAAACAGCTTTGGTCCAGCCCTTATCACCCGCAGACACAAGGCGCTCTTGAAAGAAGTCACTCCACATTGAAAGAATATTTGAAATCCTATGTAAATGCGGAACAAAACAATTGGCCCCGTTATGTATACACTGCCATTCTTACATATAATACCACTGTACATAGCACAACTAACTTCAGCCCTTATGAACTAATTTTCGGACACAAACCATTTTTGCCAAGCTCCATTTACGACTCCGCACCTAATACGACATATTGCGATTACCTGAAAATGCTTCAACACCGACTTCAATTCTCGCGGAACAAGGCCCTGGAAAACATTAACAAATCGAAAGAGAATTCCAAAACGTACTACGATTCAAATACTAGACCCGTAACTTATAAAGTAGGAGACTATGTCTACCTCAAAAACCATTTACGTCTTCGTAAAGCCCTATCTCCTGTATGGAAAGGACCTTACAAGGTCGTGAAAATTAATGGTCGAAATACTTTGACCTTACTGATAAACCGCAAAAATGTAGTTCATCATTACGATCAAATTAAACTAGCCCATAGGACTAATTAAGTAATATAAGCATAAGTACTTCCTAAGATTTGATATTTTAAGATTTTTATCATACTTTTATTTTTATTTTATTTTTTTTCAGCGTCCCCTTTTTCGTACAAGGTAATTACACCGAACCCGTACAAATTGGTCCTGGCATTTACTTTGATCCCGTCGGAGAGCTTAAAGTAATAAACGGATTCTTAGACATAATTATACCCGTCGATATTTCATTCATTAAACCGCACATTGACAATCTGAACGGTGTGATAGGCACCTCGAAATTCTTATGCAACCAATATGACACGTTTACTAATACTGAATGCAGCAACATGTTTCAGCCACTCTCTACGAGATACAACGATATTATTAGAGATTACGATTCGATTTCACATTTAATAACAAATAAATCAAAAAGATCTGCGTGGTTTGGCGGTATAGGTACCGTTTTCAAACATTTATTTGGAACTATGGACCAGGATGACGCTAGCATGTATAATAACGCCATTCAAAGCTTAGAAAACGATCAAAAAGAGGTAGCGACCTTAATGAAGAAAAATATTTTAGTAACATCATCTATATTAAAATCCCATAAGGATTTTATAAATAAAATAAGCGTTAATGAACAAAGATTGAATGACGCAATTAACATGCTTAGTTTATCAATTAAGAATTTAACTGTAATTAGTAATAATCTAGAAATAAGATCTAACATTTTAGAATTAATTAATATAATTGAGAATAATCTTATGACGTTATCATTCAAGTTGGAGGACATTGTTAATGCCGTCATGTTTAGCAAATCAAACATATTATATCCAGCTATAATTACCCCGAAGCAATTATTTACCGAACTTGTGGAACATTACAGATTTTTACCTAAATTACAAGAATTGCCGATATCACTCAACCTAGACCATATAAACATTTTGACAAACATCTCCGAAATTTCCTGCTTTTACATTGATAAAAAAATTATATTTATAATGAAGCTCCCACTTGTTTACTCTCGAGAATATAACATCTATCACGGTGTTCCATTCCCGGTAGCGCACAGTAATGTCACACCGGCCTCCTACGCGATGGTGAGACCCACCGCGAATTATTTAGCTCTAAGTAGAGATAAGGCGTACTATTGTAAGTTAGATGATTTAAGTAACTGTAAGCAACTAACCAGTAAGTTTTATATTTGTAACATAGTACATATATATTCCACTACGTCCTCACCTATCTGTGAAACAGAAATTGCCACAAAATTGTTATCCTCCAAACCTGACAGCTGTGAAATTAAACTCTAACATGGCAATTTGGAAATTTGGCTAAAATTAAATAACAACAAATGTCAGAATAATTCAAATTTAATAGAAACAGATATAGTGGGTACTGGCCTATTAACATTACCTAACAAATGCACCGCATATTTTAAGGGCATGCAATTCATTACCGAAAATAATGTAAACCTCGAATTAAAACCCATTCGGTCAGATTTCAACTTAATAAATGACTCGTGCTGTAACTATTCTACATTTAAAAAACTTCAATCAGATTTTCCAACTACACATACAAGAATCCTAGATATAAAATCCCTCAAAGATACCGAATATTTATCCCAGAACCAACTAACTGAACGGTTGGACAAATTAATTGAAAAACCCCACATCGTATTATATGGTAGCTATTATTCTTATAGCACCATTTTTATTATAATTACTCTGGCACTCTATTTTCTCTACAAAATTTGGAAATTAAATCTATGTAAAAGGCGACCTACCCTACTTACCAAAACCAAATCATCCGCTCCACCTCCTAACCATCCTGAATCCGAACTTGAAGAGCTTCCCATTCCAATCCCTGCTCCTAAACTCAGATCCACATAAACTTCACTCCCTAAGAGTGTAAGTTTAATCCTACCCCCCGGGAGATGTTATATCCTTGTAATGCACCCCAATAGGCTGACCCAGCATCTCCATCAGCAAACCTCCCTTCCAACTAAGTTAACCTTCCATATCCTAGATGACCAGACAGCCAGTTGAGTTCCGACCGCCGACCGAGTTACACTTTTGCAACCCTCCTGGACTAGCCCTAGTTTTCTTTATTATTATCAGTGTATTTTGTGAATTGTGTGTGAATAAAAATATCTTTTTTAAAAAGTCCTTGGAGGTTTCCTTTATAACAGTTCGAAGATTTTTTCCTTCTAGCAGGGCCTTTGATATTTAGTGACTTACATGACCCCAGGTAATTTAAAAAAACAGCCGGTTATTTCTACTTACTGAATCAATTATTACCAACTTGCTAATAGTGACAGGTTTTCAAGAAAATACAAATAAAACATAATTATTGTATTATATTATCACTAAATATATACCAACTCGATTATTTATGACCTAAACCATAATTACTTGGGGTCCCGCTGCATAATATACGTATATGAGGTAAAGGGCGTATCTTACTATGCCACCCGTATACAGATACGACCTTTTACCGTAACACGGCAGAAATGACGAATACTGGAAACTGGGACGGAGATAGAACGTTGCTCTGTAGCTGAAATGTTTCTCAAACTAAAATGATATTCGACTTCATTTTACATACATAGAACAAAATTGAGAAAAAAATGCTCTAAAGCAGGCTAATTTGTATGTAACTTCTATCTGACAGTCCAACGTTTCTAATTTAATATTAGATACTAGTAATAACGTCTGTATTTTCATATTAATTTCATATCATATTAATTGTCTTTTTTACCAGGCCTTTTTGCGGTATAATCATGTAAAGGATAAAAAATTAAATATTACCACATTTTTTTATTTTTAAAAATTTTCCAATTTATGATTAAAAAATCCGTTTGAAAAGTTCCTCACTCTAAAAGAGCTGTGATGGAAATTGTAACTATGTTCTTTTTGCAGTTTGTGACTGTATTTTTCCACACGGTGACGTCATTTGAGTGCTGATTCTGACGACCTTTTTACATAAATACGCCCAATTTGAACTGAATCGGATATACGCTATCAATCTGATTGAAAAATAATATTCTAACAACGGAACCTTTAACGTAACATTTTAGGGTGGTAAATAAGAGGGGGATCACGCCGTGAATACGAGGAATGGCTGGAAATTGCACCTTTTCTTTTATTTTTCCGTATACAACTTAATAAAAGGGATTCAAATGCCTTTAAGATACAATTCTATATACAAACATTCTATATGTTCGCATAAAAGTAAGGTGAGTCGGGGCTATTGTAGCTATGGGGTTATTGTATCTTCTTACCATTATAATGGTCTGTGACCCTTAAAATGGTCTGTGTATATATAGGATTGTGTATATATACCATTGGTCTGTGTATCCTATATATACACAGACCATTATAATGGTCACAGACCATTATAATGGTAAGAAGATGCAATAACCCCATAGCTACAATAGCCCCGACTCACCTTACTCCGCAAATAAATCTAAAAACGCGAACCAACCTGAAGTGTTTGAAGTGCAAATGAGACAGCCTCAGGTTCCTAGTTTAGAAATGCTTGCTTTATTTACTTTGACGGTAATTTAAACAAACCGACGCTTTGTTAATGCCGGGTTTTTTTGCAAGAAAAATGCGGAATTATCCGCTGGAAAAACTTTTCCAGCATCGTCTACACTTGGCAGCTTGATTATGGTTGAATTATCTTTCCCCGCTTTGTTATTTGCTCAATTCTCTCTTCTTTATTATGTACGGTACGACCATCTTTTCGCAACATGTAATTATTTGCAAGTTGTGTACATGTAATTATGGGTACAAATAAGAAATCAGGTTTAGTTTCCGACGTTCACTGGATCTGATAAAAATAATTGCAGTTCACGTTGCCGGTTATTGGTTACTTAGAAGTTAATCGATTTTCAACTTCAAAGATTTTATTAACTGCAGCCACAACTTCATCCTCCTCCGTGCATCGTTATTTTTATTGCTGAGGCTCGTGACATCCACCAACTTCCTCTGAATGATGTAGCGCCATATTCCACGGTTCTCGGCCACCTTGACGGCGTCGTAGAAATTGGAATCAAGTGCCATGCGGATTTGGTCAGACCAGCGCATCGGGCTGCGGCCCCGAGGCCTCTTCCCCTGGATCTTTCCAGTGACCAATAGAGGGGATACGAACAACTTCATTATTAACTTCATCATTCGTTATTATTATTATTATTTTTTTTTATCTATCGGTAAGGAACGATTTTTTATATTCCTCAACGAGTAAAGTACAGTCCTAAAGTCACATCTTCTACTAAATTACATCTGAAGCCTCGTCGTTTTAACCTGTAAAGCAGCATTATCAGCATTAGCCGGTGAAATTACTAGCATAGAGGCATTCTATCTTCGTCCTCCGGGTAGGCAAGCACTTGTGACTCCTCTGGTGTTGCAGGTGTTTATGGGCGACGGTAATCGCTTTCCATCAGGCGATACGTTTGCTCGTTTGCCCCCTTTGACATAAAAAAAAAAAAAATAATAATAATAATAATTATCTTACTATCCACGGAGAAAATATAAAGCTAAATAGTGCCGATGATATACTTAATATAGTTAAGACAGGAGGTAAAATCGAAGGTAAAAGGGCAAAAATGGCTAACATGGATGGACAATCTGAGGAGTTGGACGGGACTGGACGCTGCCTCACTGGGTAGAAAAACCACGAACAGAGAAGAGTTCCGGACTGTAGTCGCCGACATCCGTAGAGATTAATAGCACTTAAAGAAGCGGTACCGATTTTCATTTGGATAGTATATAAGTGTTAAGTACCTGTCCTTACTTAATTGTTCTAGGTGAAACTGGTATGAGCCAGTCCATTTTGGATTGTACTTCAATAATCTTCAAAAAGACATTCGCAACCTTTCAATTAATTGAAGACGCTGTAGCTAAAACCCAAACCCTCCAGAACACTTCGATTGAGAGACTCATTAGGATCGTCTTTGATCGACGGAAACTGAATTGAGACCACCGTATTTCTTGAATTTCAATGGCAATAACCTTCCTCATAAATCTCTACAATTTAATGGCAAATTTCCACTTGTTTTTGTTTACAACCCAATTTAGAGGTTGATAAATGGTCGTGTCTTTCACGGTTTCCTAAGCGCGGCTTGAAATTTTAGAACGTTCGTGAACATCAAAAGTGAAGGATGGTGTTCATTGGACGCTGAAAAAGTATTATTTTACACCGCTGGCGTGGCGATTCTGACACAACAGCATCTCTCGTGTGATCAATATATGCCACATGACTGCAGAACAGAGTGGTGGCATTTGCGCAATATGACAATGTTTATTTTATAAACCGCGGCATATCTATCCATACTATTATAAAATTCTAAAATCGAATTGAATAACAGTTTTAATGGAGAGGGTTTATTATTTCATGTAAGATCTCTGCCTGCCGTACAGCGTCTACAGTTGGTGAAACATTTTTTGTCTGCTCGTCGCGCCGTAAATACTGGACGGATTTTATCTAATTTTGGTACAGGGATTGCTGGACATTCAAAGATAATTATAGGATACTTTTTACCCGACTACGATAAAGAAAATAGTTTTACGCGGACTTAGTTGCAGGCACCTTTTAGTAAGAGAATTTTACTAATTACTACACTACCTTTGCATTATCAATCCACAGTTAATTTGGGAATGATCTGAGTATTATTCAGTATGCAACCATAAATACTGCGGACTGATAAACGTTTAATATTTGGACGTATTTATGCAAAAGGGAACCAGCCCACATTAAACGTTTGTACTTTATGCTATAGTTACAGGGTTCAATGTAAACGATTTTAGATTAATATTTTAACCAACCAGTTTCCAACATTTGTACGTTATTATAGAGTTCTAAACTAAAAGTATTTCTCACTCGTGTTTGTGTTTGAAAACGAAAATTAAACACTATTAACTGCATTTTCGTATGAAATGCAATTAAAATTATGAGAGCATAGGTAGCTCGCTTACGAAGTATAGATAAGAAGAAGAAATTATACATAACTTACGTATTTACGATTATTACTTTATTATTTCTCAAAAAGTTTCTACAAAATTAAGACGCCAGTTATTTTATATCAATGTTATGGTTGTGTTTGTTAATTGAGGTTCTATTATGCTTATAATAATAATAATAATAATAATAAAGCTTTATTTCATTCCATACAGATTAAATTTAAAAATAATATATGTTTTAGGATTGGTCGTCCTGTATGGACCCCCTACGGGTAAAAGCCTCCTCCAATGAAAACCAGTTTTCTCTGTCCTTCGCGATGTCTAGCCATGTTTGACCGGCTACCGGCTTTATTTCGTCAGCCCACCTGGCGCGCGGGCGGCCTCTCGCTCTGGTGCCTCTTGGTCCGGTCCACGCTGCCGATCTTAAGGTCCATCTGTCGTCGCTGTATCTAGCAATATGGCCTGCCCACTTCCATTTCCTTTGCCGAGAGAATGTTAAAGCGTCTGTTACGTTCGTTTTCTTGCGAATAGCTGTATTTTTGACTCTATTTTTTAATTTTATATTTAAGCAACTTCTTTCCATTTTTCTCTGTGTTATTTTGATTTTGTTTTGGGTCTTGAAGTCGTAAGTCCAAGTTTGGCAACCGTAAGTGAGGCATGGTAGAATTTCTGTGTCCATAACAATTTTTTTTGACGATAATGGAATTGTGTTCGATTTGAGTATTTCTTTATGGGCCCAAAATTTCCTCCACGCTAGTGCTATTCTTCTGTCCACTTCTTCAGCGTTTCTTTCTTTACTAAAGGATATTTGTTTGCCTAGATAGACATACGTTTCAACATACTCGATCGGGATGTTATTTACCAAGATAGGCGTTTTGTCGCTATTGCTCAAGATTTTTGTTTTTTCTAGGTTCATTTCTAACCCAATTTTTATGCTTGCCGTATGCAAGTCGTTAATCATACGGTTTAATTGTTGTGGGCTCTCCGAGAACAGAATTATGTCGTCGGCGAATCTGAGATGACTTAGATAGTTTCCGTTTATGTTGATCCCTAAATTAGACCATGGCAAGTTTTTCATTATATGTTGCAGGACGGCAATAAATAATTTTGGCGAGATTGGGTCGCCCTGTCTCACCCCTCTTTCTATGTCAATTGCCGGGCCTGTTTTGTCTAGTCTGACTCTACTTGTGCTGGTTGTGTAGATGTTTCTCACGATGTTTATATACTTTTCATTTACATTTTGTGTCCTCAAGGCTTCCCAGATACTGTTGTGTGCTATGGAGTCGAATGCTTTTTTGTAATCAATCAAAGCCAAGTATAATGGTCTGCGGAACTCTGAGTATTTCTCTATCATCATATCGACTACTTGAATGTGATCTGCTGTATTAAATCCACTTCTAAAACCGGCTTGTTCGATGGGTTGGTGCGCGTCAATGTTAGGGCGTATTCTTTCGAGCAGGCAGGATGCAAATAATTTGTAGAGGCATGGCATGAGGCTAATCGGTCGATAGTTTCCAATATCGGCTGGGTCTCCTTTTTTATATAGCAATATAATTTCGGATTTTGTCCATGAGTGTGGCACAGTTTCGTCAATCAGTATTTTGTTCCATAGAGTCGTGATAGGTGACAATAGTAGAGTTTTCGCAATCTTAATACATTCGTTTGTGATACCATCAGCTCCAGGACTTTTTTCAGGCTTTAATTTTTTTATTTGTTTCAGGATTTCAGGTTCTGTAAACATCTGGATTTCGGACGAGTCTCTACATTGGTTTACGACATGTATTAGAGGCGGTGATGGATCTGGCTGGCTGTATAATTTCGTGTAAAAGTCTGTAGCTATGTTAATAATATTTGTTCGAGAACTTGTTTCGGTAGAGCCGAGCCGAAGTGACGGAATCCACTTTTTTGATCTGTTGAGTTCTTTATATGCCCTTTTTGTGGATCTAGATTTGTCCAGGTGTTTTTGTATGGTGTTGATCCTGTGGGTTTCGTAACATCTTCTTATTTCTTTGTTAGTTACTTTGTAGAGTTCTTTCAGATTTTCTTTGTCTGCTTTGCTAGGTTTAGATTTGTTTTGTAGTTTAGTTCTTTCCTTCATAAGTTGTAGTGCTTTTTCGGATAGGATCTTGTGGCTTTTACTTCTTTTTGAACTCCTTAAGCTTTCTGATATAGCGTTCATGATTTTTTGACAGTATTCATCGATGTTACAATTATTTTGGGTGTTTAAAAGCTCTGGTATGCGACTATTTAAGTTTTCAAAGTATATTTCTTGTTCCTGCGGCGTTGTCAGCGACCTTGGTACGCTGGAAAATTTACGTCTACTTTTTTTCGTGGTTTTAAGATGCAGTGCGGCACGTACCATTCTGTGATCCGAGCCAAACGAGAGAGATGACACTACTTCGCAATTATTAAATAAATGTGGTGTTGTGGACATTATGAAGTCTATCTCATTTCGTGTGTTTTTGTCAGGAGAGATCCATGTCCATCTGTTCTTAACCTTTTTCTTGAACATTGTATTTATAATTTTCAGGTCGTATTCATATGCGTATTGAATGAGTGTCTCGCCTCGAGCGCTCCTTTTACCGTAGCCGAATTTTCCGGTGACGCGTTCATGTTCTTTAGGAGCTCCGATTTGAGCGTTATAATCTCCCATACTGATAATATTTTTCATTGAAATAGCCTCGTGTGCTTTCGCCACGTCTCTATAGAAACTGTTTAAGTCATCATCAGATGAACTTTCGGTCGGGGCGTATGCTTGTATTAGTGCAAACGGCAAGTTATTTAATTCAATTTCTAGTACACATACTCTCTCAGATATTCCGATGAAAGATTTGATATTTTCTTTATATTTCTTTTTGACTAGGAAGCCGACGCCGTAGAGTCCCTTGGTTTCGCCTTTATGATATAAAATGTACTCATCATCTTCAATTATGTTTTCTCCTAAACGGCGGACTTCGCTCAGCCCTATTATATCATGTTTAATGTTTTGTAGCGCAGCTTTAAGCTCTATCAGTTTCCTGTCTGATGCCAGTGATCTGACATTATAAGTACATATATGTAGTATGCATTTATTTTCCTTAACTTTCTTTGGAGGGTGTCGGTCGAACTCTCCCGCGGTGACCGGCCGTGCTGGGAGATTAGAGTTATTTTCCAATTCCGGTAGAGTTGCTCGTGTTTTCTTGTTTTGTATTTTATCATTGTGTTGTCTATTTATTGGAGGGTGTCGGTCTGATGTCCCACGGGGACCAGCCGGGTTGGGATCTTTGGTTTTTATAAGTTGTTTCTTGTATTCATGTGTTTTTTTCCTACCAGTTAAACGTTGCATATTAGTTAAGATATGTGTTTTTTTCGCACAGAGAATAGGACCTCTCTCGCATGACTTGAAATGCATCTTTCCTTCTATTCTTTACTTCGGTGATATTTTTATTCGAGCTAGTAGGTGTTGTAGCAGTAGCTTCTTCAATGTTTCTTGATAATATGTCTTCTGCTTTGTGAATTTTGGCAGCTTGAGATGAAGAGCCTTGTTCTGGCGAGGTGGGTTCCGACCTTCTCCTTTTGTCATTGTTCTCCTTATCTTTAATGACTACCCTATTGTTCTTTATCATGGCATGGTGACCTGCCTCCTTAGCTTGTTTAAGTTCCTCTTGTAACAGTTTTCGTTTCTCTAGGGTTTCTTTAGTATAGTCCTCCGTTATGTAAGTGTCATTGCTCATTTTCTTCTTGTTCTTCAAAATTTCGTGTTTTTTAAAAGAAGTAGTTGTAGTTATAAGAATTGGTCTTGGTTTTCCCTCTACACTTTTCTTTCCTAATCTGTAAATTTTATCTACATCATTTGGCGTTATCTTCGCACCAATATTTTTTAGCATTTGTACGGTATTATTAAGTAGATCCATGATATTTTGCTCGTTTTCTTTGACGCCGTGAATTATTATGTTGTTTCTTCTATTTTGTACGTCGAGGATATTCATTTTGGCGTTTAATTTTTCTATTTCTTGTTTCAGCAGCTTGTTCTCTTCTATTACTGGATTAATTCTGTCATCAACGCTCTGTAAAATATTTCGTGACACATTATTTGTTATTATTTCGGTCTGATTAACCATTTCTTCTCTCAACTTGACAAACAGTAGCGCCATCTCAGGTGACATTTCCGAAACCATCTTCGAAGCAATAACAAAACGCAAAATTTTATTAGTTTCCGAACGTTTTTCGTCTTTGTTATTGTATGTTGGTACTTTGATCTCGGTTTATGTTGTTTATGATTCTATTACTGTCAATCAAAATCACATAACCTATAAAATTCCTGGGCACTGTTTTCTTATGTTTTCTGATCACTTTTACCGTAATACGATATGTTTATTTAGTCACTTGGTAGTTTTCACTCCCGAGTTGCCGTTTTTTACAACGATCTTGCGAATTCTTCCGGATATTATAAGATATTCAATTAAATTAAAGGAGCACTTGACATTACGTATTCTCTTGCGAGGCACCGGAAACGATTATGCTTATACTTTTTTAATTATATATAATGAGTATCAATGTATTGAAAATCACAAAGAAAATTGTTAACAAAATAGGAAACAATTATTAAACACTAATTGACGTCTTAATTTAATACAAACTTTTTTAAGAAATCCTAACTAACCAAAATTAAAACACTTACCTTATGAAATTAATATTATTAAATATTAAATAAACATATTTTATACTGAACAACTGTGAATTTTTACTAAGAAGTCTCAGTTACATACAGTCTTTCGACACTCGCTCAGCCTGTGAGGTGACTAAGACCTAGGTCGACCTTAACCTGTGACATTAGACCCATACCGCAGTGCAGTGAAAAAGTACAATTCAGTAGCTTTGCAGGTATATAAATAGTAGGCAATGTTCGTACTTTGCACCACTCAGTCGCAATTTGAAATAGGTAAATTAAACTTTTCTGGTATTTTTGCAGTCAAATGCAGTCGCCTCGCCTTAGCGTTTCACATTTTAGAAAAAAAAATACACTTTATTATACCAGGTATTCGATTCAGCAATGTTTAATACCATTTGAGTTCTAATATGTTACGTTTTTTTTTATCCTAACGTGAATGTGGTGAAGTGGAAACGAGCGCATTGCAAAAGGAGAGTTAAATATTTCTTAATGTCGCGTACGCAGTACGCAACTGCATCTTGGAGGAAGTTAGATAATTTCTTCACTGAAAAAAATAGCCAGTGGAGCCTACTGACATTACAGTAAGCTTAACCGTTATTGCAGTTAGGTTTACTGAAATGTCAGTATTTCATTGTACTTGCGTCCTTACGCCAGTAGGTAGGGAGTAGGTAGGTTTCAAGTTTTCAACTCGAACTACTAATAAAAAAAATATCCCATCGCTATATATATCGCACTGATACTAACGCTCCATCATCTGACTCAGGTGTGCGGTGATTAATCCCGCAGCATCCCTGTAAGTTCGAGATATGTCTCCAGGAGACATAATTCGACCGCTTTATTTCGTATCTCTCCCGTGCCACGCTGAGGAAAAACACGGCCCATATTTAAGGAACAACATACGTCGTGAGTCACTATTTTTTACTTTTTTAGCGACAATCGACCTGTGTGCTAATACTGACAAGATAATTTGAATAAAATGCCTCAAAATGTTTTGTATTCTAAATGTTCGAACCAAAATAGCAATTACACGAAGAAATTAAAATCTACGAAATGCATTAAGCGTAGATTATTTAACTTTCAGCTTTCGAAAACTACTTTGAAATAGCAAAAAGAAAATAAAGCTTTAAAATTATCTAGGGTTGACTCTTGAATTTTGTTTTCATTTGACGGGAATACAAATTGATGAATATTTATTTCCAAAAAATCTTACTTTAGGTTAACCTAACCTAACCTAAATGAGTTTAAACAGTTTTTTGAAGTAGCATGTCTACTCATCATTTTTTTTTTCATGTCCTACGATTTATTACCTACTATTCCTACTAAGTGATAATATCTTAACATCGATGAGCAGTTATCTAGGGCTGTGAGGTCACCCCTGGCTTATCTATGGCTACAATAGTCTACCAAAAACCTTTGTTTCACGTCCATTGTTTAGCATGTTACGACCTCATTTAAGCCATTTGTTTGTTGAGACAACGCCTGCCTATCTACTAATAGCAATAGAGATACGTTGTGAGACTAATTGCTAGATAAAATCAGGCGCTTAAGTCAGAATACAAATAATAAATGTTTTGTCCTTTCAACTTTACTTGAAAAGCAAATAGTGGAAAGTTTCTTGAGGCGTTTTTTCTTTCCAGAAATTTTGGGTACAAAACTCCGAAGTTTCATTTGTCCTACTTAATACCGAAAGCCATGTTCTGATGAAATTAACAGTTTTTTTTTGAATACCATATAACCCTAACCTATCTTATTATGTGTTATTATACTGTGTATCCACAGAAAATATGTAAATATGTTCTCTCTCATTTGCTCAAAGATTAACTGGAAGAAATCCCTTACAGGGATAAGTTCGCCTTTGTACATATCAATTAATTAATGTCCTTGTTATGTTTATATATATTTTGATGTACAATAAAGAGTTTACATACATACATTGATTTTTTGATTTGGTGTAGGGACGCCCGGCCGGAAACAGAGGCGGGCTGTCGATCGCTTGACTGCGTTCATTCAGCCCTGCATACATGCATACAAATATGATCAAAAATTCGGAATAAAAATCGTTTCGGACCAAATTAAATTACGTAATTTTTGGGTGTTCCAATTCATGTCCTAAGCCTAGGGATTTAAGAACTCATTTTTGTTTTACACCAAAACGATACCAAACAAGACCTAGTAGCCTTAACTGATCAGTATTAAATAAAAATGGGCAAGTGCGAGCCCGACTCGCGCATGAAGGGTTCCGTACCTATACATATATATATATATATATTATATAATCTATAACAAGTTTGTTGTATGGGAGCCCCCCTTAAATATTTATTTTATTTTATTTTTAGTATTTGTTGTTATAGCGGCAATAAAAATACATCATCTGTGAAAATTTCAACTGTCTAGCTATCACCGTTGTTGAGATACAGCCTGGTGACAGACGGACGGACGGACGGACGGACGGACGGACGGACGGACGGACGGACAGCGAAGTCTCAGTAATAGGGTCCCGTTTTTACCCTTTGGGTACGGAACCCTAAAAAAGAGGACTACTTGGTCCTAGTCACCCCACTCTCCTGCCACGCAGGGGACGTATTTGACTTCCCTCTATATCTGAAAATAATCACCGCGGAGCGCTCTATCTGTGGTAAAATTTTCATGCTTGTAACCCGTGCTCACAATTTCGCAGATTAGCAACTCTTCTAGGTAGGTTAAATCGACGTTTCTAAATTAAAGGATATGAACCATAGTCCATAACATTTGACATAATGTACTAATATTAGGGTGGAGCGATTTTTTTTTTTTGGAAATTCAACTCAGAACGTCTCTAAAACGTTGCATTAGGCTGCCACGTGTACGAGAAAAATAATAATAAAAATATTCAATACTACTTTTAGCCGTCTACTGTCATTTTGAATATTATGATCAAGCCCATACTGAAAAATTTTTTTTTTTATCAAAATCTTGTTTTTTTTTTAATGAAAGGTAAGTGATTTTTTTCTAAGCACATAATACTCGATATAAAAGATATTTATTGCATAAAAATATAACAGTACCTATTAAAAATATGAAATTTTTAAAATACTGAATTTTAATTTGGGTCACAGGTTCACGTAGTAGTTGCCGTAAGTATGAAATAAGCTCGAAACATTTGAAGTTGAAACCCTTCTTTATAAATCTAATACTCATTACGTAAAAAAAAAAGTTTTATTTTTACCAATTATGAGTAAAAAAAAAATTCTAGCTCAAGTAGAGGGCTGAAACATAATATGTAAAATCAATTAAATATATATATATATTCATTAATATCTTATCTAAAGGCAATATATTACAAGTGTTCCAGGTCGATCAGACAACTTTTTTTTTCTCCATACATCTACGCTCCACCCTATCTAATATATGTCTACTTTAGCGATGTGCTCTACTTTCATTTAAATGTCAATGCGTTAATTTCACACACCACAACAATATGTTAATGTCAAATGAATTAGGCTCCGTAAATTACGAATCGATATTAAAAAAAAATGATTGAGATTTCGACTCCCTTCATTAGACGTTCTAAGTAAGTTGTAGGTACATAGAATAGACGCGTAAGGTAATAGTCAAACTACTGAAAATATTAGGGTCTCGCAAGATTTCATCATAATTTATAGGTAGAGCTACCTGATATAAGTGAAACTAAGTAAGTTAAAGTTCGTAACTTGTAAGCCTGTAAAGGGTCACTTTAGGAACACTGGCGTAGCCTAGTAGGGGTAAATAGGGATGCAGACTGGTGTTAAATTTTACAATAGGTATACTGTAGCTTTATGAATAGAATTAGGTCAATATGTCATGAAGCTAAGAAAAAAAAAACAAAATAATATATACCTACCTACTTTTGGAAATAAATTGAGACTTCAAAGGTAGGTACTCAAATTTTATGATTTTATGTTTTAAATCCAAAAGTAATTTTGAAATTGTTTTCAGAATCCTGATAATTTAACAAACCAATAATTGTATGACAGCCATGAACTTAAACGCACTTTTCACGGTGAAAATGGCACAAATATTGGTACCCTAACATAAGTATAAAGACGTCACGATTAGGCGGCCATTTGTTAGCGCTCCGTAGGAATGTAAAACTCTGACGGTAATTTCTGAATTTTAGAGCAGTCTAAGTGTGCTTAGTCTCGTATAGACATTGAACCCAATAAAAAATAGAATCGATTGACATCCTCAAAAAAACATGCCAATTCTAGCAACCCAGGCTGCCTGTTCATCAGAGCCAAATCACATGCCTTATTTAAATGCACTTCTTTTATTTATTCATTTAAATTTTCTTGCACAATACAAAACAAAGTACAAGTGACGGACTAAATGCCTTTGGGCATTCTCTACCAGTCAACCACTGGGTTAAACAGAAATATGAAGTCTGTGCAGGATCAAAGGTTACAGACAAAGTAATTACAACACAAATACATTACCTTAAGATACACAGGCCGATTCAGAAGTCATGAGCAGGAGCTATAGGAGTGATGGGATGGATTACTCTGAGCAACTTTCACTATGGGGCCAACCACAAAATCGCAAAACAGAAGACAGCCGTTCCATACATTTCGGATAGTTAGCGATCAATTGACTGATTGCATAGTGAAAGTTGCTTAGTGTGGCTCTCCTGATCACCCCTATAACTCCTGCTCATGCCACCTGAATCACCCTGTAAGTCTATACGAATGTATATGTGTATAATTACTATAAACTTACACGAATAATTTATATGATATATTAACATAAACATATACAGGGTGGAACAGATCGAAGGACTTTTAAGCAAACAGGGAATTGTTCTGGGTACTTGTTTTTTCTCCAATGAACTATGTGAATATTTCTATCCATTTTTGAGATACGGTTTGTTAAACATTTGTGTAAAAATCGGCACATAGGTATTAACCCTAGCATCTTTTGAACATCGCTTAAAGTTAAAGACAGGTGTCAATTTAAAATGGAAATAAAACCTTTGAAGTAGGATCACTGATTTTAAAATATTTTATTTTGATGACTTTTTTTTCTTTTAAATCCAGCTTTACAATTATAATAGGTCGATTGTAGATCACTCAGATGACACTACCCTGTCAGCTCAGTCTTTACAAAAAATGTTCCACAATGTATTGTATATTATATTATGTATTATGTATGTACCAAAAGTAAAATATTTCGAAGACAGTTAGGAAGAGAGATTGTCCGAAAGATGCTTGCGTGACATGCGCTTGAAGGAAAATTTGCTCTGAGCTTGCCTAATGTTGAGCTTGTGGGGTTTACAAAAACGCAACCTGATTGGTTCATTTTGATTCATTTTCTCCCCTCCTTCAGTGGACAAGCAACCTTAGTGAACGAGACGTCATACCTAATCCAAATTATTGTTGTTGTTGTTGATTGTTTAATTTACAACCGGCACAGACAAACTCCAATCAGGCAAGGTCTGTTGTTTTGAGCCTATTGTCTTGTTTATTTTGTTTACATCGTCCTGTTTATGTTTACGCTTCCAACGGGTGATGTTCTATTTGGACTAAAATGGCATTGTGTAGACGTACATGTTGTCCTTGATTTATTTGAAAATATGTTGACTACTAGTGTTTTCTTGTCCGAAAAGTTTGTGTTGCCTTTGTCCGTAGCAGGAAAAAATATATAATACTGTTTGAATTAATTCCGCTGATTCACCCTTCTGAATTCTGTGAACCTTCTGTTTCTGTATTTATGATGTTACTAGCTGTGCCGCGCGGTGTTACTCGCTCATCCCACGGGAACACTACATTTTTCCGGGATAAAAATTCGGGATAAGTTAATCCAGGGTGTCAGCTATCTTCATACCAAAATTTATCAAGATTCGTCCAGCCGTTTGAGCGTGAAGAAGTAACAAACATACGCTTAAACACAGTCACAAACTTTCACCTTTAATAATATTAGTGTGATAATATAAATTATCAACTCTTTCTAAGAAATAGTGATAATGATAACTATTTTCGTCTGGGTAACGGGACAAAATAACAACAAAGTAATTAAGCTGATTCACCCTTCAGAATTCCGTGGACCTTCTGTGTTTAACAAGTTGTGGCTAAAGTCAATAGATCAGATTAAACACACACACACGTTTCACGCGTAACTATCGGAGTCACGCGCTATCAAATCCAATTTTCAATTTAATTTGTATTATGATAATACTAATTGGTATTCAACTCGCACTAATGAAATGTTATCATGGAGTACGGTTGCTCATTTCATTGAGGCAATATAATCTAGGTATATGTAAATGTATGTATGACTAGAATGTGCTCTCAACTTCGCACGCGTATTGCAATTCCTCTTCGATTTCTCTTGTCTAGTATATAGTATAGTAGGGATCCTTTTATTGGGGCCGAATTCTAAACTGACACCTATCATTTAAAAGTAGCAGTTTGTGGCCGCGGTTCATAATGCACACATTATAAACCCCTTGAGTCTCATTGTTCGTAAGAACTTTAGGAAATATCCGTTAGTTCGTTAGAAAATATCCTCTAGTCAAACCTTCGACTCACATTGCATATTCATCGTCTATCCCGTAATACAACAATCTATTCACGCAAAATACCATCTGCTAACTTTAGCTGCACCCAAGCTAGTTCCACCTAAAGTTTTCTTCGTATTTACTAAAGAACATTTGTTATCACAAGTTCATTTGCACGTAAGCCCTTTCAGAAAGGACAGACTTTGGGCGATAACTCGATTCTAGGAAGTGCTAAATCGAATTACTCGCGAAGCGTCATCTATCTTCGCTGTGGGCAATATAATATAGCCAGTGCGGAATATCGTGCCTTTGGTATCACAAAGTCGTTTATTTACTCAAGAAGTAGTAAGATAAGCCCTTATTTGTCTAATGTTCCAGTTTCGACCTAGGACACTAATTCGACGAGAAATTTCGATATCTCCAATTTGGCAACATCTCGACTTTTTACGGCCTTCTTTCTCATTGAGATAAACATACCCATATGGCGAGTCATATTGCTAAAGTATAGATGACAGGGCTTGCTATACCGGATGATCAATCCAAATGGGTCAGTAAGCGGAAGTCACAAACTATGAGAGATAGTGTTTCTATTAAATTTAAAATCGACGCCATGGTTCCTAAGAGCAGATTTCCCTATCTTTTATAGTTTTCGTTTTCTCCCTATTGACCCACTTGGATCGATCACCCTGTATATCTGAAAAGTACATGGAAATATCATGTCTAGTCGCTTTTCTTGAAAACTAGGTTTCTAAGCTAAACTAAATACCGAGTTCCATAGATTTGCTGTAAGTGTTCACGGGCTCTACCTTATTAGCGTATGGCACTGTTCGGCCCATAGGCACTTTACTAAGCTATTCTTCCTACATGTAGATATCGGATAAATTCATAATTCATGGGATGGGACAAAGTAACTGTCAAATTATAATGTATGCCCTGAAGAAACCTAAACTCTGAAATTTTAAGTAGGTCAGGTTTTTGGTAGAAATCTGAATAACATTAGGTACTATTATGATTATGACGACGTGGTTGGCGCAGTTTTTAGTGCAGCTGCGTACTGAGGCGGCGGTCCTGGGTTCGAATCCCGGCTAAAAAAAAATATTTTTTGTGAGGAATATTATTTCTTGGATGAATTTAGTACTACCTAGTACCCAGTCTAGTACCCATAGTACCTCTACAAGCATACAAATACAAATACAAATACAAATTCTTTATTGGTAACACCAAGTTACATGTCAACCATTTTAAGCATAGGTAGGTAGTTACTTATTTCACGAATTAATTAATTTAATTTATGGTTATCACATTGTCTACATTTTCCACATTATTAATTGCGATAATAGATTCGTACGATATTATTATAATACATTTGATTAGCTGACGTGGTTATTTATAATATTTACATGTTTCTAATTCTACAAGTTATTTATAGTATTAAATTACTGAATGGGCATATGTTACATAGCTTATAGTTTGGGGCTAGGTCGATTTGGGTAAGATTATAGATGATCCCTTAATATTTATTAATTTAATATTTATATAGGTACACTAAACTGATATAGATATACATAATTATATCACAAGTAACTACTCATTACAAAATCTCCATATTTTGAAGTAACGTAACTGGCAATTTTAAGGCATCTTTGATCCTGTAACCAACACAGGGGACCCAAGCGGTAGCTATTTTGTCCTTAATAGAGAAACTTTGATCCTGTAACCAACACAGGGGACCCAAGCGAAGCGGTAGCTATTTTGTCCTTAATAGAGAAACATTTTCCATGTACAAACTACTTTCACTTTAACTTAATACGTCCAATATAAGTTTTTATTTACTTTGGAACTTACTAAAGTTCCCGGCCTCAGAGGAAAACGAGACCTATCGGGAATTCAATAGAGTCTACTACGATGTCACGAGTTTACGCTGAAAAAGAGTGTCCCTCTACTAACCTAGCAATCTAATACCAAATTCAAAGTTACGCATCATACCGACTTTCATTCTCCCGCTATACAGTATTTGAGTGAGTAGGACATCGAACGAAGTTCTTCAAAACCTATCGAATTACGAACCGTGTGAGACTAATCTCAACTTGTAAGATTCTTTACAAAACTCATTTGCAAGTTGCTCGGAGTATGACACGCGCTTGATTTGAAAAAGTATCGCACTTGAAATGAATATTAATTTTCACTGGTACGTGTGGAAAATCTTGATGTGACCTTTTAATTATTTTTCCTTTTTATGTCACACTTAATCCTTTTTTATGCGATCGTAAAGTTTATATCTGCATATAAGTTAACTGCGGCCAGCTAAGTGTAAATACAGAATAACACACTACAGATCCCCTCTTTTCTCTTTTGATATTCACAAAAGCTGCTCGAAAACTGTATTTTATTGGTTCTTTGTGTATGAATGAGACGTAATTCGCTGTGGGGCATGGCGTCACGTCCGACCGCCGTGCCGCTACAACTAGCTATGAATGCATGCCGATTTTTCCCGAACAATTGCGGTAGGTAGAGCCGATTTCCCATGTATACGCTGGTACACTACTAATGTTTGTAAGATGAGTGATGCAATTTTGGAGGTATTCTGTAAATATCTAAATAGGGTCCGTAATGTTAACTAATGTAATAACTGACATAATGTAACGTTTGATATAACACGTTTGTTTTCTATAACTCATCATCATCATCATCATCATCTCAGCCATAGGACGTCCACTGCTGAACATAGGCCTCCCCTTTGGACTTCCATATATACCGGTTGGAAGCGACCTGCATCCAGCGCCTTCCGGCGACCTTTATAAGGTCATCTGTCCACCTTGTAGGTGGACGTCCTACGCTGCGCTTGCTGGTCCGAGGTCTCCACTCGAGCACTTTTCGTCCCCATCGGCCATCTGCTCTGCGTGCTATGTGGCCTGCCCATTGCCACTTCAACTTGCTAATCCGGTGAGCTATATCGGTCACTTTAGTTCGTCTACGGATTTCCTCATTTCTGATTCGATCACGTAGAGACACCCCGAGCATAGCCCTCTCCATTGCACGTTGAGCGACTTTGAGCTTTGAGATGAGGCCGATAGTGAAAGACCACGTTTCGGTGCCGTAAGTCATCACTGGTAACACACATTGGTTGAAGACTTTCGTCTTGAGGCACTGAGGTATGTCGGACGAAAAGACATTGCGTAGTTTCCCGAACGCTGCCCAGCCGAGTTGGATTCGGCGGTTGACCTCTTTCTCGAAGTTGGACCTACCTAATTGGACCACTTGTCCTAGGTAGATGTATGAGTCAACAACTTCGAGTACCGAGTTTTCAACAGAGACTGGGATGGGCACAACCTTGGCATTTGACATGAGTTTCGTCTTGTCCATGTTCATTTTTAAGCCCACCCGTTGAGAAACTCGATTGAGGTCATCGAGCATCATGCTGAGTTCCTCCATCGACTTTGTCATGACTACGATGTCGTCGGCAAACCGAAGGTGAGTGATGTATTCGCCATTGATGTTGATGCCAAGTCCTTGCCATTCCAGGAGCTTGAAGGCGTCTTCCATAACGGCCGTAAACAGTTTCGGGGACACAACGTCCCCCTGTCTTACGCCTCTTCTCAATGGAATGGCCTTTGTGCTCTGCTCCTGAACTCGGACCGACATGGTGGCGTTACTATACAAACACTTCAACACTTCAATGTACCGATAGTCAATATGGCATCGCTGAAGTGACTCGAGCACCGCCCATGTTTCCACCGAATCGAAGGCTTTCTCATAGTCCACAAACGCTAAGCATAATGGCAAGTTATACTCTTCAGTCTTCTGTATAACTTGTCGCAGCGTATGTATGTGGTCTATGGTACTATAGCTTCTTCGGAAACCGGCTTGTTCGGGAGGCTGGAAGTCATCAAGTCTATGTTCGAGACGGTTCGTGATGACCCTTGAAAACAACTTATAAACATGGCTTAGAAGCGTGATGGGCCTGTAGTTCTTCAATAGGGTTTTATCACCTTTCTTGAAGAACAGTACCACCTCGCCTCTATTCCATGCTTCAGGCGTTTTGCCCTCGGACAAGACGGAATTAAAGAGCTTCTGGAGGACCTTAAGTACCGGTGTTCCACCCGCTCTCAGAAGCTCTGAGGTGATTCCGTCTTCGCCCGGCGCCTTGTTGTTCTTAAGGTGCTTCAGGGCCATCCTAATCTCGTACAGACTGATGTCCGGGATATCTTCGGTATAATGTCGGGACAGCTTGGCTCTTGGATCGCCTACCAAGCTGTCAACGGGCTTTGCGACTGAAGTGTATAACTGACCATAGAACCTCTCGATCTCGCCTAGAACCTCTGCTTTGGTCGACGCTATGCTGCCATCTTCCCGTTTCAGCTTGGTCTTTCTATAACTATTAGTTCCTAACCTAATCTAACCTAACTCGTCTAACAAATTACAAGTTAATTGATTTGAAAGGAAATAAAGAAACGCATTATATCAAACGTTATATTATATGAAACAATATTTTTTTTCCCTAGCCTATAATTGCGTCCCACTGCTCGGCAAAGGCCTCCCCTCTCTTGCGCCTCTCGTCTCTATTGGCTGCATGCTCCCTCCATTCGTTACAAATGCATCCAAGTCATACCGCGACCCTCTTACTTAACGATACATTAGGTTAAAAAAGTTGTATCAGACGTCGGGCACCCATCTTAGCAATTTTGATTAACTGACACACAGTTTGCATAGAAAAAAAAATCATTACACTCTCCTATTTATATTTTACTTTACTAATACTAACCACGAAGTTTTATAATATCAGCCCCTGGAATAAAATTTGGTCAGAAAATTCCACCGGACACATAAAAGTGTTGAACTATCGATGAATAACGAAAGCGTTTGTTATTTCAAAATCGACAGCAAAATCTCATAACCACTGAACCGATTTTAAAATCCCCTTTCAAGCTGTTGGAAAAATAATATCCCTGGCTGGCTGCAGTAGATTTCTCTTCAAATTATGTATATCATGAGCCAATAAGGTTTGCTCATTTTGTGGAGCTTTGTCCATTAAGAGCAAATACCACGGCTCATTTTTCAAATCGATGTCTCGTTCCCGTCTGTTTCTTCCTCTAGAACTTAACCAATCTTTACGAAAATTTAGGAACTGAATAGGAAGGAAATGTTCTGGGTCAGACCATTTCCGAAATCTACGATAACATGCCTGCATAGAGTTGTAGTCTATCTATATATTTTGTTGTAGTCTATACCTATCCGTGAAAACACTGTCTATAATGTCAAACTCCACGTCATTATTTTTTTAATTAGACACCATTGTGTTATAGTCCATAGTTTTGGAGTTACATACTACGTTTTAGGATGACTAAATTCTAATAAGTAAATAAATAATAAAATAATGAGTAATCTCAGGAGAAATATAAAAAAGAGTGCTTACGTCTACAATTTTAATGATTTTTTTGTATTCCGCTTAGAAAGAGTTCTAAGAAAATTATTAGAATTGTAGTCTTCAAAATATGAAATATTGTCAATTCCGGATGTCCAGATTCTCGCCTGCAGGACGCATTTCTAAACAGATTCTCATGTTTCTTTTGTGAGCGGGTTCGACCGCCTTTGCTTCAAGTATTTCTATCGTAGTTTGAGACAGAACGGATAGTTGCAATGCGGATTGAAATAGATTAGGAGTTTTACTGGAAATGTAAAAGGAAAATCGGCTAGAAAGAGTAGAAAGAAACTACATATACTTATTTAAGTTTGAAATGTTACCGATATGACGGTAAAGTTGGACGCAAATGCAACAAAGGGCTTTATTTATTTTATATTGAGACCGCGTTCTACCCAGGAATAGGGAAGTAAAGTTTTTGAAGGCAATTGTTTTTTTTGCCTACAATCCGTAATAAAGGATCTTAAAACAGCGGCTCTTTAATTGTTCTTCACTGTTATTAAAAAAAAACATATTTTAATTTTCGATATCACATTATTATGACAAAGTGGGACTTAATTGCGTTCAAAGGGTGTTTTTTTTTTTTTATAACGGGACAACATAGTGGCTCTACTTCACCTGATGGTAAGCAAAAAGGGGAGCCCAAGTCGCAATGGGAACTGGCGAGAAACCAACGGTGCCAAGTCAGTTGACATTGCCATGCGGGCCCGAGAGATGCTTCTTCACGCTTCGTTTGAAGGGTCCCAAGTTATAAGAAGGAGGAAACACATGAGCCGGCATGGAGTTCCATATTTTAACGACGCGTTTGGCTCGGTTTCTAAATACCTATACCTACTGAGCCAGCGGTCCCGAGTTCGAATCCCGGTCAGGGCAAATATTTGTGTGATGAACTCGAATATTTGTGCTTGGGTCATGGTTGTTCTATGTATTTAAGTATATATTTATCTATATAAGTACGTATATCATCGTCTAGTACCCATAACACCACAAGCCTTCTTGAGCTTAATTTGGGACTAGATTGATTTGTGTGAGGTTGTCCGATATTTATTTTATTTTATTTATTTAATAGTGTGGGTGTTTATTTACCTCGACATTTAAACGTGATGTTACGTTCTTGGCATCGAGTGAGAGAGTGACATGCCGCGCGACCCGAGTAGGGCTGGTGAAGCTAATTCAAGAAACTCGAGCCAACTTGTAATATTGCAACTGGCGGTCTCATTTGCATGTCAAAGCGCACTCGAGCGGCACACCGATGCTTTTGGTTGAAACAGCGTTGGTTTGGTTGAAATCGGTAGAAACCGCGTTTGCTTCAAGTTTTTTCCATTGAAGTTTGAAACGGAACGGATTGGAGCTAGAAACGGATATTTGCAATGCGGATTGAAATGGATTAGGAATTTTAATGGAAAATATGAGAGGAAAATCTCAAAAGAGGTTTGAAGGAAGCTATTTAAGTTTGTTACGTATTTGTTTTTATTAACCCTTCATTTCACGATGTATAGATAATTATACATATTTCTTGATCAACTTTTTAAGTTTATTATTTAAACAGCATTTATAAGACTACTAACGACTTGAACCTGGGTTTCTTTTTTATTTTGTGAGGTTTAGGGTTAAGTTAGGCACAATAACGCAGAAGAAGTCGAGGGCAGAAGCTAGTATAGTAATCCATACTATCCATACTTCCATACTAATATTATAAATGCGAAAGTGTGTCTGTCTGTCTGTCTGTCTGTCTGTCTATCTGTCTGTCTGTTACCTCTTCACGCTTAAACCGCTGAACCGAATTAGATGAAATTTGGTATGGAGATAGTTTGAGACCTGGGAAAGGACATAGGATACTTTTCATCCTGAATAAATTTAGCGTTCCCGTGGGATGAGCGGGTAACACCGCGGGGCACAGCTAGTAATAAATAAATAAATAATAATAAATATCGGACAACCATACACAAATCAATCTAGTCCCACAGTAAGCTCTAGTAGGCTTGTGTTATGGACACTAGACGATGATAAACATACTTATATAGATAAATACATACTTAAATACAAATAACATCCATGACCCAGGCATAAATATTTGCCCTTGCCGGAATTCGAAACCAGGAACACTGCGCCAACCGCGTCGTCAAGTAATACATATAGAACGAAGTACTAAGTCAAGTAGGTATATTAAGATAGTGGTCTGGTCTCACAAGTGCTCGCTTCCTAGGCCTACTCCTTAACATAACCAGTTACAGCCACAATTTACTGTTAGCCGGCCAGCCATTCATATCTACACAATATCGATTATAGTCTGCTCTGGCTTTACTAGTAAATTGACCATTGTTTACAAATTTCTAATTCTTGTTTCTGTGTAGGAATAGTGAAACATTTTTGTGGTAAAACATTTATTTTAATTATGCTTTGTATTCAAATGAAAATGATACAAGTTTACTCATGTCGTCTAAGTTGAATATCGCTCGACGTGTTTCGAATCAGTTAGCGATTCATCCTTAGGAGGGCCGCGACTGATTTTAATATCTGATATTCGGGGGCGTTTTATGAATTTAAACAACCCCTTTGATTTGAAAACTGCCATATAACTTCTGCAAAAATCATCGACTTTTTTGCTGGGACAAGCATGATCGGCATTGCCGATTAGTCGGCCGACTGGTGGAATTTTTAGACCGATTTGTCGGCTGGCCGGCTGTTCGGCTAGTCGGCACAATCCCTAGTCAGCCCATCTCTAATTTAAAATCTTTATTTACAATGATCGTAATGCTATAAACTGTATCGACCGTGGTGTTACGTTTTGACAAAGTGCGAGTGTGAGTGACAGATGCTTTGTCACTTATTCATCACGTGATAAACGTAACAATCCTAGGCCCCCAGGCCGCCTTAAAGCTTGTCGGTTCGATGATATTGCTGCCATAGTCAGAAGGTAATGGAATAGAGAAACACCAATCAGGAAGGAGTGGAAGACATTAGGGGAGGTATATGTCCGATACTGGACGTAAATTTTATCAAGATGATGATCATAATGATGATTTTCATTGATCCCTCCCGAAAGCAAAGAAACAAAATGTTGTTTATCGAAAACGAACGTGCTAGCCTTGTAGTAATGAAGTTATTATTCAAATTATATTCGATATCTGATGAATAATAATGATAATATTCAAAGGTCTAGATTACTAGGATCGTATTAGATTTGGCATACGAATTAGTGGTAATTCGATATGGTTATAATGGTTATGTTCAAGACCTATTTACGCGAAGGTGTGGTTTCCAGTTCCACTATGGAAATCAAACCCTATACCACAGTACATATATAAGCTGAATATCTACTGTACCTATACTTAAGAAAATCGATGAGATTCGATATGATTAACTCGAAAACTAAAATTGTTAATATAGTTTATGAAACTGTTTTTTGTCAAGTTTGCTTCTGACTGTGTTGCGTTACGTTGTATAATATCTTTATCTGTCTAGTCTTGTGTCTAATATAATATTTCAGACACTAGACTAGATTAATATATTTATATATATCAGACACTAGACTAGATTAATATATTTATATAAATGTATATGCCTGTGTAAGTTTATGTATATCTCCGTATGCGTATTTGTTTTCTCATGATATTTCATTATTGTTCCATCTACTCTATATTAAGTTCAATTTTTCAGCAATATCACTACCCAAGGGTTGTCTGTAGGAGATCGCTTTTTAGCGATAAGACCGCTTGTTATCTACCGTTATTTAAAATTGTATCTGTTTTATTTCCATTTGTATTTTATTGGTGTGCATGTTGTATTGTATTTATTGTATGAGGCTTTGCGTTTTTTCCAATTCAGAAATATCTGCATTATCACAGCCATATATCCACTTCAGTTATTCGAGCTGCATTAACTGGCGTGGTGTATTCAGTGATGTTGATATTTACAATTGCCTTTTTTTTCAGCAATTGGAATTGGTTTCAATATTTACATAGCTAAAGCACTATTCGGGCATTTTTACTAAAATTTTAGAATTTTATAATAGTAATACTTAGTTACTAAAACAACGACGAACATAGAGTCATAGTACGTAGCAAGTAGAGTAGGTATTAAGTTTTATCAAGCGTCAGATAAAGTGCAGTAGAGGTCATACTCATAACGTATATGAAACCTATGGTACTGAAGTACCTACTATTAAATTTACAGTTAAGTTACCAAGTTGCAATAAGTAGGTAAATGTCCTGTTATGATAGGTCTCAATGAATATTATGTCAATATGTTACATTATAAACAACTTGAATCAACTCCGTCGCTGCAGTATAAAAACAATTTGCACTACATTACCGACCTTATACGGCCATGCACCTATGCAGATTATATCAGAACCCGTTCCTGACCAAATTCATCACCACGCAAAATGCATAACACAGCATGAATCTATGTCAGTGTGTAGGTTACACTTATACAACTTATGCGAGCTTAAAGGCTGTTACACCTTACCCTGTCCCTATCCCACATGTGTGTATTATCTTTCTGTCTTACTCTAGCGTCGTGCAGCGCCAAGCGGCGATTCCGCGAACTAAATGACAGTTGCCGCAAGCATGCGCCTTGTGTTCTATTCGATCATGCCTTTGCGCAGTATAAAGATCTTGCGCGTGTTAATTTAAATTAAAGTACGCGTTTTCGAACGTGTTTACAAAATGTGTATTTGTAAGTGTGTTGACAATGTGTGGGCCTAGGGTTAAATGAGTGTGCGTGGTCTTGTTGATATTCCTGGATTGTTTTCTTGGAGTCCGAAGAACAGTATCAAAATAAAGCTCAAACGTAAGTAAACACAAGCTTTTGTTTTTTTGTTAAGGACTCTGGGTGATCCGTGACCATATGTCTGGCTGTTATTTAACAACATCTTTAAGTAAAAGCCATGAAGGAATCGATTTATTTTTAAAAGTATAATTTAACTGTTTTTTAATATTCAAGAAAATAAGTATTTTATAATTAAAATCTAAAGTAATAATCGCAAAGTAGGTACACATATCAGTATCACAATATGTAGTTTATCATCGTCCAAAGCAACCCATTTTCTAAATTCGACTCTACCTACTCTTGTTTTAAATGTAATTGAAGTCTATCTGCGTTCATATACCTTGTAAACAACTAGTAAGTATCTGTACCAATTCACAATACTTATTATGTTACTTTTTTATTTTATTTGAAGGAATCTCAAACGAACTTTTGGAAGAATTGAGAAAAGAGGGCATTTCCCACCCATTGCCCAAAGGTAATCATAATCAAATATAATATGTAATAAAAATGTACTGTATCAAACACTGTCAGGCTACCTAAAAGAAATAAAAAAGTAAGTAGGTATGCAGTGTTTATTAAAGTATTGTGCAAGTATACTCGTACTAAGTATTTCGTTATATCTGTACATATATCATTGGTAATGCAATATAATCGAATTGAATCGTGCTGCAAAACATCGATATAAAATTGATGGCAACACACAAACAGTAAAATACATTCGAGTACAGTTAACTTTGTGATTATCGAATCGTTGCTTCATAATGTGATTTTAAATTAGGGTAAAGAATCCAATTAGTGGTTCGTCTTGCAGAAGCGACCTGTTTGCAAATGACCAAAATATGGTTTGTTTTCGTTAATCGCATATTTATTGCTCAAATAAGTAATTATAGCAGATTATTGGTATTTACATTTAGGTAATTTCCGAATTTTCCGATCACTTTTTTGACTGAGAAGGCGAAGCGCTTTGTTTCAGCTTCGCCAAAATTTCCTTCGTATGTCCGGATTTTTGGATGTTCGGATTTCCAGGTGTTCTTGCCTACGGGCACATTTCTCAGCCGATTGTTATGAAAATTTGTATACAGTATTTTTTTTCGATGCAGTTTTTTGGATATTTATCAAAATGGTGGAGACATGAGGGTTGAAAAGTAAAAAATTACAAATGTCAGCCATTTTGAAACGCGAGGTCTACAGCTCACAGAGCCACAGTCATACAATCGTCATAAATCCAAAATAAGTACCGGCATCGGCGTTGAGGTAAATGACACACATAGAGCACTAATTGCAAAAAAGTCGTGAATGAATGCATGGGTGAATGTGATTTAACCATACGGAATACGAGTACATTTCCGGAAAGTAGGTAATCATTTATGCGCATATTCTCTTCGATTTTCATTATTAATACTAATAGATTGTTAGTTTCTTTATGTATGATGATAAGAAAGGAGTCCTTTTAATGATATATTGTTCAACTCTTTATCGATCCTGCAGTTTATTATTTAATATGATACGGGTACGAAAATATAACTCTGTTCGAATTTTATGACGAAAATTATTTTATCACTAAAATAAATCATAAACAATGTATCCCTGGGATACGTTTCGAAAGACTTCTGTCTGGTATCGCCAATATAATGCTTACTTTAAGGGAGCCCTTTTTTTAGAAACTTGTTTCGTCGAAAAATCATTTCGCAGAACTTTTATTCCTCCGTTTTCATACATTTTTCATAATTCTTGCAAATATCATCCTATTGATTAGGTTAGATTAGGTTTGTTTTATAACAATCTCAAACAGTTTACGGTTGCAAAGGAAAATGCTTTATACGAAATGATTTTTCGGCGAGACGAAACATATTCGACGAAAAATAATTCTAGGAGACCCTTACTTTAACGAAGTGCGTCTCAATGCCACTTTATCAGCTCGAATAACTAAAATCGATATTTATATCGGTAATATGCCCTTGTCCGCGGTATAGCCGATTCATTAAATAATTACTTCATTGTAGTAGAAATTGAATTACTTACCTTCTCCTTTAAAATTAATACCTTAAGAGTCCGCAGCAAGGTCCGCTCAACTCCGCGTTGAGATCGCGCGCTTACGCTTTAAAATGTTGTTGTTTCACCGAGAGGAAGACAGGGCGCTAGCAGTAAAGCGAGAGCGCGCTATGATAAGGGCGGTGCTTACCGCCGCCCCCCCGGACCGTTCCCCGCGCTAGAGTAATTCGCTGCAGTTTCGCAACAATTTTTTGTAATTTATTTTAAGGTTTTCGTAGTTACGCTCTCATTTTAAAACTACGAGATCAATTTTGATAAATCTTTTTTCTTATCAAACTGCATAGTTTAATCGACACCGGAAATAGGTTTTGACTTCAATCTAAACTATATTTTGGTCGTAGTATGCCGCCAAACTGAACAACTTTCTGGGGTCTAAAAATGCAAAACTTGTACTCGCTCTATTTTCTTTCTATTAACATTTCAAGAGTCATAAACTAGTTTTAGCCCTAGATATATCTTATCTCATTATATTTAGAGAATTTCATGATAATGTGACATGTTATATTAAAATAAGGACGTAACTACGTTTGTATGAAGAATCGAGCTTGCTGCGGACTCTTAATGCTTTTTGTATGTTTATCAAGAAGGTGAAATTGATACTCTATCTTTTATATTGTTATGGGTTAGGATTGAAGATGACAAAAATTGCAATAATATCAAACACTGTGTCATTTACCTTATATTTTTGTTTCTCATTTACCAGACTATCCACGATCATAAATGTTGGGACCAGGATTGATGGCTGGCTGGTGATGAATGACAGAGATTTGTATTTTGAATAAGAATGGGAAGAATGAAGGTGGTCAGAGCGAGATGTATGTCAGTTTATACCCATTGCTGGAAGACGAACGTGATTTTATGTGCTTTTCTGTTTATTTCTAATACTTTTACATAATTCAAGATTTGTACTGAACATCAGTTTTCAATGGCAAGAGGTCATGATTTCAGGAAAAATCTTAAAATAGCGTGATGCAGGATCGTCATTTGTTTTGTATGGGCGCGCGGCGTCATGCCAGTCTGGCGCCATCTGTTGGACATAATTCCATTGTCCTCGCATTGCGCCGAAACGGCTGGACAAATTTTAACCAATTTCGGTACAGTTTTTTTTTTTCATATAACCGGTGTTTTCCCCAAGGCTATATAAATAACATAGACAACCTGCCAAGTCTGGCATCAAAATGTCCTAATCAACGTCGGATTCATTAAAAAAACCGACGCGTCTACCGGCGGGCGCGTGGTTTGCAAGCCAAGTTGCGAACGCGAATTCTTAACACCGCATATGGTTAACCATGTCTCATTAGGCTGGTAGACTGCAAGTCGCTGGCTGCTAATTTGAAGCGGTTTTGGCTCGTGGCTCGAACTTGGATGAGTGAAACTAGTGATGTAAATGAAACCCTAAAGGAGTAGTTTAGTTTCGCTGATGAGTCAACTCCCCGATATTATAGCGTGGTACGTTCTTGGGCGCTGCCAAAATCCCAAATTTCAAACTTTACGCCACCACAACTACTGATATGCCACCGGAAGGTTTCCAAAATAGCGAAACTTATGGAAAAATAATGATAACTTCTCTAATTTTCCTCTAGTAAATTACTGAATTGATTTTAATTCTTGTAAAAGTTTTCAGACATTTCTGGAAAAAAATTCAACTTTTTGGAAATATCCACAACTTGGACATCTGTAACTTAAACAACATACACACAATTTTATCTTTAAAAGCCTTAAACTTTCATATTACTCCGCAGAAGAAGCCTTGGAAAATCCTAGTCAAGTAGGTGTATAAATAAAAACTACTAAGTATCACTACCATTACGTTTCCCCAAAGATATGCACCATGGAAAGAATGACACATATTAATACTTATTGGCTCTGGCTATGTTATGTCAGCTTATGTTAACGATGTATGATTAGTACAAATAAAAAATGTATTTATCTATCTATCTAAGTAAATAATTGAGGACATAGTTGATCAGAAAGAGATTCAAAGTCAAAAGAAATTATTGACGCGAAACAGATAAAAAGTTCAAACTAAAATTAAACAAAGTACTAAAAAAGTTCTCTGACTACAAGTATCCTATCAAATTAACCCAGCAACGTTCACTTTTACGACTATTTATCCAATCTTTCTCCGTAACCTCTTGAGCTCTTTTCTCGCCGTTAACCTACAATTTTAGTTACATTAACTAGGTTATGGCTTCAATCTCTTGAATAGCCCTTAATGGTCCTTCGTCCCGGATAGCCGGTGAAAACTTGAGCCATATAGTCGGCAATGGCAGTCGCTTTCTCCCGACAATTTTTGGGTCGCATAACGGGTGGAGCGCGATCGTTCGGAGAATTAATAAGGAAGCGTCGAGCTGTCAAATTTAATCACCCTTTTGTTTTGGCACAAATTCCACAGAACGACAATGTTATTGGAATTGGTACCTGGGCTAAAATTTTACTGCATTGCTAACAGTCGCGTGGCAGCAAACATAACGTTGGTAAAGCCGGAGTGCGATTGGCATATTTTTTTCTTCTTGAGCATCTAGTAGACTAGGATGAAATTCTTTAAAAAAAAACATTTCATCTGCTGGCACGTGTGTTTCCTCCTTCTTATAGCATGGGACCCATTAAACGAAGCGTCAAGAAGCATCTCACGGACTGGCATGGCAGTATCAAACTGACAAGGCACCGTTGGTTTCTTATTAGTTGCCATTGCCACTTGGGCTACCTTTTTTGGTTACCATCAGGCGAAATGGAGCCACTATTTTGTGCCAATATAAATAAAACTCTTTCTGATAGCACACACTGATACCTTCTTTTCAGTTTTATATAAAGTCCCAGATCATATATAAAGATTTTTTTGTGTTCCTTGACGTTTGAGGTGCGCAATAAGCATTTGTATTGTAAAGACCTCAATCTGACGATGACTATACGGTAGAAATCTTATAAGACTGACTGAAGCAAAGTAATTATATCCCAAGGTGTGACTATATAGTTTCAGTTTTGGGTAGCGCTATCTTGTGACCCTATTTGTCTTTTCTAGATAATGTGTCATCATGTCATCAATTGTCGCCTATGTCCAGAATATAAACAATAAATTCCAAGGCGGTGACACCTGCGATTCAAAACAGTCAGCCATTGTTATAATAAACGAAATTTGACACTGGGTCTTTGATAAAATTAAACAAATGGTACAAATGGACTATGCTTTTGTTCTTTCAGCTCGTACCTAGAATTGGATGATTTGATAATCAATCTTACGGTCAAAGAGTCTAATTGGTCAGGCGTCTAAATACATCGCTGTTTTGAAGGAACAACGTTACAAAAACCAGTAAAGTCGTTCCTTCGGTTTTAGTGATATTCGTTATGTTCTTTGTAACAATACGCGTTTCTTATGTTATGAATATTCATAATAATGTGTGAAAATCATGCGAGATTCCTAATCTAATACGGAATAATATCTCCTATAGTACATTGAAAATTACCAACTTAATTATTTGGTTAGATCTTGGTCTTGACTGCTAATAAATTAGTACCGGTTTGACCGGTATCCGATTTTTGCTTAATCCTTCCCGTGATGACCTCTGTGTCAGCGATATATTTAAATAAGAAAAAAGACAATAAGTTATCCTCATCCTTTTTAACGTCCAAAAACCTCATCCGTTTTACACACGGACACAAAGAACAGTCTATTACAAAGTAGCTTTTATGACGCTGTGTATCCCAAAGAAGTCCCCAAATCCTCAACTTATAACAATTTATCACTTCTCACGCGGCTCATTGGCGGATATATTCGAATCCCCATCGGCTTATACGTAAGCCGGGAGTATTCCCACGACGGCCATAAAATCACCATGTCATTTAAATTTATAGGAATCGGAAGTGAAATGTTGCTTTCTATTGATAACTTGATACATATATGTAAGCGGAAAGGAATCGTTAAGATATAAAGTCATTACTATCTTAATTCAAACCAATCCAAGAATTTATATGAGTTAAATCGTTACTTCTATTTTAAAAAGCCATTAGATATTTCTCCTACTTTTCAAAGTAGTTTAGGTAATTAAAATATGTATTGGCCAGTGTTAATATCGGTTTGTGATGTTTTTTCAGTGTCTACAAAACATAAGTAATTTACGTATGTTACAAGAGAACGTTGTTTTTTTTCTATGAGATTAAAGCAGCTGTGTAGCCTTGATGTTAAATGTACACTCGTATGTAGCTTTCATGAAACTCATACAGCGTAGTACATACTACGATAGATATTGAAAAACATATACATTACTTAATATTTTCTTCGTTTTCGCGACTGTCGCACATTTAAATAAAACAATTTAAATGGATTATATCGCGTACATTAATTATTTGAGCCTCCCTGACGTTTTGGTAGCTTTACAGATACCGTTGTCAAAGGTTGGCTGACAAAAACACAATTTTCCTCTGTCAAAGTTACATTTGTGCAAAACTACCCATTTTATAAACATGCCAGATGGGCCTAATGGGTAAAGACAGTGACACATGTAGTACGAGAGCCCATGACCAAAATTTTTTTCTCATAGCAATACGGCCAAAACCGCATCAAATCGATAGATACGATTATCCTGAACTCGAAAATACCAATATCAGACATTTTCCGCGTAGCGTTTGATCTGACCGAATTTTCAAAATTGTCAAAGAATTTTACCGAACTGCATCATAGCAATATGTCTGATTTGCAGACTGTAGTTGAATGATAGTTCTGAGATACCGGAAACATATTTTTCAGACGTTAGTGGTGTAGCGCAAACCCGTAAAATCACTTAAAAAAATTAAAAATGAGACAAAAAAAATGTCTCATAGCAATACGTCTGAAAATCTTTTTAATTAGTAAATTTTGGTTATTTGATGCGAACAAAACAATTTTCAGACGGAAATGTGATAGCATTAAATTTTGAGACCGTTTTGAAAATGTTAACAAATTTTACCGATCGGTATCATAGCAATATGTCTGAAAATTGTTGGACATGATAAAATAAGTTGTCCACATGTGCAAAAAAATTATATCAGACAAATTAAGTGCAGCACCTTCTCTATCAGACAACTTTTCGATACTCAGATATCATTTAAAAATCGTATTGAGGCATCTTGAATTTTCTGTTACAAACCAATGAATACGTTGCGACCCTGAATTTAATAGATGATAATTAACAAAGAATTTACCCGAAACCGTAACATTGAAGTTGAAGGACTGAAATAAATCGCACAAAAGGAAACTGGGATATAGATACGACGACACGATAGACATAATATATAAATACATATATAGATAACATCCATGACCCAAGCACAAATATTCGAGTTCATCACACAAATACTTGGCCTGGCCGGGATTCGAACCCAGGACCGCCGGCTCAGTAGGCAAGTGCTTTAAAAAGTGAGCCAACCGCGTCGGAATATTGTACACAAGCACGTCAAAAACAATACCCTCAAATAGAAATGCTTATTAGAAAATACTTTGCGTTGCTTAGTCACAACGAGGACATAGTTACATAAGACTAAAATAATTAAATAAAAAAAATCGTTAGTATTCAACTCCAGAAGAAATTAAAACGAAAATAGCTTAAAGTGTCGAATACCGTTTATTGATTAGATGTGGATTCGTTTTTCAAAAGTTTCTCTTGTATAGATAAATACAATTTTGATTTAATATATTAGATTGTAAGGGATGATACTTCCTCGGGTTGGGGCGTGCGGCGAGACGATGAAGGAAACACAGTGAGACAGAGAGACGTAGCAGTATATTGAAAATCACTAATCAAGTACAGTGGGTAACTTAAGGGCTAACGTGACGTCCTAGGGCCGAACAGCGTCCTGAGAGGCCAACTGCCGAACGCAAAGGAGTTTTGAAGATTTGTTAAGACGGTCCGCCAAGGTCCTGTGAGGTACACAAAGCGTGCGCAGTCTTAACACCTACTTACGATTACTCTTACTTCGAGTACGACAATGAACGATATTAGAGACATAGGGTCATTAACTCAGGAAAAATCTTAACAGCGCGATGTACAACTACAAGGTGGTCGGTACAGCGACATCTATTAGGTAATTGCTTAACCACATTATTGCACGAACATGAACACATTATACATCCTTTACGATTGCGATACATTCAACATAATTTTAGTTATAGGTTACAAGATGTTCTATAATTTTACAGGTTTCAGGAAACTAGATTTGCATACGAATATCAAAACTACTAACGACATCTATTCGCACATGAGTGAACTATACATAAAAATGAATCAGTCATGCATTAGTATGGAATTACAAATAGTTAACGCTTTACTAAAAATCTAAACAACACGAAGCACCATGTTTCGTAATTTTAGACTACGGAAAAGGAGTGACATTTGGTTAATACTGACACTACTAGCGCCATCTAGTTGGTCTTAGGGTTAACTGTTCTTATAAACTAATAATTGAGAAGGTGAGATTTGTCTGTCGCGCTACAGTGTCCCCTTCTGGGACCGCAGACGACCCGGCAAGGTGACAGGACAATCTAGGTGATTTTCGCTGGCCCTGGATCATTGGTCGTCCACGTCCATTGCTGCTCTTCAGATACGGCCGCGGGCTTGGCGCTCACCGCCGACGTCTTCTTGCCCTTCTGCTTGGCGCATCCGGTGCCGCCTATCGTGTACACGAGGCTCTTCGCGCACTTGACTGGCTTCGGTGACTTCTCCCTCTTCGAAGCCAGTGGGTTCGACGAGGGCCACGTCTTGTTCGGGTCGGGTGTCGACCAGTCGGTTGCCCAGTTGTAGTCGTGGATGGAGGCGGACGTGCTAGGCGCGGGCTTGTCGGAGCGCAAGGCGAAGGGATGGTACGCGCTGGGCGGCGCGAAGTTGCAGCCGCTGCGCTTCTCATTGGGCTTGGGGCGAAGCCGCCGTTGAGCGTGAACGGGTTCCGGATGGCGTCGGGCGCGTCCGAATTCATACCAGTTCTGCTGGGCTGCGGAAATAATCTCTCTGCGTGTGGGGACAACTCAACTTCCGATGCAAGGAGAGTTTGCTGAGCGTCCTTCAGGATCAGTGATAAGCTCTTCAGTGCGTCATCGTCAGTAATGTTTCCGACGCGTTTGAAGCACGAAGCTGCCGTCAAAAATGTCCGCACGTAGGTTGGTTCTCGTTCGCCGTGGTAAGCAAACGTAGCCTTCTCGAAGGAACCAGGTTGGGGTGGAGCTGGAGCAGGTCTTGCCGCAGTCGTGATAGCTCCCAATAACTGCTGCAACTGGTCCTCTGTCATGGTCACAATGGCGTCTCCTTCTCTCATAAGTTTAGCCTGTCGTCGCGTGACCACTGGCATATAAACTTCTCACGGCACGGCCCTCACGTTGTGCGCCAGATGTAAGGGATGCTTCTTCCACGGGCGTGCGGCGAGATGGTGAAGGAAAACACAGTGAGACAGAGAGACGTAGCAGTATATTGGAAATCGCTAATCAAGTACAGTACATAACTTAAGGGCTAACGTGACGTCCTAGGGCCGAACAGCGTCCAGAGAGGCCAACTGCCGAGCACAAAGGCGTTTTGGAAGTTTTGTTAAGACGGTCCGCCAAGGTCCTGTGAGGTACACTAAGCGTGCGCAGTCTTAACACCTACTTAAGATTTCTCGAATAAACGATATTAAAGACATAGGGTCATTAACTCAGGAAAAATCTTAACAGCGCGATGTACAACTACAAGGTGGTCGGTACAGCGACATCTATTAGGTAATTGCTTAACCACATTATTGCACTAACATGAACACATTATACATCCTTTACGATTGCGATACATTCAACATAATTTTAGTTGTACGTTACAAGATGTTCTATAATTTTACAGGTTTCAGGAAACTAGATTTGCATACGAATATCAAAACTACTAACGACATCTATTCGCACATGAGTGAACTATACATAAAAATGAATCAGTCATGCATTAGTATGGAATTACAAATAGTTAACGCTTTACTAAAAATCTAAACAACACGAAGCACCATGTTTCGTAATTTTAGACTACGGAAAAGGAGTGACATTTGGTTAATACTGACACTACTAGCGCCATCTAGTTGGTCTTAGGGTTAACTGTTCTTATAAACTAATAATTGAGAAGGTGAGATTTGTCTGTCGCGCTACAAGATTTGTTTTATAACTAATAATTAATGCCGTTTAAATATTTTTCACCGTTGGTTAAAATTCTCCCACATTTTAAAGTTTGAGAATCTGTGAACAGCATGATGACGTAGGCTTGTGTCAGTCACGTGGTTCGCGAGTCTCGGAATGGAATACCTGGCGGAGTATATTATTATACCATGGTTCCAACGTTTGGAGCAGCTGGCGAGTGAGCTGTATAATAGTAACGTAACAAGCGCTGAGGCTGTTGAAATTAAATACTGATTGATTTGATAGTTTTGGTTTTATTTAAAGCACACTTGAGTAACTTTTACAAAAGAAATAAGTAATGACATCTGTCATCTGTCAAAGTACATATAATAGACAAGGGAGATTCTTGAATATCTATGAAGGCTGTAAATTTAAAAAAACATTTAACAGAGGCGTCGGCCAGGCGACTCCGAAACGTTATTTTCGTTTTTGGGAGTATATGCTACACTTAAAGTGTCTGAAAACAGGTTTTTGGTAATCATGGCAGCAATACGAAAAGTTGAAGAAAAAAAATTATCCGTATTGCTATGATACAGGTCGGCTAAATTTGTTGACATTTTCAAAAATGCGCTCAGGCTATATGCTACGCGCAAAATGTCTGAAAACAAACTTTTTCGTAATACAATTATAAAATCTATGTACATTTTCACTATCAGACGTATTGCTATAATACCGACTGTCTTTTTTTTTTGACACAGCAGAAATGGCCTCCCACGCAGTTGCTACACTTTCGACCGTTACTACACACCTAGTCGGGTTCAGAATCATACAATCTAACGATTTTATAGGGTTTTTGCCGTATTGCTATGAGACATGGTCGTGAGCTCTCGTACTAATGTGCCAGAAGGGAATTAATTATTTTATTTAAAAATATCTACCAGCGGTTCACTATGAGGCTTACTGAGGAGAAAGAACCGCCGACAGAAAACTCCCAGATTGCCTTATTATTAGGATATACGGTAACTGTCAAGCTACTCAAACAAGAGGAAGGCTCAAATAATTAATATACGCGATATAATCCGTTTAAACGTACATTACTTTTTCATGCAATCCGTGATTGTGAAACTATGTATTTAATTTAAGAGTCCGCAGCAAGGTCCGCTCAACTGCGCGTTGAGATCGCGCGCTTACGCTTTAAAATGTTGTTGTTTCACCTAGAGGAAGACAGGGCGCTAGCAGTAAAGCGAGAGCGCGCTATGATAAGGGCGGTGCTTACCGCCGCCCCCCCGGACCGTTCCCCGCGCTAGAGTAATTCGCTGCAGTTTCGCAACAATTTTTTGTAATTTATTTTAAGGTTTTCGTAGTTACGCTCTCATTTTAAAACTACGAGATCAATTTTGATAAATCTTTTTTCTTATCAAACTGCATAGTTTAATCGACACCGTAAATAGGTTTTGACTTCAATCTAAACTATATTTTGGTCGTAGTATGCCGCCAAACTGAACAACTTTCTGGGGTCTAAAAATGCAAAACTTGTACTCGCTCTATTTTCTTTCTATTAACATTTCAAGAGTCATAAACTAGTTTTAGCCCTAGATATATCTTATCTCATTATATTTAGAGAATTTCATGATAATGTGACATGTTATATTAAAATAAGGACGTAACTACGTTTGTATGAAGAATCGAGCTTGCTGCGGACTCTTAACAAACCCCTAAAAATGTTGGCTGTCTTGAAATATGTAAGTTAATTAAGGAGCTCAGCTTTATATATGTGGCAATACGGCTGGAAGGATACTATTTACATATTTTGGTTAGCTTTCTTATAATATATTATGTGTTTATAATCTCGGGATGTTTTCTCGCAAATAAGGTATTTACCTACTTAAACCAAACTTGGAGTAGCGATTAATTGTATAAAACGTCGCAGTCACGCGCGGTAGAGGATGTCATAATATTTCAAGTTCATGCAAATAATTGTGAGAATATTCGTTTGTATCTAATTTCCCACGGCGGTAATAACTTCTTATGAATATGTTTTGACACACCGGACACGAAAAGGTTTTTAGGCATGTTATATGACCATTGTATTACTGCTGTAAGAAAAAACTCGGCAAATTACCTAAGTAAATACCCGGTTTGCGTCCTACGTTATTAAAAACGTGGATATTACTAAACACGGGAGCTAAATTCGTCATTTCTAACGGCTTGTGTCCGAGTACTCGCCACTATGGGTTTGCTTTAAAGATGAGCTATTCAAAGTAACCGCATAGAGATTTTCCTTCTCATTGCAGTAGGTAGGTATATGTATAGAAAAAGATGGAAATTTATTAATATTTATCATTTCGTAAGGCCCTATATTACAATAGGGTTACAATTCATAATGGCGAGTCATAAATATGATACAATCAAAAGAGGCGCACGCCTTTATAGACCCAATGGTCACGACTGTTCACTTTATTATATTTTATTGAACGCTACTTCGTTTAAGTATTTTGAATAATACTGGGGTATTCCGTTCCGCCACCCGGTTGCCACCCGGTTGCCCTCCGTTTTGCCTGACTGCAGCAACCATATGGTCCTCGAAGTCATGGGAATGGACAAGATAAGCGAACAATATTATCACCGTTTATTGTTCGAATAATTTAAGTTTTGGAATTTAGATGTGTGGTCTCCGTGGGAATATTTAACTGCTAATTGTTAGAAAATAAAGACTTGAAAGTAATAAAGGTAGAATTTAGGAAAACACTTAAATATATGTACATACTGTATACATCACTTTCGAACTTACTAATGTGGAACTCTGCTACAAGACGGACTTACATATGGTGGATACATCGCTCAAATAGCTATATGTCAATGCCGATCGAATTTGGTCTTTAGTTTACTTTAAGTACAATCCAAAAGCTAGTTTGGAATTAACGGGCATCTTCATAATGCGCTGGATATTACGAAATACGAACTGTTACCAAATTTGCGAAATTGCTGAAATTGATGCTCAATATGGAAACAAATTTAACCAAAATGGACTTGCATTCTGTATCTGTGCATCGGTGCAAAACTGCCTACTCGAATTGGCTCGAACGCTACATCTCCGAAAAGACATATGTGCATTGGAAACTATATGCACTTAACGCCTAAGCGCATTGGAAAGAGCGCTAGTAGGTATCTGTTCTAAAACGCCGTATGTATGTTGGAAGTTAAGGGCAAATAATACGTATGTATAGTGACTTCGTTGTGTTCCGAATATCGTGCCATCGAGACGTGTCCGAGCACCCTCGTGGTTGCTTTGAATCTGTTCCAAATGATGTCGGGTGCACACGTCACATCTGCAATAGGTTTGAGCGGATATCACACTAGAGCTAGAGTGCCGAATTTGTAGGGTGTCATTTGAAGACTGATGTCAAATCTTTAAATTCGGTTTAAAAAGTGCCTATGTTTAATTAATAACTAATAAAAAAAAATGGTTGCCTGTAAAGTCGGTTTTACGGGCGAAGGAAGATTTTACGTGACAACGTCTTTGTATTTGTATGGGAATATAAAATTATCGTTTTTATTATTTTCCACTCATTTATTCAATATTTTCTCACCGTTTAAACCTTCCCTTGACTTCTACGAATATTTCAATACTAAAATTAGCCAAATCGGTTCAGCCGTTCTCGAGTTTTAGCGGGACATAAACATCGTAACGTGAGCGGGCGTTACACTTTTTCATGAGTGACTCCGAGCGCAACCTAATTTAAGACGTTGTCACGTCAAAAAAAAAAAATTAAACATTTCACCGGTTTGATTAATATTAGATAAATTCTATACCAATCGAAAGTATGAAGCCCATAGAATATGCAAACATTAGGTTGCCTATTCTTTTCCCGTCACAACTATCGGGTAGCCAGGTATAAACAGGTAAATCTATACCTACTAGCATTTTGCAACGGTCTGATTATTGAATTGAAATTAAATAAAATTAAGATTATTTTATTATGAATTTATCTAATAATCAAACCGGTGAAATGTTAATTTTTTTTTTTTTTACAAAACATACCCTGGACTAACAACAAAAAACAAACACACCATACCATAAAACATACCATAGCCTCAGTGTAGACATGCTTATGCTCGTAGCGGAATCCATTGCCCCGATCCTTTCTGATATTATAAATTTTTCATTTTCCTCGGGCACGTTTCCTTCCTCTTGGAAACTTGCACATGTAATTCCTCTCCCGAAAAAACCCAATCCAACTGAATTTTCGCAATATCGCCCTATTTCCATACTCCCAGTTTTGTCCAAAATAATTGAACACTTTGTCAATCGCCGTCTCCTCTCTCATCTTAATAGGTATACATTATTCAATCCCTTCCAATCTGGTTTCCGCCCCGGGCATAGCACAGTTACTGCTTTGGTTAAAGTCACTGATGACATTCGTCTTAATATTGAACACAAAAAACTTACTGTCCTCGTTCTTCTTGACTTCAGTAGCGCTTTTAATACGGTAGATTTTGATATCCTTCTCGGCATACTTCGCTCACTGAATGTGTCTCAATCGTCCTTATCTTGGTTTCACGACTACCTCTTTGGTCGACGCCAGCGGGTTAGGGTCGAAGACAAAATGTCGGAATGGCGTGAACTTTCCGCTGGTGTCCCACAAGGGGCGGTCCTTTCTCCTCTTCTCTTTTCGATTTTTATTAGTGGGATCACAGAGTGCCTAAGATCTTCGTTCCATCTTTATGCAGATGACTTGCAGATCTATGCGGCGGCTAGTTTTGAGGATCTGCCATCGCTTATTGATCAAATCAATGCCGATTTGGAATCCATTCACAGCTGGGCTAATAGTTTTGGTTTAAATGTAAACGCACAAAAATCGCAAGCAATTGTCATCGGTAGTCCTCACTTTGTGAATAAGCTGGCGGAAATGGTGGTGCCTGATATTCTTTTTGGTGGGATTCCTATCCCCCTTTCCTCTACTGTTAGGAATTTAGGTATCACCATGGACCAGACATTGTCTTGGTCACCGCATATCTCGGAGGTCAGCCGGAGGCTCTTCGCATCTCTTCACTCACTTAGGCGCCTGCAGAACTTTCTTCCTATGTCCACCAAGCTTACTCTTGCCAGATCACTCTTGCTGCCCCTTCTGGATTATGGTGACATTGCTATGACGAATCTCAAAGAGGAACTGCTTGACAAGCTCGAGCGCTTACAAAATGTGTGCATAAAATATGTTTTCGGACTGCGCAAATACGACCACGTGTCCGCCTTTCGAGCGCAGCTGGGTTGGCTGCCAATACGTCAGCGTAGAGACCTGCATGTCCTGTCATTGCTTTTTAATGTTCTCTACAACCCTGCTTCACCTCCTTACCTCAGTGAAAGGTTTAAATATATGGCCGATGGCAGTGGTCACCGCTTGCGGTCGTCTGCCAATCTCACTCTGGCTGTACCGTCTAACAAGACGCGTACTTACACTAAATCTTTCACAGTAAGCGCTGTGAAGCTGTGGAACGAATTGCCACTGTCCCTTAGGAGGTCTCCATCTGTGGCGTCGCTTAAGACGAATCTTAAGAAGTTATGGCTTTCCAATGACTTGTGAATTGCATCTACAATGTATTTATATTTATGTGTATAATTATTAATAATAATTTAATTTACTTACATTTATATTATATTATATATGTATATAGGTATGTATATATGTATTTATTATTGGTTTATATGTGTAATACTTCTTCATTAGTGTAGGTACCTACTTATTAGTTTTATTATTTTTAATATTTACCTTTTTGTACACGGTGTTAGTTTGTCTATCTTCTTCTCGTACTCACTCAATTGCTCAAAGGTTAACTGGAAGAGATCCCTTATAGGGATAAGTTCGCCTTTGTACCTATATGTTATTTGTAATAGATGTATTTTTAACTGTTTTTGTGTACAATAAAGTGTTTACTTACTTACTTTACTTACTTACTAAAATTTGTTAGGCAACCCATATGCAATATATTTAGGTATTGACATATTAAATTAAATATAAAATACATTTCATCAAATAAACATCTCGGTGAAGGTTCGGGATCCTCTACGATTACTTGCTTAGCCGTAGTCGGACTTCAGTTGATCCTATTAGAATGATTTATTGAAAATATTAGTTATTCTTTAGAGAACTTTGTTATTAGGTACTTTGTGCCTTTAAAATTTAAAAAATATCCTAATATTTAAATTTAATATTTGGATATCTATCAATTATACCAACCCGTATTGACATCTGGTGCCAATAATAGTTACCAATATTAAAAAAGTTTTCCCTAAATTAATCCTAACATATTTTGATAGAAAAGTAAGTTGTCAGACACCGATTCGGTCGAAGAGGGGAAAACGAGTACAAACGACTAAGTGCCTTTTCTAGTTCACGTCAAACGGCTTAATGAGGAAAAATTCGTGTTTTCCGAGTTGCAACTACTTACAGTTAGAACTTGGCAACGCCGGAAGAGAACCAATAAAAATACCGTCCCTCCTGTGTTCAATAGTTAATAGAATACATTGAAGCGAAATTTTTTATAATTGGAAACCGCGTTTCTAACGGTTTTCCGGGCCAACACGGGCGTCTTACCTATTAGACTACCTAACCGACGCGCGACCTATTACACCTTTCAACCAGTTGCCTCATTTTCTTTATGCCTTAGGGTGGCATCGTATGACAAGAAAAATGCGAACTTAAATAGGTATGACCCGTGAACGAAAGTTAATATAACACTTAATGTTCTTATGATTATAAATTGAAACTTTATTAAACGATAAACAAGTAAAAAACAACAATAACCAACTTAACCTAAATAAGAGTAATAATAATAATAAAAAAAAAATAATACAATACTTTATTGCACACCAATAAAAGTTTACAAAAGGAAACAAGACAAATACAATTTATAAATAACGGTAGACAACAGGCGGTCTTATCGCTAAAAAGCGATCTCTTCCAGACAACCTTACCTACCTAATTTAATCCGATGTCCCCACCAAGATCACGGCCCTGCGGCAGGGTGCCCATGATGCCGGCTACTTTCCCCCGCTGAATAGCCAAACTAATATTTTGGCCGAGGAATGAGCCGGCTCTGTGGTCCGAAGAGTTCTTATTCGATTGTTTATATTACCATTAAAATAAATAAAATAAAAATAATTTATAGCGATAACTGGGTCAGAGTGCTTACGAATGTAACAAAAATAATTTCTAAGTTAGTAACAGATATTAAATGTCTTATCCTTATAATCACAATGTCATGAGAGGTCAATTTCAATTTGGACTTAATTTTGCGGAAATCACCAAACAAAAGAGTGGGGAGTTAGACAGGGAAGAAACTTCGGAGAATGCCCCTTTGTTCCATCCATTGTTGATGAAACTCTATGGTATAGAGTTGAAAACTCGTAACAGCCGCGAAATTGTGCCTTTCTTAGTATGAGCGTATACAGTACAGGGAAATGAAATTCCTGAGATCAACAAATTTACAATAGCTTGTACAGCGTGTATTTTTGATACAATCTCAAACTTAACAAGTTCTTAGCATAGGCCCTAATGAATATGTTTTTCTATAAATTATGAAAGTGTACGAATTATTTTTTCCGTTATATAATAATTCAGCACGCAATGTAACTCGTTTTTATTCTCACGTAGTCATCAACTGTCAATAAAATTGAAATTGTCAAATAAGTGTACGCTATACATTGCTGCTCGAAAAATTACAAATATTAATTACGCTCTGGTAGTTAACACTAAATTAACAACTTGTTAAAATATCGGTTCACAGCTCTAAAATCTACGCCTGGTTACAGTTTGTGGTTGTATCAACAATACACACTGTATAATTACTTTAAAAAAAGTGATAATCGAGCAAAACTAACAAATAATCAAAATATTTTTGTCGAATAATTTTCTTACCAACACGCTCTATTTCCTGTAATCAAATTGTAGACGACAACCGCGTCCGTCGGCTATCGGCTACAAGGGCACTCCGAAACTCAGGGATGAGTTATGGAGCGAAGTGGACTGTAGGCTAAGGTAAAACGAACGGACGAAACGAAAACGCAAACTAAAATCAACGGTATATATTTACACAGAAAATTAACAAAAAACAACAACGGATCGGAAACACTTAAATTAACACTCTCTGTCTATGAATTTACACTAAATCGCGGACCGATGGTACTACGCTATACTAACAAAACTAACTCGCGGACCGATGGTACTACGCTACAACTGTTACAAGATGGTTTATGCAGGAGAACAAGAACTGGAAGCTTTGAGTATTATAAATACTCAAAGACTGGAAGTGATTCTATACAAAAATGGCCGTCCTTTTATATAATTTGCCTCTAGGTCCAGGGGGACGCCCGCCCTGTCATTATACATTAAATTACCAAAGTTATACATAACTGAGCTTAAAACTAATTTATTCTACGGATTGACGCCGTTAGAATTTACAATATATTTGCGTGTGTACGCTGTGGGAGCTCCCGTCCGACTGTGAGGCGTGAAAATACCTAAAGATTCTTTGTCCCCGGCAAGAGACCGTCTCGCTCGCACCGTCCGAGATATACACTCGCGCGGTCACTCTTAACGCGCTGCGTGCCGCGAGACTCGCTTAGTCTTTGATTTATCGTGTTCTCGGACGGTTGCGGCCGGGACAATGTTCTACAAAATTACTTTATTTACTGAAATCTACAGTTTTACAAAATTTCAAATTAATCTATGATTTTTCCTCAAATTTTACGTCGAACGTAAACAAAGATGACTCATCTGTTTTCGACTAAGGAATGGAAATTTCCTACGAATCATCTTTGTTTTGATTCTGTCTTTACTAAGACATGACGGGAGCTCGGTATAATAAGGGATTTACACAAATTTCAATAAGTTAGCCACTTTTACGGGCAAAATCTTATATCTAAAAATAATCAAATTATTTATTCATTTATTGTCTTAAATTTAGACGTTTTGCAGGGCTGTCCGTAACACAAATCATGTATCTGATAGGTATTTAACATATAAATTATATATTATACTTGGACACACGCTTAAATATTACTTACTGAATCTTAAAGATGTTTACGGAAAAGGCACTTTTCCTTATTTTTGTTTCTCTTTATCTCTTCAGCCCCAAAAATGGCTTCCGTAAAGTAACTGTAGGTGGGTAGTTTTATTTGTTTTTCTTTATTTGTCAATATAACATTGCGTATTGCGTGTGAAAAATACTGTTTAAAGATAAACAAATAGCAAGACATAAAAAAAATGAGCTATTTCGGTGCGTTTCCAAAGACGCATCAAATTCCTTTATTAGAAAATGTTTTCAAATAAACCTCCGACCATTCCAAGATGGAGTAGAATGTCGCAAAAGAATCGATCACTTCGATAGACAAAATAAACTTGATAGAAAACCGTAGATATGGCGCGGAAACTATCTAGGAGAAAAACACCAATCCCCCGTCTAGACTTTGACATATAATCCAAGCTCAGCATAACAAAACGAATTTTGAAAAACGAACGCTGAACATAATCGAACAAAAAGGAAAGCTACGTCGATGGTATTACGGTTTTTCAATTAAATTCTTTGTGGATATTTGCGGGTAAATAATCTGTGGAATTTAATTTCAATTCGTCTGGGATTTATCTGTGGACCGAGACTACCGAGACTAGAAGTATTCAGACATTGATGCCGCGGGAGCCGGAAAATGGCGATTGATTGAAAATTCGTGTCCCTGTCATTAATTGCGGAGCTGCTTTGATCCTCGACTAGACAGACGCCATTGTGCTTCAGATTTAATGAGAGGTGGCATTCATTTCCATGTTTAGTGAGACAAGATTTTGACTGGACGAAGTTGAAGGATAAAGCGGAGTCGTTTGCCATAATTTGTAACTAAAAGCGATGTGAAGTTAAATTTAACTATACGTAGGTATTAGATATTTACATCATATATACGTATGTTATTTATATGTTTCTATGTCTAGTTTTGGTATTTTTTTATTCGATAGCAAAATTATAATTAAGAGTTTAGGGCTATAAACACATACAAATAGCCTCTATTGTTTGCAGTTATTATTATTATTATTTTCTAATACGTTCTACAATTTTATCCTGCACCTAATTTCAAATTATTGACATATATTTAAAGAAATCTTTATTTTTAATTAGTTATTATATTATTTAAAAATAATGTATAATTCTTCATACTAAGATATAATTTTATAACATTACCGTTTAAATTAAGTTTCTAGTGATTACTATTTTTATATGATAATATTTTTAATTACGAGTATATTTCATTTCATTTGGTTTTATTGTTTATTTTAATTGTATTTGGTAATAATAATTTAATTTTCCAAAGCAGTAACATTCTTATCAGCTTGCACTTTATAATAGGCCTTGCCTTAGGACTAAAACTAAACTCTGTCCTTTATCTTGAACCTTTATAGTAATTAATTTGCTGTTGTCAAAAACTTTGATTAATAAACATTTGAAACGTCGTGAAATATTAAAATTCCCACCGACTGTGTACCATTGTCGGCCATTTTGCGTTGTCATCGAAATTATGCAAAGAAAAGCCAAAAGTCTAACGAGAGGATGTGATGTGATTATGGTAATGGCTGCCCACGCTCAGTTCACGACTTCTACCGAATTTGTCCGATTTTTTCCGAAGAGAAGGGTTAAAGCGTGGTTTTACGAAGGACTATGTGAAGAGAATTTCTGGATTGCACAGACGATCAATTGTTTTAATCAATGTTATTATTTATACTGCCCAAAAACTTGTATTGTTGTTGAATATAGAATTTCAGCTAACTGCAGTAAGTAGCACATTATTATAACACGTAACATTAATTTTAACTACTACGCTACCTAAAGGTTTTCTGGAAGAGATCTAGCTAGCCATTTAGCGATAAAACCGCCTGTTGTTTACCTCTGTCTGTTATTTTAATGTATTTCATGTTGTTGTGTCTATTCCTTGATGTTTGAGGTGTCCAATTAAGAGTATTTGTATTTGTACGTATTATAACCTAGTCCTAAACTAACCAAAGTTTGTTCTGTGGTTTCTAGGCAACGGTTTACATTTACAAATAATACTTCATAATATCTAAGTACCTATAATACTAAAATTACATTGCAAACACCCACGACGCAGAAACAATTATTGGTTCTCATCACACTAATTCATGACCTTAACCGGGTGCCAATTCTGTTTTAAAATTATTGTCACGTAAGAGCTGAAGGCCATGGAATTATTCAGCCAAATACGGTTTTATTTATATGCATGTCTTTAACACCTCGATGAATTTATCGACAGCCTTTGAAATACATTTCATGCAATTAAATATTGACACAGCGGTTTTTTATGATAGAAATAGAATGCGAAATTTCCACATTAAAAACAGAATCGATAAAAATATATTAGAAAATTCTTCTAGGGGGCCTATGATGGTTGCTTTTATCACGCGGTAAATAAGTGACAAAGCATCCGTCATGTTTTGACAAAATGCAAGTGTGAGTGACAGAGATCTGTCACTTATTTATCACGTGATAAATAAGTGACAAAGCATCTGTCACTCACACTAACGTGACGGATTCTTTATCACTTATTTATCGCGTGATAAAAGCAACCATCATAGGGCCCCTGGTTACTAAGAACAGACCAATGCACGTGTAAAAATGATTCCCATTATATAATAATAAACTTTATCCTCAAATAGTTGTATCTAATCACTAATCAGGTTACGTACAATTCACTAACGAACCTTTAGCTTACACTAAATGGAATCCCGCAATAAACGTTCTCTAAATCAAACAGGGCAATAAAGCAACTTCGGGTGGAAAGTTAGTTTAATTTATTCCACAAGTTAGAGCCTGATTTGGAAGGGCATAACCACATTGGAGTTACGATGTTGTTTAGGCCTTTATGGATTCGGAAGGAGCTAACTGGCACCTAGATGTCTTCCATTCGTTACTGTTCTAACTTTAAATGTTACCAGACCAGTGTGAGAGTTGGTAGGTTCGAGTAGGTTTGACCAACCAAAACCAAACAATTATGGATTATAATGGATACCATTCAACATAATCTGGAACATAACATTGATGTGGGATTCGTTGAGTTGTGGGATTGATATGGGTTAAGTGTAAAATATCCGGTCAAGTGCGAGTCGGAATCGCGCACCGAGGGCTGCGTACGAAATGAAAAAATAAAGCACTGCATAATAAACTTAAAATAAAGACTATACCTACTATTTTTTATGATTCAATCACAAATGTACAGTTTCAAATTCTACTCTGTACTTGCTACTTTTTTTTACAATTACTCTCTCAGTTAAAATTGTATAACTACTCGTTACAGTCGTTTTTTTCTTATAATTATGTGTCTTTAAAGAGTATTTAAGAGTCCGCAGCAAGGTCCGCTCAACTCCGCGTTGAGATCGCGCGCTTACGCTTTAAAATGTTGTTGTTTCACCTAGAGGAAGACAGGGCGCTAGCAGTAAAGCGAGAGCGCGCTATGATAAGGGCGGTGCTTACCGCCGCCCCCCCGGACCGTTCCCCGCGCTAGAGTAATTCGCTGCAGTTTCGCAACAATTTTTTGTAATTTATTTTAAGGTTTTCGTAGTTACGCTCTCATTTTAAAACTACGAGATCAATTTTGATAAATCTTTTTTCTTATCAAACTGCATAGTTTAATCGACACCGGAAATAGGTTTTGACTTCAATCTAAACTATATTTTGGTCGTAGTATGCCGCCAAACTGAACAACTTTCTGGGGTCTAAAAATTCAAAACTTGTACTCGCTCTATTTTCTTTCTATTAACATTTCAAGAGTCATAAACTAGTTTTAGCCCTAGATATATCTTATCTCATTATATTTAGAGAATTTCATGATAATGTGACATGTTATATTAAAATAAGGACGTAACTACGTTTGTATGAAGAATCGAGCTTGCTGCGGACTCTTAAAGAGTATTAACTCCATTTTCTCTGGTTCAAACTGCGTAAGTCATCCGTATTTAAAAAGAAACGGCTGAATCTGTTGGCATAAAAGTTGTCCAATTTGAACAAACGTGTTTATTAGACATGCATTAACTAAAAAATTGTTGCTAAATCCAGATTTTGCAATAATTTGGAGTCGAAGGAATCCAACCGGTTATTTGGTACTAAGCAAAAAACCATTTTTTTTTTATATTGGAATATCATGAACAAAATTGTTTTCAGGTATGAGACATTCTATCGTTTCATCTATTGCGATGGGAAAATATATGAGGACTCCTAGCAATCCTAGCTTATAGTTTTAAGCTCTGCAAATTACTAAAGAACCCTTTAATTCCAAATTACCTCACCTTACGGTACTTATAAACAGTCTTTAATCAAACAGCAGCGCCCAAGGAACCGCATCGACCCAATTACAGTCGCATTGTGGTCTAAACAGATATCAATTGCTCAGGCAATACTGCTGCCGTACCTAACGAAAAAGGGCTCAACTAACATTTGTATACAAAATTATTGTAGCGAATTAGACAGACGTGCCTTTCTTCCTCATTCGGAATATGTATCTAACTCCTTTCCACAAAAAAATGTTAGTTGTGTCATTTTTCGTTATGGCGGCGGAACAGCAATCGACGAGAGTCAACTGCCTCGGTGCGGTTGTCGTATCAATTTATAAGCACTATTAATAGCTGCAATATGACGTCTTCTTGTTAGGTACATTATGTTATGTTTTAGGAGCTACTGAAACACCGCAATGTACAGTGCGACACAAAAGAGTACAAAATAAATGAGGGCGCCACTTCCTTCGCAACTGCCACATTTTTGACGTAAAGTGCTTGAATATGGTAACAATTTTGTATGAAAAATTTGTAGTTCCTTTATCATCCGTTTTCTACTCTTTTGTGTCGCACTATAGCTACGAGGTTACTGTTATTGGTCCACATTACTCGCGAACTTGACCGAAGTTAGCCGGAGTAATGCCTTGATCACACGTACCGAGACAGTGATCTGTGTGTGACACACAAGACAAACGGGCGAGACAGAGCACTGTCTCGCCACTGTACTCGGTAGGTGTGATCATGATCAAGGCATATGGGTTTCCGCAGCGAAGTGCCTTTCACACTATCCTATTCGCCCAACTTCGCGTAGTGTAGAGCTTGGGTTATAGCACAGTATAATAAAGAGTATAACGTAGACGACGGAGGCAACCTGAGCTATGAAGTTGAATTTATCATTCACTTTACACACACGGCTCAAATGTCCTTTTGCATTACACTTTTTGCACGAATAATTGGCATAACGACACTTATCTTTCGTATGGTTTTTATATCCGCACACTGTACAGTATTTCCTCGATGAATTGTGGCTGCTCGTGCCGCCGGCCGACAGGGCCGCGGAGCTCGCGCGCAGCGCGAATACGTCACTACTACCGCTACCACCCGCCGCCATTGAAGACCTGGACGGGCCGGTTTCCTGCATAGCCAACCGTGCACTGCGAGTAGCCTGCGCCAGATGCAGCGCCTTACTAAATGTCAGCTGATCGACGCTTTCTGTGAATAACTTCTCCCGTTCTTTAGCGTTTTCGAGTCCGAGAACGAAACGGTCTCGAAGCGCCATATCTAACTCTGTCCCGAACATGCAGAACTGTGCTAAACTTCTTACTCGAGCCGCCCATTCGCCTAGGTCCTCGCCAGGACGTTGCTCCGCTTTGTAAAATTTATATCGCTCGGCAAACGAGCATTTCGGTGACTCGAAATGCGTATCCAGCTTCCCAATTAGAACAGAATATTCAACAGTGTTCAGCGCCGCTGGAAACACTAAATCCCGTGTGACTCGGTAGGTTCCTTCCACAAATGTCGTAAGGAGTATAGACCGCCTCTTTGTGCCAGATTTGTCTGATGAATCTGTCAACTCATTAGCAAAACACATCGATTCAAAACGCTCTTTAAAAATACTCCATTCTTGCGCGTTGTGGTCGAAGGTGAGATTGCCGCCAAACACCACAGTACTGTTATTGTTCGCCGCCGCCATTACAACACTTTAATATTTTACGGTTTATTTATTATTAACACGCGATAGATACGTTTTCGTCGCCAAATGAAGTGTTCTAGGACTTATTCCAAATAAAACAGCGCGGATAACAACGATGTGGTTTAATTGTTAACGACAAACTGACACCGCCATATCTGTTTTATAACTACCTACATGTATAAATACGTACTACAGTTATGGTGACTATTATGATGGGCGGCACAAAGCTTAAATCAGAGGTCGGCAACTGGCGACTCGCATGCTTATAATTCACTAGCGAGTACTTATGTTTTTTTTTTCAGTAGCCTTTGATTGGTAAAAGGTTGTCGATCCGTAGTCTAAATGAATTTTTGATGTATGTACCTACACTTGTTTTTGTTATTTAAATCGTATAAACTTTATCCAACCTGCATTAAAGAGGCTTATTTGCTGATTTGATTAAGACTAAACGAGTATATTCTGGAGGTCTCAAAGGTACATTTAAGAATGACATACATTTTGAATTCGTTTTCCTACAGACCTCAGTATAAATAAATATACACACTTAATTAATACCTCAAACCTTAATTTGTGACCGTTTTTGAGGCCAAATCAGGACCGCCGAGACGCCATCTTTGAATCATGACATTTTCAATTTGCCCTTATCAGGTAAACCTGCGACCTCTTGTAAAGTCGGTCCTTTTGAGTTTGGAGGTTAACCGGTGAAATTGGGTATTTTAATAACTGATATTGAGCAACTCCGAAAAGGGTCGTATTGCATTATATTGGGACAAATCAATAGTTATTTGTTATGCAAGGCTGCAAAGTTGTTATTTGGCGCGAGTGTTGAAATTGAAAGCTGAGCGAGCGAAGGAATCTAAGATTGAACCATGAGCGAAGCGAATGGTTCAAAGATAGATTCCTGAGCGTAGCGAGGCTTTCAAGACACGAGAAGCTAAATAATTTTGCAGCCATGCGGAACACACAACTTTTCACCTCACTCCAGCGAGGAAAATGCAAGATTCAAGAAAAACAATTAAAACATAAAAATAATCATATTTAATTTTGCCTTCTATTTAACACATCAAATTTAAAACATAACACACACAAATCCAAACCAAATAAATACGAGAGAAGCACACATATTAAAAATTAAAAGTAATATGGCCGTAATTTGTATTATCGTCGTGTATATTTTATCGTAGAGTTTTTCTTAAGCACTGTTATATTATATTTGTATTTAAAACTACTTGACACATTCGTTGTGATTTTTGAATGCGGGAGAATGGCATTCTAGGAAGGATTAGTTGATCACTCGGAAGTATTTTCCATAACACTTGCTTTGGAAGTTATTACAACAAGATTATTTCTGTAAATTACTTATCGTCTCCAGATATTTATAACAAATCCTTTTTCGTTTTAATGCAGGCTTTTAGCATGTACGCAGTTTTGCAATAAATCATTCTTATTCTTATAATAAATACTCCAAATTGGGCTTAACTTTCTTGTTTTCGATATTTCAATAAAGTAAGACAACAGTAATGTATTCTCCACGGAACAAATTTTCGTTGTTTACGTGAATTGTGAAAAGTTCCAACTTTTTAATTATTTATTTTTTTCTCGGGTGCGTTCAGAAATTACACTCTTATGTTCTCACTTTTATAACAAATACCTAAATATTAAAATTTGTGTTGTAATTAATATATTTACTAGTCAAAATATCTATATGAAACTGAAATACTTACTATTAATATATATAAACATATTCAACATAAAATAAAGTGTAGAAAAAATAAAAACATAAAAATCTGTAACCACAAACCAGCTTTCTGGACGTGATATTGTAGGTGTATTTTTTTTTAAAGAAGTTATCAAACGTACATATGATTTTAGCCGGCCTGACCAGATCGCCCTTTATTAGCGTGCGTTGATTGGTTATTCGAAGATTTATCGACTGATGAAATCAGTCACGCGTTGAAGGAGTCTTAAATATAAAAAAGTTACATGCACCACAGAGAATCAAAATCGTCGTGTTCGAAATTCAAATGACTTTTGCACGCTAGCGGATAAAATAGACTTTTGCACGCAGATTTCGCCCTATAAACGGAGGTTTTCCGAGCGAGTGAGGTGAAAAAAACACCTTCGCGTGAAGGGTTTACCCATATCTACAAGAGCCTACTGTTTGTGTACTTGAACAAAAATCCCCATTGACTTTGCCCAAGTAAAAAGTCGCCTTTTCACCGTCAAATAATTGTGGCGTCTCGTTGTGAGCACCAATTATACCGACTGCTCGTTAGAGAGGTCATTACTGACCCCGCTTGGATAACGGCAAGCGTGAGCGGCGACTGCGAGGGTTCCGTAAGCCACATTATTTATAACCCGGTTACTGTAAGTTAAGTGTAAGTGTTAGTGGACGCTTGAGTTCAGCGTGCAGCGGGCGTGCTGCAAGCGTTTTGAGTGCACGCTGTTTACTCTCTCCGCACATTACGGCTTCTTGTGACCGCCACAGAACACTTGTCTCTTTTCCACACTCGAAGCCAGAAAAAGAGAGATGTACTGTCGCGGCCACAAGAAGCCGTAGTGTGCGCTGGCTCTTACTCTACTTATTTCCTGCAGTGTGTGGCCACACTGCCCGACGCGACTATGGTTGCCATATGTCCGGATTTGTCCGGACATGTCCGGATTTTTGATTCTTTGTCAGGATTGCGACCGGACTGGATCCGGATTTTTAGGAATTAATTAAATAGTTTAACCCTAAAAGTAAGTATTCATAAGATTTGTACCATGAACTCTTAAGAGCGCCCTTGCCCTGAACCCTGAACCTCGTTACAACTAAAATGACGTATACGCCATCTACCTCGTACCTGGGCAGTTACGCCCTTGTTTCGCCAGGACATTTCTGCTGATGAGTCACAATGCAAATCGATGCAAATGCGTGATCAATGCGATGGTAATTATGCAGATGTCGCCGTCATTACTGCTCCGGAAAGGACGTATCTTAGGGCCTATTTGCGGAAAGGACGTATCTGAGAGCCTATTTCACTGCTTATTGGGGAGAAGAGGAAAGACATTACCAGCGCGATTTCTTTTGTTTTTCATGGAGTTTTGATTACAGCGTCATCTTTACGTTTGAATAGCTTTACGGCCTTATGATGCTTCGAGGGCTGACCGGCTTTTAAATTTTTAACCATTTTGTTATAATTTTATTAAAACTTTCGTGAGACATATTTAATTATTGTATTAAGCTGTTTACACTCACGTGAAATTGTCAGGAACGGCCCGACATGTTGATGAGTGACGAGTTTGCCGCGGCGGTGTACGGGCAGCCGTCCCTGATGAAGGGCTCCATACGAGTTCGAAACATGTCGGGCCGTTCCTGACAATTTCACGTGAGTGTAAACCGCTTAATACATTTTGTTATAATTTTTAGTTCCAACATTGAAAATGTTTATGTTTTCGTGATCGGGTATACTGCCCCGATTTAGGAAATTCTGTTTAATTAATAATAATAAATTAAATATATATATATATGTTGCATCTGCCGGAGGGGTTCAAAATGTAAATTGAATCCCAAAATCGGTCGGTAACTTTTTGAGATTTGCTGTGTCAGAATTTCAAAAATGGTTCTCGGGATTGAATTACTACAGTTTGAGTGGGTATTTTGTAAATTTTTATCATGTGCTTCATTTCTAAATTAAATAGTCGCGCGTAGTGTGAGATCTGTAGATTTTTGAACTGAGTCAATCGACTTAATACAGTTGATACATGATACAGCAATAGCGTTCCATCACGGTAAAGAAAAAAAATTGGGCAAGTGCGAGCCCGACTCGCGCATGAAGGGTTCCGTACCTATACATATATATAATCTATAACAAGTTTGTTGTATGGGAGCCCCCCTTAAATATTTATTTTATTTTATTTTTAGTATTTGTTGTTATAGCGGCAATAGAAATACATCATCTGTGAAAATTTCAACTGTCTAGCTATCACCGTTGTTGAGATACAGCCTGGTGACAGACGGACGGACGGACGGACGGACGGACGGACGGACGGACGGACGGACGGACGGACGGACAGCAAAGTCTCAGTAATAGGGTCCCGTTTTTACCCTTTGGGTACGGAACCCTAAAAAGGGGATACGCGGGAGAAGTTGCGGGTATCTTCTAGTATTTATGTTCATGCAATGATTATTTTGATACGTTTTGCTTCGATTCTCTATTATAGCCAAACAAATTAACAAAGACATTTTGCATATATTCCTTACATCACTTATAATTCCTTCTTGAAATCATTGGACTACCTTCAACGTTGTCAGATTTACTCGTAAATTAACTTACGATCCCACTTTTAACTAATTCCAGGAGGCCTATGATGGTTACGTTTATCACGTGACAAATAAGTGACAAAGCATCTGTCACTTACACTCGCATCTTGTCAAAACGTGACGGACGCTTTGTCACTTATTTATCGCGTGATAAAATCAACCATAGCCCATGGAACAATGAAAACTGATTGAAAGATCTAAGTTGTCGCTTTTACTACGCATTAACATTTTGAACTGTTTTATAACGCACTCTTCCCACGCGATAGAGATCTAGAAATGTCAGGGCGACAATCCTTTAGATATCACGTTGGAAGCTGTTTATGTTTGTATCAACATCGAGATGAGGAGATTAGTGCTGTAACGCTTTTAGCTTCTGCCTAATTGTCGAGAGACGTAAAACAAAAGGATTGCGATCGCAACTTGATTGCGTAACTGTACACAGTGAATAGCTTTGAAACAGTAGGACACAAACAGATCTTTTTATTATACTCTCACAGCCGCGATAATAGCCTAACTCACCATCGTCTACCAGTACCGATGTTAGCTCCGCCTCCAGCTTTCCAGCAGTTTAGTGGCAGTGTACGCCGAACGCGTCGCCATGCCGGATGTTCAATAGGGAATGGGTCGAAAATGTCATAAACGCTTAGTCTTTTAATATTTAGAAATAATCACTCCTAGAAAAAGTGACAGATATTTTTTTAGCGTTATATAATAAAAAATAAATTTTCCTCTCCCGCCCCTGTAGGGGCATGTAAGTGAAGTCGCGCCAAGATATGCTAGCCCAGCTGGTAGGGGACGACAACCACAAAAGGTCAACTGGACTGGCGTTGCGTACCGTTGCTTTTCAAGTTTTCGTATTTTTTGGGATTTCGCAAGGTGGTTTCAATGTGACATTTTATACTGTTTTTTTTTCTCATACGTTCTGGACCTCGGAGTCTTTGTCGTCCGGTACAGAAACAGGAGAAAAAACTGTTTCTTTATTATTTAAAACTACAAACTAACCAACTAGAAAACCGTTCAAAACCTGTTACGGATTACATATTTTGATTTAAATATACAATTTCAAGCGTGAATATCAGCAAATAACAGCAAATAGGTGCCTCGTAAAGATCGGCTGTCTTCAAAAAAAAAATTTAAATGCCGGGGGAAAATCGCACTTTTTACAGAAATTAAGCCTAATCAAATTTAAAAAAAGCATTCTGATATGAGTAGGTAGATAATTCATTCCAAAATAGTAAGGAACCGCATTTTTTGTCGCAAAATTTTATTTTCCATTGTAATTTTTATGTTGTTTGTACTGTTTTTACATTGTCGACTGCGACATTACGCAGGGCTCGATTAGTCAGTATGCGCCATTGTCTGAGGAAAATTGAGTAAAAGTTGTTCACATTCTACTAGCATTTACTTTTCCACGTGGAAAATTATCGTAATGTGTGGGAATAGTTTAAAAAACTACTTTACTTTCTATTACGCTGATTAGATAATCAGTGCTTGATAGTTAGAACTCTTGTTCTAGTGAAGGTTTCTCACCATAATTACAAAAGTTAGTGCATTCAAAGCTTAAAGAATTAGTTTTTCAAGGAACGCAAAACATTTTCATCACTGGTACAAAGACCGAAAGTAAGTTTTTGTAAAACGATTTTATATTTTCAGATTTAATTAACAAATCGTCGTTAAGATCGCTAGGGATCGTGGACGGACTTACCTACGAGCTAACTACCTACAGCTCTTACATTTAGTTTAATAAGTTTCTTTAGAATCTATTGGATATCTGTATACTCGTATGTATGCATTTTTTAGTTCAAATTTTTGCCACATCTTAACTACAAACACGAATATCTCAGACCTGCAATGGAATCCAGCTTGGTGTCGTTAGTAACAAATTAAACTGATGTTAATACCTTATCTAATAACCTAACTCTCATCTGTTGGTTCTTGGTCCAGCGTCCATACAAATTTGCCCATGGTCCTTTATTTATTTATTTAATCTTTATTGCACAAATGAAAAACAGATCGTACCAAAGGCGGACTTAATGCCATTGGGCATTCTCTACCAGTCAACCATCGGGCAAAGCAGATAACTTAATCTGACTATTCGAGAATGAAGATATAGAAATCAGTTTCCACTTCCAGTCCGTTAAATCCACAACAGCATTCGTCTACCAAACCCCGCAATTGCAAAATGCGCAATTTTAATCAGAACCGTAATTAAATAAGGAAATTTCCGTTTTATCCCTCGGGAAATTTAAACGTAGCAAACCTCATATGGCTCATTTAGCACTCAGCCGTAAAACGCGTAGCGTGTCTGGCTGGACCCGTCTTTATAGCCAATATATGCTGTGTCACTTTTTAAAAGGTTTATAACTCCTTGAACTTCTCAGACATAGAGCCTTTTTCTTCCACATCACCTTCCGTCTTTACAAATTTATCAATGTCGCCAGAAACAACGTTGTCGTGAAGTTTCCTTGAAGTTAGTAAGGAGAAGTGTTCATTTGTTTTACCGTTCGGCGGTAATGATAAGTTGGCTGTGATAGCTTCTACATTGATGTCGTTTATTTGTTCCGTAAAGGTTAAGTGGTTGGTTTTAAGGCTCTTTTCACCGGTCCGTCCGTATAGTGCATTATTGATTTTGATTAAAACCCAAATGTGTCAACTTATGCGTCCTTTCTAGGTGTTTCTGGGTCACAACGGGTCATGAATGTAAGTAATATATTTTACAACTGAATGAATTTTCCAATCTTCGACCACGACAGTGATATTTGGTCCACCAGTCCTAACTTGTCCACATTTATCAGACGTGATTTTTTGTTGTCTTCATACGCAACTTCCTATTTCGTCTCATTCTTAACTTGACCTCATTGTCATATGTGATATGGTCCACTGTTTAGATTCGCCAACATTCCTATATCGTCACTTTTCTATTTTGTCCAGATTACCATATGGTCCACAGTGCTAACTCGTCATTTCGGTATACATAGATTTACTAACAAGAATCAGTGAGCCACGTCTGATAAATGTGGATCAATTAGGACTCACACTGTGCTTGTTTTTTTTTTATATGTATATTGGCATAACATAGTGGTTCCACTTTGCCTGATGGTAAGCAAAAAGGAGAACCCAAGACTTATTACTAAAAGCGGTCACTTTCAATGCAATATTTATGGAGAGTCGGTAACGTTAGGAAGGTCATCTATTGATAGTATTTATTTCCAAAAGCAACTATCTATCTGTACACACTCTATTACCTAGAGTACCTATATTACCATCCCCTCTGGTATTTTTCTAAAAAAATCCACATTGTTTACAACAATCGTATCCCGAGTAAACAAAACATCGGAATCTCGTTATCTCGGAAGCAGTTTTTACCGCCCGCGCAAAGGAGGGTAATGTTTTTGCACCGATCAGCATTACAGGGTATTGTTTCCTCATACCCACACTTTCACTATCTGCACTACTCTACCGTACTTGTAGTTTTGTTTCAGTTTATTTTGTACCTAATTATCGGGAGTATAAGTCTGATAATACTTTCCAAGCTTTATCAAACACATTGCACTAAGGTTCATTAATTTTAAACCTTATTTGTGGTATTTAATGCTCAAGTAACCGTGCTATGGGATCAATTGCAGTATTGATGCAAAAACGCAATTGTTTTAAATTTTCAGCCGTATCATGTACAAAGAGTAAGTTGAAAATCAGTTGACAAGTTTATCTCGTTAAGGAGAAAATTGAGTGAACATCCAAATTGTTTATAAAATGTTCAAATTAATGAAGCGGATTACCGTAATGAGATTGTGATTACTTGATTTTTGTTAGTAATTTTTACGAGCTTGTAATGGATAAAATGACATACTTTTATCATAATTGGCGGGGCTTGTTTTTATTTTTATGATTATTGACCATATACGGCTACGCTGTGTTTATTTTTTAACTGTGCGTATATTAAACTGTAATATACTTTTTCACGACACTGCTCGAAAATGTGGCTATAGATTACCTGAATCCAGTACACAAAACTGCTTATATATGTTCATTTGTAAACTGTATATCTATGTTAGCTCCCAACACGACAACAATGTAGCACGTTACGGCCACAGTTCGTATCTACACATGAATTTCATAATAAGATACGACTTTTTAGAAAATACTTCAGAGTAATTTTCTCGGCCGGCTCAAACGACAATTTCACCAATCAAAGCTTAATCGTCTGCCGCATATCAAATTAAATTTACCAATGAGAATGCGTCATTTATGAGGTGTATTTTTCTCTTAAACTTATAAATACCCGCAAAGGAGTTTATTTTCTTAAGTAAGATAATACTCCTAATACTCCTCAGGTTTACTTTTTAATAAGTTTTCATTAAAAAGGTTTTACCCTAAAAATCATGAACATTTATATTTTAAAGTTAGTAATGGGGCGTAAAACAATTTCCTAATTTCTACAATTATTTTACTTATTTTTCAACAAATTAACAGTTTTCAACCAATAAACACATTAAATTATATGTATGTTGAGTTAATTTTTTTTTTAGTTCGGATGAAAAGTCATTACTCCATTGTGTAAGAAACGCGCATGCGCTACGGGGCAGCAAATGTATTGTTTAGTAAATAATGAATAAATATTAAATATTGGTTTTGTGATGTGCTAAATTTAATAAAATAATGTTCTCATTAACTCACGAAATAAATAATATTAGGATCGTATATTAATAGTGACGTAACGTTACAATGATCTTTCAGTGTAGAATGTAGGTATTGTAGAGTTGTTTATCTGAGTGTAACCTAGACTAAATGTTTAAATGTCTAAATTTAGTTGAAAGTGAGGTAAGTTTGAATATTTTTGTTATTTCTTCATAAATGGGTTGAAAATCGTCGTTGCGTCATTTGAATCTGAGGGCACAATCAGCTTTACGTATACAATAGCCCTAATTTTTACAACAATGAGGCTGCACCAAGGCGCCGTGTTTAGTGATAAATATAAAATACTCGTATTTTAATGTATTTCCTCGCAGTAGTCGTGAAAAGCAGTCTGTTCAGTCTCGGCTGAAAGTCATCATCATCATCATCATCTCAGCCATAGGACGTCCACTGCTGAACATAGGCCTCCCCTTTGGACTTCCATATATACCGGTTGGAAGCGACCTGCATCCAGCGCCTTCCGGCGACCTTTACAAGGTCATCTGTCCATCTCGTAGGTGGACGTCCTACGCTGCGCTTGCTGGTCCGAGGTCTCCACTCGAGCACTTTACGGCCCCATCGGCCATCTGCTCTGCGTGCTATGTGGCCTGCCCATTGCCACTTCAACTTGCTAATCCGGTGAGCTATATCGGTCACTTTAGTTCGTCTACGGATTTCCTCATTCCTGATTCGATCACGTAGAGACACCCCGAGCATAGCCCTCTCCATTGCTCGTTGAGCGACTTTGAGCTTTGAGATGAGGCCGATAGTGAAAGACCACGTTTCGGTGCCGTAAGTCATCACTGGTAACACACATTGGTTGAAGACTTTCGTCTTGAGGCACTGAGGTATGTCGGACGAAAAGACATTGCGTAGTTTCCCGAACGCTGCCCAGCCGAGTTGGATTCGGCGGTTGACCTCTTTCTCGAAGTTGGACCTACCTAATTGGACCACTTGTCCTAGGTAGATGTATGAGTCAACAACTTCGAGTACCGAGTTTTCAACAGAGACTGGGATGGGCACAACCTTGGCATTTGACATGAGTTTCGTCTTGTCCATGTTCATTTTTAAGCCCACCCGTTGAGAAACTCGATTGAGGTCATCGAGCATCATGCTGAGTTCCTCCATCGACTTTGCCATGACTACGATGTCGTCGGCAAACCGAAGGTGAGTGATGTATTCGCCATTGATGTTGATGCCAAGTCCTTGCCATTCCAGGAGCTTGAAGGCGTCTTCCATAACGGCCGTAAACAGTTTCGGGGACACCACGTCCCCCTGTCTCACGCCTCTTCTCAATGGAATGGCCTTTGTGCTCTGCTCCTGAACTCGGACCGACATGGTGGCGTTACTATACAAACACTTCAACACTTCAATGTACCGATAGTCAATATGGCATCGCTGAAGTGACTCGAGCACCGCCCATGTTTCCACCGAATCGAAGGCTTTCTCATAGTCCACAAACGCTAAGCATAATGGCAAGTTATACTCTTCAGTCTTCTGTATAACTTGTCGCAGCGTATGTATGTGGTCTATGGTACTATAGCTTCTTCGGAAACCGGCTTGTTCGGGAGGCTGGAAGTCATCAAGTCTATGTTCGAGACGGTTCGTGATGACCCTTGAAAACAACTTATAAACATGGCTTAGAAGCGTGATGGGCCTGTAGTTCTTCAATAGGGTTTTATCACCTTTCTTGAAGAACAGTACCACCTCGCCTCTATTCCATGCTTCAGGCGTTTTGCCCTCGGACAAGACGGAATTAAAGAGCTTCTGGAGGACCTTAAGTACCGGTGTTCGGTGTCGGCTGAAAGTACAATAGATGAACTCGTACTGTCGAAGGCCTCCCCTGCGGATCGGCCTTCGAAATTTACTCTTTCATCAATTGCTTACTTTACAGCCTCTACAACAATGTACTAACTATATCTACACCCATCTTGTTATATTCCTATAACAATTTCAGATGTTATTGGTAAGGACCTACATTACTTGGCAGCGACCAAAATCAGAGATATAAAGCCTGACCAGAAATAGGTATATGAGGATGCGCCATATTGCGGAATGTCACTGGAACTAATTTTTTACACTGGCAATGATTTTATTATGGTTTGTCAACAAAGTCAATGTCTTTCGTCGTGGTTTCGTTAAAAGACAAATATAAAAAAAAAATATCCATAAAAATGCCGAAAACCAGTTACAGTCGTGAACGTAATATTATAAATAAAGTGTACACGTGTTTACTATACGAAAAACAGACAGGAAAAGAGTGCATTCCATTCAATGATATTACGAGGTTAACATAGTGGAACTGACAGGTATTTAAACTAATTTCATTATAGTGGGTTGCGATTGGTTGCAAAATTGTTGCCATATAAATCTTATAAATAGCGCCCTCTTGACAATCGTCATATATTTCTGGTCAGGCTTTACCTAATTTCATAATAATAACAGACGACGCGGTTGGCGCAGTGGTAAACCAATTGCCTACTGAGCCGGCGGTCCTGGGTTCGAATCCCGGCAAGGGCAAATATTTGTGTGATGAGCTCGAATATTTGTGCCTGGGTCATGGATGTTATTTATATTTAAGTATGTATTTATCTATATAAGTATGCTTATCGTCGTCTAGTGTCCATAACACAAGCCTACTAGAGCTTACTGTGGGACTAGATTGATTTGTGTGAGGTTGTCCGATATTTATTTATTGATTAATTTAACAGTACCGCGGCGGGGGCGAAGTCACCATTACAGTACTAATTTTGATCAAAATAATTAGGTTTTAAAACACTCGTGTGATTCTATTAGGAAACGACACTCGTGCTTTAAGACCTCTCATTATGTAGCAGTTGCATAAACTACTATTAATTTCATATTTTCAATGCGATACATACATATTAATTAGCTTCTGCCCGCGACTTCGTATGCGTAGAATTAGTTGATTGCCATTCTCTCTTCTTCTTTGTCGTCACACTCTTGTCAGAGTGGTCGTGGTCGTCACATCAGGGTTGGTAGCAAACTTTACAATCCGTCGCCATTCCTCCCGTACTGTAGCTCTTCTTGTGCATTCGTGGAGTGGACCATTGAGTGTATTCTTGACTTGGTCGGTCCATCGCATCGGTGACCTACCGCGCGCTCTAGTGCCTTCGACTTTCCCCTGCACCACAAGTCGTTCCACAGAAGTGTCTTCTCGACGTGTGATATGTCCGAAGAAAGTGAGAATACGACATTGGACGATGGAAGAAAGACGCTGTTTAATGCCGAGTTCTTGGATGATTGAGTCGTTGGTTCGGAATTGTGTCCAGGTTATGCCAAGCATCCTTCTCCAGCACCACATTTCTAGAGCGTCTATCTTCTTTTTCTCGCTTTCCCTTAATGTCCACGTCTCAGCACCGTAAAGAAATATGGGAAACACTAATGCCCTGACAAGTCGCATTTTAGTGGCCTTTGTTATGTTTCTGCTTCTCCATATCGTTCTGAGCCGATCCATGGCGGACCTGGTGATAGCCATGCGCCGTTTAATCTCATCCACGCATCCACCTCCGTTCGATATTAGTGCCCCAAGGTAGGTGTATGACTGAACGACGTCGCAATTCGCAATTTTAGTGACTTCAGGCGAGTTGTTGTTAGCTCGATTGACAATCATGACCTTCGTCTTGCTGCGGTTTATTTTGAGACCGAAATCAAGGCTAACTTGCTCCATTTTATTCAGCAGGGATTCCATGTTGCCGATGCTAGTTGCAAATAGGGTTGTGTCATCTGCATACCGCAAATTGGAAATTTTATAACCTCCAATAGTGATTCCGTCTGACCAATTCTCGAGTGTTATTCTCATAATGAGTTCTGTGTAGGTGTTAAACAGCAATGGTGATAAAATGCAGCCTTGACGGACCCCGGCACTTGGATGAAAGTGATTTGACGACACGTCGTCCGTTCTCACCGAAGCTGTTCCTTCTTCATAAAGTTTCCTAAGAAGGTGCACTAAATGTTTAGGTGTTCCCATAGCTAGGAGAGTCTCCCAAAGTACCGGCCACCTCACTGAGTCGAACGCCTTTGAGAAGTCAACAAAGCAAATATAGGTCGGCTTGTTGAATTCCCTGGCTTTTTCAATGATCTGGCGCACGTTTAGAATCTGCTCACGAGTACCCTTCCCTTTCACAAAACCAGCTTGCTCAGGAGAAATTTCCTTTCATAAGTAAGACTATATGATTGCCATAGTTAAGGGATTACAACACCCAAACAAAATTGAAATGGCAAACATTCAATCGTGCATAAATAAATAGTTTACCTATCTAATCTTATTTAATATCCCTAAACCCACAGAATAACGTATACTGCCATGTGAACCGTCAAAGTTCAACATTCCTACGGAGCGCTAGAATCGTTCCAGACAAATGGCCACCTACATATGACGTTATTTGTGGGTTGGGTACCAATATTTGTATGGAGACAATAAGTAATTTGCTATTTACTTTGAGTTTAAGTTCATGGTTGTCATACAATTACTGTTTTGTTAAATTACGATTTATAAGATTCTTAAAACTATTTCTTTAGGATTTGAATAAAAAAAATTTTTTTTCAGAAAATATATATTTTTTTTATGCTTCATGACATATTGAGATAATTTTATTCATATAACCTACAGTATGTTGTATAATTCAACATCAGTATAGACCCCTATTCACTATATTTATAGGATCTATACAGGACAGCATTCCACTGCAGCTGGCATGGGAACTACACGCCAATGGCAGCCATAACAACAAAAACGGGATTACAGCCCGTCTCAGATCCTAATCGGATTCTACTGCATACTATTATGCACTTTTATTGCACCATGCTCAATTAGTCGACAATTAGGGCGACCATACATCACTCGCGGCCGTGCAAGCGATCGATCAAGTGTATGCAAGTGCAATAAATTAGCTATCGACCCGCCTTAAGCTTGCTCTACTGGTTCGCTGTGTTTTTTTAGGGTTCCGTAGCCAAATGGCAAAAAACGGAACCCTTATAGATTCGTCATGTCTGTCTGTCCGTCTGTCTGTCCGTCTGTCCGTCCGTATGTCACAGCCATTTTTTTCCGAAACTATAAGAGCTATACTGTTGAAACTTGGTAGGTAGATGTATTCTGTGAACCGCATTAAGATTTTGATGCAAAAATAAAAAAATAATAATAAATATTGGGGGCTCCCCATACTTAGAACTGAAACTCAAAATTTTTTTTTCATCAAACACATACGTGTGGGGTATGTATGTGGGTCTTCAAAAATGATATCGAGGTTTCTAAAATATTTTTTTTCTAAACCGAATAATTTGCGTGACAGACGCTTCCAAAGTGGAAAAAGGTTGGTCCCCCCCCCCTCTAACTTCTAAATTAAGAAAATGAAAAATCTAAAAAAAAACATATGTTGTACATTACTATAAAAACTACCAACGAAAATTGTTTTGAACGAGATCTAGTAAGTAGTTTTTTTTTAATACCTAACTTGGCACCTAATTTATATGGGGCGCTATACATACCAGGTGCAAACTTAACTTAACCACTTAGGGATGGAACGTGTTTGTACGGAACCCTCGGAGCGCGAGTCCGACTCGCACATGGCCGGTTTTTTTTTAACGTGTATTGAACTAAACCATTGATACAAAGATTATGTATTTTTTAATGTGGGTACACACCACATTTCAATTTTTCTTTGTGCTTTGATTTTTGTATCAATGGTTTAATATAAAAATGGTGGTGTGTCTGTGTACCCAAATTAAACACTTTTTTTAGTTTTCTTTCAGCTATTATACAAAATTCAATTTATTAAAATTAAAACAAATTTATTAGTAAGATACAAGTCGAGCCATTATTTTATTTAACATACTCAGCGGTCTACATAGTGGACTAGTAAGCAGGAGGTCGGGAGTGCGATCCCCAGGTGTTCTTTATTCTTTTTCTTTTATTCTTATTCTTTGGTATGTAATCATAAATTACATAGATACTTACCTACATAGTAGTTTGGTACTTACTTCATTTACAATTCAATCGGATAAAAAACTAAAACGACTACCTAGAATTTCATCTAGCCCGTTCGGTCAAGATAATGACCGAGGGATCATCAATCCTTACCTGCGTACACGCAGCAACTCTATACACCAAACAGGTTCAATTTGATCCATTCATTTATTCAGTGTAGTACTACAATCTATAAAGTTTGTCATAGTGGCGCTGCCGTCGCATATACCCGTTAAGTTAGTATGCGAGAAATTAGTTCAACATTTCACCACTGGTAAAGTTAAGTTTGTGGTGCTTTACGACAAAAGGCCGTTGACTGACGCGCGGGCGCCGCCATGTTGGTACTATGCCCGCCATATTGGCATGTTGGTAGCCATGATGCAACCGCTGTCAACTTCTCGCGGCTCGCAGTTGTTTACGAACGTTAAGATGGTTTACTGTTTGAACGTTCCGTTTGTTTTGTTGCCATTCGATATTTGAAAACATGAAATTACTGTTTTCATCAATGAAAATTACTGTGCAATATTTTAATTTAAGTGAATCACGAAATGTGTGTGTTTCGGACGTTGTTGGGTGTGAATAAAATGAAAATAGTGAATTTGTGAGTGAAAGTGTGGTTATGTTGACAGTTGTAGTAAAATAGTGTGAAATTTGTAATCGCTGTACCTATTGTCTTCAATACGATGAAGAAGGTGATTATTTGGTGTCTTGTAATTAGTATCAGCTGTAAAAAAACACCGTTTACTATTATAGATTACTTACATGACTAGTTTGACCCTGTCAACTGGTAGCAAAGAGATTGCAGAGCCCAGTATGTGATTTGAGACCTTCGCCGTCTATGTGTATGGCAATCGAACCTTCAATCGAAATAATTGTCTATGCACGAAAAAGGTTAATGTATTGTCGATTGATTGTTCTATTTCCGGAAAATTGTTCCGTTTGCATTTCACTACAGACTTCCTACTTCCGGTTTTATGGAAAACTAATCATCGTTAATAATATAATCGACCAATTTTTTCTTAAATACCTATATCACTAAAACAATTGTTTTACTAAAATTAAGTAACGGTAAATTTAGGTATTTTTATTGTTTTTCAAACATCAAAGAGCAAATCAGAAAAAAAACCGCCATTGGAAACGAAACAATAAACCACAAACAGGATAATTGCGGGAAATAATTGATTAAAAATCCGTCAATACACACGAACTTTAATTAAACACTTCTATTCAGGAAATATTCAGAATATTTATCGAATATCCCAGTTTAATGTTGAATAGCAAACCTGAATAGGTTTACCAAACCCCAATATTACTTTGGCTTTGGAATTGAATGTCGTGAAGTTATTTTTATGCCAATTTATCAAATCAATCGTAACTTCGCCTGTGCAATCTTTTTTCGCCTACCATATAGGTATTCCTACGAAAGCCTATGCATAACACCAAACTTAAGTACCTAATTTAGTTTAACACTAAACTACGGGTTCGATTCCTGGTCTCTTCCTCCAGGTTACGCATTTCAATTTTTCTTTGAGCTTTGATCTTTGTATCAATGGTTTAATGGATTAATTTAGTTTATAGTCAGTTAGTTTTTGGTGTTATGCATAGGCTTTCGTATCAAATTATATTCCCACGAGTCATCAGTCATCACCATATTAGCAGAAAATTAGTTTTAACTTAAATGAAATAAAGATTGACCTTGGGTTGAATAATTAGGGTAATGTAATAACAATAACGAAATGGCACAGCTAATAAATGTTTTTTCGGCAATCTAAGTGTTTATCTATGGTCATTTCGTAAATGTACCTAGTAAGACAGTATAAAAAGTATAGTGAATAGTAACTAGGTTGGTGGTGAATCGATCATGCTTTACTGCTCAATGTACCTGTCATGAGCTAAGTTACGTATCTCTCAAATTACGTGAATGCCCCATCAGTCAAATTACATGCTCTCAAAAGCCGCCGCAAATTCAATCAACACTTAGCCTCGAGCCATCTTAATTGCGACATTAAATTATCGAAATCGGAACCTCGCTCCGAACGAATCCAGGCCACCGGTGGCTTCCGTGTCTATTGGTTTTGACAAACTCAGTCAACATATTTGCATTTCCTATATAGCGAGCTCAACCGGCGGAGTCTGCTTCGAAAATCGATTAAGATTTTCTGGGATCGAATAGGTTTGACGTCGTGCGGTTTTTACCAAAAAAGAAACGCAGTGTTGATTAATAAGATAAATATATAACTACGTAGGGAGAAAATAGTATGTAGAATAGTTTTATAAAGGCTGCATAAGTGTTTATGCAGCCCCGTGTCTTACTTGGGAGTAGACGAACAATGCAGTAAACATCTTTCTTCTACTTTTCTTATGAGGATAGCTTAAAACATTTGATTTCATTAGGCGTCGACTGACACCAACAGATATCGGAGGCAAATCCTTTCCATATTTAAAAAATCATAAACATTCTTTTGAATTATTAATAATTATTACCTACATTATTATTTAGTCTTCAATTAGGTCTTTATTAGGACATCCTTATCACCTATTTGTTTAACGTGTTTGACCTTCCTAATTTGCGCGCTGGATTGAGGTCGAAACAATTTCATAAAGAATTGCACTTACGTGTATGAAAACAAATTATTTGTTCCGTTTCCAATACGGTTTTTTTTAACCCAGTAAACGTATTACTCAAATAATTTTATCCATTACCCTGACTGACGGCTGAACAAGGACAATAATTCTCAATTTACATTATAATAACTGTCCGTCCCGAAGTAATTGATAGGATATATTGTTCAATATGTGGGACACGTCATACTATCGTCATCGCGTGACTGCCGACCATAGACTAGTAATTACGAGTTTTTATGCAACTTTTAAGGCTTTCATTTACCCATAAAGGAGCTTTATGATAAATTAATGACATAAAACGTGGCTTAATACTGTCAGAACGCTAAAAATATCGCAATATAGTTAAGTGTTTTTACAGAATTTAACCTTCGTTATACATAATATTTAGAGTTTCAACTATCTCATCGTAGTTGATATGAAATTTATGAGCGCAAATTTGATAGCTTCATTTACATTAAAATTGAGGACAACTGCTTCGTAATATTGAAATATGAAGCGGAAAAAAATTAACTAGTACCTCCGATACGAAATGTCCAATAAACATTTAAAGAAATCGAGGTGGCTTTAAGAACAATTTGCTCGAAAAAGGAAATAGTCATTTGTTATGCAAGGCTGCAAAGTTGTTATTTGGCGCGAGTGTTGAAATTGAAAGCTGAGCGAGCGAAGGAATCTAAGATTGAACCATGAGCGAAGCGAATGGTTCAAAGATAGATTCCTGAGCGTAGCGAGGCTTTCAAGACACGAGAAGCTAAATAATTTTGCAGCCATGCGGAACACACAACTTTTCACCTCACTACAGCGAGGAAAATTCAAGATTCAAGAAAAACAATTAAAACATTTAAAACATAAAAATAATCATATTTAATTTTGCCTTCTATTTAACACATCAAATTTAAAACATAAGACACTCAAATCCAAACCAAATAAATACGAGAGAAGCGCACATATTAAAAATTAAAAGTAATATGGCCGTAATTTGTATTATCATCGTGTATATTTTATTGTTGAGAAAACTACTTGACACATTCGTTGTGAATGTGGGAGAATGGCATTCTGGGAAGGATTAGTTGGCCACTCGGAAGTATTTTCCATAACACTTGCTCTGGAAGTTATTGGACGATGGGATCCGAACAAGATTATTTCGGCTTTATCTTCTTTAAAAACGCCAATAGTTTCGGTAAATTACGTATGGTCTCCAAATATTTATAACAAATCCTTTTTCGTTTTAATGCAGGCTTTTAGCATTGAATAAAATACTCCACATTGGGCTTAAGTTTCTTGTTTTCGATAAAGTAAGTAAGACAACAGTATGTATTCTCCACAGAACAAATTTACGTTGTTTACGTGAACTGGGAAAACTTCCAACTTTTTAATTAGTTATTTTTTTCTCGGGTGCGTTCAGAAATTACACTCTTATGTTCCAACTTTTATAACAAATAAATATTAAAATTTGTGTTGTATTTAATATATTTACTAGTCAAAATATGTAAATGAAACTGAAATACTTACTATTAATATATATAAACATATTCAACATAAAATAAAGTATAAAAAAAATAAAAACTTAAAAATCTGTAACCACAAACCAGGTTTCTGGACGTGATATTGTAGGTGTATTTTTTTAAAAAGAAGTATTCAAACGTACATTTATGATTTTAGCCGGCCTGACCAGATCGCCCTTTATTAGCATGCGTTGATTGGTTATTCAAAGATTTGTCGACTGATGAAATCAGTCACGCGTTGAAGGAGTCTTAAATATAAAAAAGTTACATGCACCACAGAGAATCAAAATCGTCGTGTTCGAAATTCAAATGACTTTTGCACGCTAGCGGATAAAATAGACTTTTGCACGCAGATTTCGCCCTATAAACGGAGGTTTTCCGAGCGAGTGAGGTGAAAAACTAGTTTTCTTATTACGCAACGAGATTGGCTTCGGAACTGGCACCTAAGACAACTAACGAGTTCCTTTAAGAGATTAAACAACTTATAGGGTATTGCCCGTATCGACTACAATACAATTATTATAAACCCGGAGACAAAAAGAAAATGTCTCGGTGGATTTACCAAAAAAAGCTTATAATTGCCAATTGGTTTCTACTTTTGGAATAACCGATTTGGAATTTTCGATTTTAGGCCAACCTAAAAAAAGACGCTCAAAGAAATTTTTGGTTCGACAGTAACCTTACTCCTTATTATATTTTATACCCATTTAAGTTTTTTCTTGTCCGACATAATAATTTTAGATTAAGCCAGTTATTAAGCAGTTATACCGTGAAATATTACCCTTTCTACTTTGCAAGACGGAGACGGCTTGGTTAGACTCACCGAAAAGCTACGTATAAGTACCTACTAAAATTATGCGACCAAACTTAGTATTAGTTTTTGAGCAAAACCTATGTTCCAAAGTTGAGGGGATAGTATAAACTAAGCGATATGGTTTGATTTGCAACCCTTTACTTATTTCTATCGATTCCATACAAATAATCTCTACTTCAATGGCTACATGTTTTTATCCAAGAGAGTCGGTCAGAAGCGGACCTCAGAGCGTACGGTGTTTTGTCCTTTTTTTTTGTTTTCCAAAAAAATGGGTACATAACTGCATGCAATTGTAATTAACCCGCCAAACTTCTAAGACAGTTTGTTGGCGAGATCGCGCTCATCTACATTATTTTTAGTTATATGCACCTAACACTACATATTTACCTTATAATTATATTAACAGGTTAACCTTTACAGCCACGGAAGCAAGAATACATTTGGAAAATCTGCCCTAGGGCAGTTTTTCCAAAAATATCCTTTTTAAACTATTTTTGACAACATTTCTGCTACAATCCTTTTCATCCCTTAACCAATCAATTTCATTATATATATCTTTGGAACCAAATACTTACCTATTTTTTTTTTTTTTTTTTTTTTTCCTGTGGCTTTCACTTCTTGCTGGGTTAGCAAGACTTACCTATTTATTCTTCTACTATAATAATTGTTTGCAAAATGTCACTGTCAAAATTAAAACGAAACAACGAATCTAATTCACATTCACAGAAATATCATTCACTCATCCCTAACATGCTCGTAACTCGACAAATGTGGTTTCAAAACAAATCTACTCCAGGACATGCTTTTATTATGCTTTTATACTCGCACCCCCATTCCGGCGGCGACAAAAAATAATAATATCCTGCCGGAATGTAAGAGGGTCACTGAGGCACCTGCTACCTGATATAGAAATTTGCACTCATTTTGGGAAGGGTAACGGCAACGTTCTGGGATACAAGTTTTTTTTAACTGTTAGTCTGGCCTAAACGTTGTAGCTTTGGATGTATATCGCTTACCAATTTACTCTATTCTCTGTGATTTAAGAGGCCTTCTTCCTTTTAAAATATTTTTTTTTCGTATCATAACACATATATTGATAATTTTAACCAACTTTTTGAAGTAAATAATACTTTTGATATTGTAATGTTAAGTGTCATTTGTATTTGTATTTCTGTCTTCTTGAGGTGTGCAATAAAGAGTATTCTATTCTATTCTATTCTATTCTATTCTTTTCCTCGAGTTATATGTTGTAACATAGCTATTTCATGCTTTCATTGCGTGCAGTCGAAAACAAGTTGAAAAACTAATTTTCCGCGTTAATTTTGTAAATTTCGAGTAGGTAGCTTTTGAAACAAAAATTAGCAATGAAAAATTCAAACTGTAATCCCAATAGCCCTGTTCTAGGTAGTAACATCAATAATGTGAAAAAACAATCAGCATTTTAAAAGGAATAAGGCCTCTTAATTTAACTGATTTTTAATGGGTCTGTATATATAAATATAACTAATGGAAGTGTAGTAGTATTCATTTCATAATTTATTCATTTGTTTTTTACAGTGGCAAATGTTGTCCCTAATGACACAAAATAAAAACTTTTTACTATTATTCCTTTACGTAATTATGAGCGTAATATCAGTACTTTATTCTACCTATACTTGAAAGTGTCGGATATTTACTTCAAAATTATATTATCTGTGCAGCCAGAATTCCTTATCTTTGGTCCCCTAACGCTAACATACGGGCGTGAAGTTACGCCTCGTTGCGTTAAAATGTATTTACATCATTCTATTGATGGTTGAGTCATTCCGACAATGCCATGACAAGTCCAAAAGAGAAAGAGATAAGGCTCATAAAATAATAAGTACAGAGTATGTCATTCAGAAAGTCCGTGTGCAACTTCTTTGCTGGCAGAACTGTGCCCGAGTCTTTGAGTTTCGAAAAGTTGTGCCGTGGTCATTAGTTGGTGTGCCTCGGAGAATTAAGGTTATCTCATAAAGTTAAAAAGACAGACGGTAGAAAAATACTTACACAGTGGCAAATCTCATTTTGCACTTAAAGTCTGCCTCCAGAATTTCAAGATTTCATAGTTGTACCTTGAAAACAAAAGCTATCTGCTTAGTATGTTTTATAATGTTTAAGTAAGTTGCACCACCTATTATTTTTAGTTGCACACCGAAAGGGAGGGTCGCATCTTTTCTACCGCAATGTAGAGACTTGCAATTTTCGCATAATGTGCATGATGAATATTAATACAAATACAACAATTAAAAAAAACTAAAAGAACGACCAACCTAAGTTTTCTATTGCGCAATAAAGATTAAACTATAATAAATATATAGCGACTGACTGAGAATCGAGTTGGTTGTGCAATTACTTTGGTAGCCTGTGTTAAAAACACAGGTTCAATCCCACCTTCACTTCGATCGAGACAAAGTATATAGGTACCTATACTTGTTCTATTATTATTTATGTATTGTGTGATTGTGTGATAGGTTTATTAAAGTTATGTATACATAAGTTACATAAGTTGTCCTTGGCCTTGTAAAAACTTTTCTCGTTTATGGGACCTACAAAAAATCAACAAGCAATTTCCTAAATCGCCCAAGTTGCTGAAGAAAGAACATAAAAAGTTGGTGAACCTTTCAGACGCTACATCTTTAACACGTGTCGCGACTCGCGTTCTAGTAATACAAGAATTTGGCAAACTTGTGTTACTTGTGCAGGCGACGTTCAAAGAGAAGTTTGTTTCTTCTTTTCCTTAGTTGTTTCGGTTTAATCCTAGTTTGGCTGTTGGCTTTAAACTTGGATTCCGATCGTGGCCCAATAAAGTAAGGGCTTACTATGAGTACGTGACGAAACCTCGATTTGTATGAAAAATTAGCAGTGATTCCTCTCAAGGCCGGTCCTGTGTTAGCTAATGTCATGACTCATGAAGATCAAAAGAAAGAACCTTCTGTAGTGTTTTATTCTACCATAATGGTAACTTGAACGATTCAGACTAACTCCTACTCCTACTCCTACTTGTCTTTGTCGAATGACCTGTTTCTTGCTCAGAATATTAACTTGTGTTCACATTCGCATACTGATAGAAATCTCGCATTTGACATGTCCGGTATTATGCATGCCTGTGGGCTGCCTTGAGTTAGTGTTCCATTGTCTGGAGTATTTTTTCTTGGCATCCCTTGTTGCCGGCCGGTCTACGAGTGCATACGTAATAATGTATACGTTAAGGTGTTTGAATCTATATGGGCCAATAAATCTTGCACTAAATTCGGACAGCGATTTGAAAAATAAATTCGTGCTGGTAGGATGGTGTGGAGGAAAGGATGTATTTTCATGCATTGCTGTGCAATGAATAGGACACAAAAATTCTTGAGTGTTGAACAACGTTCTCTATGTCTTCAGATTTCTTAAGTTGGGACAGCGGTAAAAATATTCGGAAATACTCTTTCATATTTTTTTTTGTGATAGCGGGTTCATGTATAGCCTTTCCTGGCGTTTCTGAGGAATACGACTGACATATGTCACAAATATGCCTCTCCGTGTCCGTTGGCATTTTTTTCTATAGCATTGATGAGATTATGTTCAGCACCTCTAGTATAATTATGACTCGCGATACCATTCGAACATGACAGATGATGTCGTCTCGCGTAACAAGCGAAGTCGCGGCAAGATGCCCTGCAGGTTGTATCGCAAGGGAACGATGCGTAATCAGCATGCTTACAGACAAATATGTATACTATTTGTATTTCAGATCCAATTTCATCGAATTCAAAAACAATATGATTCGTAAGCTCTAGTTCTGTCTCAATATTGAGCTTCACTTTGCCATTTTCTTTCTCGGCAGCGACAAAGTTTGTACCGATCCGTGACATTTTATTTTGCCGATCACCATTCGCTAAACCAATATGCGCGCTTTTACTTTCGTGGCTTGTTTTGTAGCGTTGATAGAGTATCGCATTCCAATTTGTCGAGTCGCGTTACAAACGAGGATAGCGTCAAATTTGCACGATTTTGTACCGAAATGTCACTTAAAGGCCAAATGTTTTTTGATGTAATGAAGCCATATTATATCCTCTCGTTTCATGTATCTACGGATTTGAACACGACACATTTACTTAAAATGTATAATGTAATGTTTACAATATGAGTATGATTTTTTGCAGCGGGTATAGGTATAGGGAGAGGAGCCCCGGACCCCCGATGCAAATCATAGGTATATGCACTGTCATAGGGGTTTGTGAGAAGATTTAATGGAGATCTAGCTGTGAGATAATTATATAACTAAAACCTTATTAGATTACGATAGTACAAGTAAGTAGCGTCATCAAATAGAAATGGGGCAGCTTTACGTCAGTCTAATTACAACACCGATTAGAATTACTCCGCTCCTGATAAACCAATAATTATGGGTCGTCGAACTTGTTGCGTGCCGCCACTTTCCAGTTCGGTGGAGATGTCTGTGCCACCAGTACTTCGATAAGCGTCTATCGACTGCTAAAGGGTTTAAGCGTCTTTGAACTCACTTCATTACTCTAAGCCTTTTTATGGCAACGTACAATGAAAGACAAAGTTGAGTCTTTTAAGTGCATGGTTTATTAAAATTCAGAGTTAATCAATTTACTTCATTGTGCCTCATTCCCCGAACTCCTGAAGCTTCGATGTCTGTTGTCGAGTAAGATTTAATCTTAACGATCATATCTACCGAGCGCCGGACCACGCTTAAGTTTCATAATTACACGATCCACTGCTCTTATTACTATATTATTAACACATGCCTCAATTATAACCATTATTCTCATATTATATTAACGTGCAATTCGATACGCTGGAAATTCCTTCGCCGCCTAATGCCTTTGTAAATTAGAGAAGCAATCAATCAAACGTAGCGCACCGCAATCGATTCTATCGTAAATCATAGAGCGGCGATAATACCCGGCGCTGTTTCGTAACTAGCTCACTTCACAATTAATTAAAAAGACTTGATTAAAATCGGCAATCTCGCAAAACAAATACGTCCTCACGTTTATCAGATCTCTAACGTCACAATAAACAAATCTCGGTGGTGACATGCGTACTCCAAGCCGCTATCCGTATCTTATCAAATCAAGTGATTGTGCAAATGAGAACAGTTTATCAAGCGATCGCAGGCAGAATGGGCTGCTGCAAGCTCTTACGAGCCCTACCAGTACGGTTCCAGTAGCATTAGAATTGTTGCAGGCACATTCGAGCGCCCGACGCCGCTTCGAGTGAACGTCGGAAAGAAAACGACTCACGTAACTATCGTTAGTGTGAATAGCGTGCGCGTAGTCGAGACCGTGCCATGCACAGGGCCCCGCGCTCCTCTCGACCCGTCCCAGGGCTATGGACACCCTCCTCGACAGGTTCAAGCGGGAGCAAGGAGGTCTGCGCCGCTCCCGATCCGTCAGAGCTTCCCTGCGATTGATCGGCAATCGCCTGCGGTCCAGCAAAGACGAGGAGCCGCCCGACGAACTAGACAAACTCAAACGCAACACCGTAGTCTTCACCTCCGCTCAAATCTGGCCCACTGAGAACTTTGACGTCGCCTACAAAGGTGTCGAAGGGACGTATAAATCGAAAACACCAACCATGGCGAAAAGAAAGCCGGAGCCGAGCAAGCCGAGGAGGAAGAGCGGAGATATTGATCTAAATTTGAAACCTCATAAACATGGTAAAGTGGAAAAGAGTAAATTCAGTGAATTTTTTACGAACAAGAAAATTAAAAGTGCTTCGGCGAAGGAGTTGTTAGTGCCTGAGAAGATTCCGCCCAAAGCGGCGGCGATTCTCCACATCCATTCCTCGGAAAAGGAAAAGGGGAAGAAGAAGTTGAAGGGGATGGGGAAGTCGGAGTCTGCGAATCAGATCATGGATACCGTGCCGCTGCGGCGCGTGCGACGAGGGTCGGAGAGCGACATGTCGTGCGACGAGCCGCGCGGTCGCGTCAACCGAGCCTTTGTCTACAGCACCCCTCCGAAGGATAGGAAACTGCCCAAATCGCCATCCGCATACTTAAGTACGTATAGTTTTTTTATCTATCTAAATATTAGCATTTATTTAAGATTGCAAACTGTCATTTAGGAATACAAGTGAAGATACTTCTTTTTAATACTTAAAGCGATAACAATACGAAATCTTTATTGCACGATTCAGAAAGATACAAAGGAAGACTTAAACCTGAAGGATATACCAATCAACTATTAGGGTAAACGTAACATTGAGTTAGCCTATTATTGAGTGTCTTTAATCATATTTTCTCGCCTTGCAGTCGTATTTACCCATCTTAATTGCCTAGATTATATCTCGTGACTACAAATCTGAACAACCCAAGGTTCTATACCCTTTAGCAAGATCTAGAAATTTCTGTAAACATGTTTGTGTTTATCGTACATGTATATCATACATACATGTAACATCAATCGAGTTATAAAATTGTATGTAATAATAATTCCTATTTCTATCAATACACTAGGGTCTCATTCGATTGATGTTGACATATAGCCATGTCAGTTATGTCGGCCATATATCCAGGATTTGGCCGGGATATAACACGGTTATCTATTTACGCCGAATTATTTTTCGTCGTATGTTTAATTTCGCTGAAATGTCATTTCGTAGAAATATTTTATCTCTGAAACCGGGATTTGGAATTGTTATTAACGGATTGTAAAATGCGAGCAAAATCGATTGGAATGACAACCAGTGACGGCCACTTCAATTAATTTTACTCGCATTTTAGGAGCCCGATTTTCTTGTCGCGCGAGGCCGCATCACTTGTCTTGTTCAGGGCATTGAAAGGAAGGGGACAGGTAGTTTGTCGCGCGACATAGAGTCACGTGTCACAGTTATGCTAGGCGTACTGGTTATGTAACCAACATAACCTAACCTAATCAATAGGATGATGTTTATAATATTAGCTCTATTTTGTTTTTCAATTGTTTCGCTCTAATATAAACATTTGGTTTACGCTAGCAGATAATAATCGATAGGCTGATGTTTATATTAATGATATTTTTTTTTTTCAATTGTTGGATTCGCTTTAATAGACACATTAGGTTTACGCTAGCGGACAATATTCAACAAGATGATACTTTCAAGAATTATGAAAAATGTATGACGTCAGAGGTGAAAAAAATCGGAAATTCAATGAAAAGAACCATTCGACGAAAAATAAATCGGCGAAAAGGCTAAACGCCATTTCACACAGATGTCTTTAAAAATGTAGTAACTTAGCCTGTACCTTGCTGAAGGGCTACTCCGATATTCGAAATTCGAAATCTCGCGTCAAACAATATTTGAATTTTGAAGTTGAATGAGCAGGACAGCATGATACGAAGTTTGAATTTCGAATTCTGTTCCTATAAAAGTTGCCGTGGAAGGTTATTAATAAAATTGAATGTGGCAGAAAGATATTATGATATTAAATTATTATCCAAACAAGATGTAATACAACTAATGAGGTCGTGGACGTATATTGATGAGGTGAAGATGTATAACGGACTAGATGTAGGGAAACACTGTTTTGATAGAAAAAAGCCGTAAGTACTTCAGTTAATAAGTATTCTTAGGTTCTTTTACTTTTTGTTTGGTATACTTTATCTATGGTTCCAGCTAACGGTGAATTGTTTAAAAATTGCTCAATTGATAGATAAGAATCGGATTTGTAACGGTCTAATATTACTTGCTTTAATTTCTCTATCATTTAGACGGATTGTTATCTCGAACTAGATATCTTTTATGATTTAAAGCCGCCGTGAGCCCAGTGGTACTGGTAATGCTGCCTACTGAGTAAGCGGTCCTGGAATCGAATTCCGGCACAGGCAAATATTTGTATTGTTCCTGGGCCATGGATGTTTTCTATGTACTTGTACATAATGTATATCATCGCCCAGTGCCCATAAACCAAGCCTATAACAGCTTACTGTGTGACTAGATCGATTGTGTGAGGTTGTCTGATATTTATATTTTTGTTGATGATGATTATTTTATGTATTTTGTGGTGCTTTCCTTTTCACGGTCGATGGCATTAAACGATTCGCGTTGATAACAACACAAAACCGTGTGATAAATTGAGAATGATGTGTTAATTTTCTAAATCAAACAAACAGTAATTGTGTATTTATTTGTGTACCAATGGCCGTGTTCATAATATAAATATTAATCGCACACTTTAATCAGTCCACGATACCCCAATCAACGGGGCGCGTCTGTTATGGAAAATTCAATAAATCAATACATATTTTAATACCAAAATGCCATGTATAAATGTTAATCAATATTCAATACATTTGTCATGAGTAGTTTAGCTTATTATATCAAGTACACACTGATCCCTTTCAATATTTTTACTGATCGTATTAAAAATATCATCTTGCGCTTCAAAACCCAAGTACGTAGCCTTGACAGCCGCTATTAGCTTTAGTGGGAGTGGACTGGATACGTTTACCGCATGACGAACGAATTGTGGACTAAGAATACCACTGACTGGATCCCACTTAAGAGGCCTTATTCCTTTTACAATTCATTTTTTTCATATTATGACAAATATTTTGACAATTTCAACCAACTTTTTGAAGTGAATAATACTTTTCCCCGAGTTCTAGGTAGTAACGCAGCTATTTCATGCTTTTATTGCGTGCAGTCTAAAATAAGTTGTAAAAACGAAATTTCCGCGTGAATTTTAACAATTTCGATTAGTTTTTGAAACAATAATTATCAATGAAAAATTCAAACTGTATAGGCTTCCAATATATACCAGTAAATCCCAATAGCCCTGTTCTAGGTAGTAACATCAATAATATGTTAAGGAACATGTTTGATCATAGAGAAAAATGTCCAAAACAATCAGCATTTTAAAAGGAATAAGGGCTCTTAATACATTTCGGCGTCGCGGTAGACCACGACGGAGATGGCGGGATCACGACCAATCCCTGCAGAATAAGTGTAGATCACTTATTCCGAAGGGATTGGTCTGTTGCTGCCTTAAATAGGGACGACTCGAAGAAAAAGAGGAAGGCATTTGCCCTGCACTGGAACAGTACAGTTGGCAAAATCCATTTTCTATTAAGGATTGTTGCGAACACGTTATATGGAAATATTATTCTAGTCAATATTGATTGGTATACAATGTAATATGCATCACACTTGCGTAACACTTTTCGCTGGTTTGAAGTACGGTATTAGCCGTAAATGTTGCAATATGTGAAATTAGCGCTTTTTTCACGAATTTCGCTGCGTTGGTGATTATAGGTTATAAGCAGTGATCGTAATCAACGTGCTGAATTGGTGGCAAAGTATGGTTGACAAAAAAACAAATACTCAAGTATTTTAAATATTATTATATTTCACAAATTATAACATTTATATACATTTAGTTCAGCCGTATATTAGATTCACTGGGCAAATTGACGCTATTTCCATATTTATTGCTTAACATGTTTTCCATGAAATTCCGAAATTTTGGGTTGTCAAGTTTTGACCACGGTATATTACATTGAATCATAAATTCAGCCAAGTCTCTGTTAAACTGTTTTTGTTCATTTTTCTTGTTGTTATGTTTTTGGTGTAAATCAGTTTTTACATGCCGGTCCAAACTGAATAAAGAGAGATGTAATGACGAATTACACAATTTACAAAATAACGTTCTTTCTTTGACTTCAAAATCAGGGTTGTCTTTTAAGCTGTGTTGTAGCTTCGAATGTGAGTACGAATCACTCATTTTATTTTGATGAGATTTCGACTTTATATGCTTATTTATATTGTATTTTTTATTTTTAATATTGACATTGCAAATTGTACATCGCGTGCCTACATCCGTCGTTATAATATCCGGGTATTGTGTTAACTCCATACTGTGAATATAAATACTGTTACCATAATGTGCACTTTACTAAGACTCCACTTGAAATACTTGATTATCATCAACTCGAGATACGACTTGCCTTTATTTAAATTAAAATAAACTCTTCGCGTAATGTTATCGAATGTTCAGCTGCAGTTATATGTTTATGTATGACAAATTAATGTCATTTTGACGTATATTGTTTTAAAAATATTTAGGGCGGAAAAGGTTTTGTACAGTGTAGATTTATTATCTAGAGATGTAATCCTATGTTGGCAAGTATTTGTTTTATAGTGATTGTGTAAAACTAGAAAATAAATAATTGAATATTCGCTTTTTCTGTCAACCATACACTTTGCCACGAAAATTGCACGTTGATTACGATCACTGGTTATAAGAGTTATTAGTAACGTAACTGTTAATTAAAGTTTCACTGCTTTATTTGTGTGGGCGTCTTGTTCCGTCATTCTGCGCCTATACTATAATAATTTCGTAATAGTTGATAATGATAAGTACCGTCACTTTTCAAGTTCTTATCAGAGTTATCAGTCACTGACATTTCAATTGGTTATCCGGACGTCTTTTGACCATCTTTGTGTATTTTTTCGGAAGAGAATTGTATGTATGTTAATGTAAACACTTTATTGTACACAAAAACAGGTTATGAATACAATGATAACAAACATTACATGTACAAAGACCAACTCATCCATATTTATTGTTTGCGCTATTCTATATAAAATAAAATTTTGTACGTGTCATAGTAATTAAGTCGCATAATCTTAAAGAGAGTTTGCAATAATACACAACCCTAGTACTAAAAGCATCCAATCAGGCATAGGACATGTAGACACCTTGATTTGAATAAACCAAATAAGCGACAATTAGATTTAGATTTAGATTTATTTATTTCATAATAACAAATTACATTATAAATTACCTATCCTAAGTTAATTTACATGAATCTTGATTTGAGTCATAAATGATAATAAATAACAATAATTAATAAATATTTGTATAGAATCTTTTTATCGATTCTATATTTTTTATGTGGTAATACCACATTTAAACGTGTAAAACGCACATCCTAGGGTATGGCTAATGCGCAATAAGCATTTTAAAAAAAACATATGACACAGAGGGCGCTCCAGTAGCGTAAAGGATTAAGGGATGAAAGATTTGGTGTGACTGACGTAGCGGTCGGATAGCTCAGTTGGGAGAGCAATGCGCCGGTAACGCAGAGGTCGCGGGTTCAAACCCCGCTTCGATTGTAGTAGATCGCATTCAATTTTTCTTTCTTAATTTACCTTTGTGTCATTATTTATAAAAATAATTAATAAATATCAGACAACCTCGCACAAATCGATCTAGTCCCAATTAAGCTCAAGAAGGCTTGTGTTATGGGTACTAGACGACGATATAAATACTTATAAAGATACATATATGTATACTTAAATTAGATATAAACTGAAGCTATAAGAACCGGACCTAAACGACCTGACCTGACCTGACCTGATTAAGAAAATCGAAAGTTTTAACATCGAAACAAACAACAGAAAATACCACCCTCTGTGCCTTGGGTCTGATATTAAAATGTAAACCAGATAAGCCGAAGCTATAAAACTTTAATACTTAATAGGTTTTACGTTTAAAAAACCGGCGTTAAAAGCAATTTACCTTAAAATCTAGCTTTTATCTGATGTTAAAGTAGAACTAATCCAAAATAGTATTTCGAGTAAATTGCGCACAATGACATTATGTTTTGTCCCCTAATACGAATTAAATGCTAACTTAATTTGACTATTATTCACAGAAAATGTGCCATTTTCATGTACATTTGCAAATTAAATTCTGTGTGTCTAAAATTAGATACCTATTTTTCTGTATCAAGTATATCTTTTCGTAAACTTAATCCAATTAATTAGTTCATTTATATCAGGCAAATATTTTAATTAAAATGTTAATTATAAGGTTTTAAGCATGTTAAGCCTCCAACCAAGGGGACCGATAAATCTATTCTAGACTCGCCAAAGCTCATTGGATTTGGTCAGCGCATGACCGTTGTCCATGGGTCTATTTCGAGAGCCTAAGGAGAGGCTAATAATTATTGTCTAGGTGTTGACAGAATAGGTACCTCCCCACAAATCTTTTATATTTTATCATATTAATATATCAATAGGAGAGGTAGCTAACTTTATGGACTCAAATAGCTTTTAGATCAAGTCGCAAGTCAAGGGATGGCTGGGGAAATTAGAGTCTAGACCGACAAAAATCTGTTCACAACTTTTAAATTTCGTAGTAAAATTTCATCTTTAAATAATGGATTTTATATGTTTAACGTTCAAGGCTCCCAACGTCCCAACTGTTTGAATCTAATAAACGAAAACTATGTAAACTAAGACCCATTTCTTGGTAACTCACAAAACTCTCGGGCCAAAAGCTGATTCGTCCGGGTATCTAATACCAGCACTGTGTATTTCTTGTTCCTATGTACAATAAAGTGTTTACATACATACAGACATATATACTGCTCACGTTCTAACCCCGGAACTTTTTATCACACTTCACACTATAATATTATAAAGGCGGAAGTTTTTGAGTGTGTTTGCATGTTTGTAACTTCTTCACGCTCATACGGCTGGACCATGTTTTGTAAAATTTGGTACGGTGATAGCTGATACCTTGGATTAACATATAGGCTACTTTTTACACCCAAATATGTAGTGTTCCCGTGGGTGTAAGCTAGGGCGCAGCTAGTGCGGACATAAATTTTAGTTTACATAAAAGTGAAGTCGTTTATTTTCGAGGACAGGACGTGTGGCACGAGTTGGGTCACTTTCGGAATAGAAAACCTTTACGTCACGCTTTTCGTGTTTTGGGACCTGCCATTCCTTTCATTTTTCACTTTATAGAAAAAATCTCTGCGCCGCGTGGTTACACCCGCTCATCCCGCGGGAACACAACATTTTTTCGGAATAAAAAGTAGCCTATATGTTAGTCCAGGGTGTCAGCTACCTTTATACCAAAATTTATCAAAATTGTTACAGCCGTTTGAGTGTGAAGAAGTAACAAACATACACAGAAACACACTCACAAACTTTCGCCTTTGTAATATTATTATTATGTTAGTGTGATTAAGGTTTCTCCTTATTTTTCTATTTAATAGCCTATATAGCCTCTACCATCTCACAATTTTGTCATGTGTCGTAGGTATTCTTAGTCTTCCCCTTTCACACTTGCTTACCTTGGAAAGTGAAGTCAGGTGGAGAGCCAATATTCAGTGTTTTCTGGTTTACACTAAACTGGACCTTTAGTGAATCTATACTATGATAAAATTCGAAAATTGTATTTAATATCGGTTTTTGGTGGATTATTTTAGTCGAATGTAAAAAAAAATACAGCACGATGCAGCAGTATGGTGCCAGGACCATCACGCCGAAACGGCTTTTAATACATTTTGGTACAGGGATAGCTGGACACCCAAAGATGGTTATAGGATAGGTACTTTTAAAAGTCCGCGGACGAAGTGATGAGCACCTTCTAGTCTAATATAAAATCGTGTTTGTATTCTGCTAGAACAATAACTAAACTAAATTTACTAATAATAATTAGTAAGTTTCAGCCGTACCAGTAGTTAGCAAGTTGACGGAATTAAGATGGAACCCTAGACCCAGCCAAAGCCTATCTTAACTCCACAACTTTGTCAACTACTCCAGATCTGATATGATACAACTAAGTAATTTATGTTGTTACATAAACTATTGTCTTAAACAGATAAGCCCTGTGTTTCCTTAAATATTTGTTATTAATCTGCTTTGTAATAAGTTCCTGGTTTTATCAGCAGTATTGGTATTCAATCATTTGAATGCATATTGTATACCTCAAATATACAGGGATATGGTAAAGAATATGAGAGATATACTGTAAAATAATAAACAGAGGTAAAGAACAGGCTGTCTTATCGCTAAATAGCGATCTTCCAAACAATCTTTAAATATTATCAATGCTGGTCAGATTTTCTTTATTCAACGTTCTTAAACTAACTTTTTGACTAAATTTGATTTCAATTCAAATAATTTCTAATATGAAAACATCCACGTTTTTTAAATCATAGATTTTAATCTGTAACTATTTTTATAAATGACATAAGTGTAGGTACACATGTAACAGAAATATGTAATTGATAACCATTTCTTTTTCAAGACATTTGGAAAGATAGACTGTTTGCTGACAATATTACAGAAGATTCATTATCCTGTGATTGTGATTGTGGACCACGCCATATTGCGGATTTTTGATAGTACTTATTTATTTTACTGGTAACGACAGTCAACAAGTCAAGTCAGTGAATATTAGATCCATCAGATTTCTGATTTGCACCCACTTCTAGTATCTCTGTTTGGCCCTATGGTTGACTGGTAGAGAATGCCATTTGGCATTAAGTCCGCCATTTGTACTGACTTTTGTTTTGTGCAATAAAGTTTAAATAAATAAAATAAATAAATAAATATTATATCACTGATGTAAACAAAGAGGAGACAGGACTAAATGTTCCGCAAATTTCAAGTAAATTTCGCATACTAAAGCCATAACTACCTATTCAGTGATGAAAGTCAATCTTTTTTCAGTACCGTTCAACTACCCAAATGTAGTCCAGTCCACACAACTATGGTCCAACTTAATCCGAAAATTACTCGTTAATATATGACAATTATAACGAATAAACTAAGTGAACAACATAACTAAACAAACTTAAATAAAAAACGTATAAAATCACTGATAGAATATGGATTTTGATAAAAATAAACGAGTTTTGTTTTGGACCATAGTTGGATGATTGGACTATAGTTGGTGAGTTTTACGGTATCTACGATTCAGTATTTATTTCAGACGAAGGAAGGATTGAGCAGCATTCTGGTAAATAATGTTTTGAATTTGGTCAATGACATTTGACATTTTGCATCGCATATTATACCGGGTGGATTGGCACGAGGATCCTTTGCGGAAATATAGCATCATTTAAGTGATACACAGTCCATTTATAATGTTTAGAAACTTAAAAGAAGTAAAAAAAAAAAAAAAAAAATTTTGCTCATTTTCAACTGTGGTGATAACCCTATATTGCATCTACACATCACGGCAAGGTGGCTAGATTAAGGAATCGCCGTCGGGAAAACTCGAGATATTACGTTTATTTCCGTGAGTTGTTGTCATCGTACCTACTGATGTAAGAATGACACATAGATGACAAATGAACCAAATAAAATGCGAAAATATGAATATCAGTTACTTTATTACAATTGTTACATACGGTGTTCAAATGTTCCTCCGTGTCTCACAATACACGCTGCAGCACGCTGCTTCTGTTTTGAGTTGGAGGCAGAAACACTGGTCCTATAATTGTTTCCCCGTGAATCGTTAACTGACCAACGACACTGGTGTGCTGTAAATCGGTAGGCGACACGATTGTCTTCGGCAAATACACATGTTCCTTCCGTCTATTCCACACCACATACCGTTGCGAGTAAACAAGCTTTCATCGTTTCAAATAACATGCCTGATAAAATCACGTTCTTTCACTGTTTTTTGCAATAGCCACCGGCAGTAAGCTTCCCGGATAGGGCAGTCTCTAGGAAATAAAGCTTGAACCCTCTGAACGGGTCCCCAACGTTGATCGTTCTAAGTTGTTCGTGGTTCAACGGGCTGATTGTTGGCGACACGATCAAAAGCACGTAAAATTGTCCAACGACCTGGAGGCCTATGATGGTTGCGTTTATCACGTGATAAATAAGTGACAAAGCATCTGTCACTCACACTCGCAATATGTCAAAACGTGACGGATTCTTTATCACTTATTTATCGCGTGATAAAAACAACCATCATAGGGCCCCTGTTGGGTGTGGTGGTGGATATGTTTCACTGTATCGTCGTAAAGCTTCAGCCGCATTATAATTGTACCTCGCGCATAACATGAGCAAATATAAATATCCACGTGCTTTTAACAAAAGCATTTTCATTTAAAGGTAAAGCAAATTGAAATTAACTTAAATGTCAATTTCATTTCAAACATCATATTTATGATCAATGTTAAATCGTGCAAAGAGGTTCGATAGTTGTAAAAAATGCGTTAATTCTATCTTGCGTCGGCGAATGAAGAGCCGTGTTACTTTAATGCAATATTCAAACGACGATATTTGACGATAACCAAAATAAAATAAATAACAAGGACTGCCTATTGTATGAATTGCAGATCAAACAGGGAACAATTTCAATTTACTCGAAAATAATTTTATAAAGCGTGTTAACGAGCTAAAACCTTTTTATTATGAGTTTAGGTAGGTAAACAGAGACGTTTTATTTACGATGAAAGAGGTTACAACATCTTTAATTGTTTATGATGATTTGGGTACATTCGAGTGGTTGTCAGTGTCAAGTCATGTCATGTGAGATTTGTTGGGATTAAAATTATTAACTAACAAATTACATAAATACTCCACTAGAAAATTTAATAAGTAAGTAGAATAACAGAGACAATCACCTCTGCAAATCCTGCAATGATTTTTTTAGCGTTTCACGCAGACCTAAGAATGGAAAAAAGCAACATATTAACGTAATATCCTAACGTCTAAGGATTGTTTACAAGTAAGTTCATTGACCCAGCCACCTGATTAGGGTTGGCACAAAGTAGTTTTTGGTATGAATGTTTCAAAGGCTATAACTTGAAAACGGTAACATATATTTCCATAGTTTCTATGGGGGAAATATAGTGCTAAGGTTGAACTATCTGCCAGTTCCGCAAAGGATCGTCGTCACGTTCCACCCTGTATATATGACGTTTGCATATTATTAACATATAAAAGCAGTTTGTAGCGCCACAATCCATGGAAAATCTAATGCTGAAGACAGGCACAGCTAAAAGGAAGAGACCCAGTAGCAGTAGCCCTAAACCAGGTGTCGGAGTGTCTTTACATGCCGGTTAGTGTAGCCGTTCAACAGGCAACACATCGAGACTCATGGAGACAAGTCGATTCCTCTCCAGGAATACTTGCTAAACTACGTCGGCAGAGTTACCATCCTCGGCGTTGAGGGACCGATAGAGGAGGAGGAAGCGCTATAATCCTAGGGAAAACCCGCAGTTTGTTAAGCTATACTTCTAATCAATTTATCACTTATTATCACACCCTGTATCAAACTTTAATCCCACTCAAGTCTCCACTTTGTAAACATACAAAATATTATATATGTCATTGCTTAAATCATATCAGCTAAAGAATGAATCAGACTTTCAAGTGCAATCGATTTCCATATGGATATGATAGGTTTTTTTTTTTGATAAACAATGTCTCTTGATAAGCGATGTCACGTTACTAAGATACCCTACCAAATCAACACCTGACGTGACCTGACCTAATCGCCTTTGAATCTAATGTCACTTTTCGCAGAACTTTCTAATCATTCATTTAAGAACAATCGTATTGGCTAACCTTAGAAAATAACCTTGTCATCCACTTTATAGATTTTAAAATATGTTTTACTTATTTAGAAACTATTTTGAGTCAAATGAATTGGTACTTTTATTTCCTAATAGAATGAATGAGCTGCAGTATTTAATGGCCCATTTATCAATGAATTCATTCATAAATAGACCTTGTATTTGTACAATCCATAGTACCTAACTCACAGCTCTGAGTTCATACTAGAGCTGTGAGTTAGGTACTTAACTCAAAAGATAGAACTAGTACATAAGTACGTTAACTTTTTTCTTAATGCCTTGTTTTGACATAAATGACATATCAGTTACAAATTGTACTTTGATAATTCTGTGCCAGTGGCTAGGCCATTTCGTTTTTATCACACTCCAAAAAAAGAAGGAGAGATGGGAAGAAGGAAAGGAGGTTTTCAATTTGTCTTGATCTGTAAAAGATTTCTTTCTACTTTAGTATTTGGCCCCTTTATCATAAGGTCTGAATATGATCCTGCAGAAATCGAGAGAACTCTTCAAATATTGTTGACACACCTATTTTTAAAGACTATTACTAAGCCTCCACTGTTTTTTCGTCTGTCACAAACTCGCAAAGCTGTATCTTATCAACTGTAATAGATAGAGACTTGATGTTTGCATAATGTGTTACTATAGCTACTATAAGGCGGGTTTTAGTGTCGCACTGACCGTCGGTGCGGATTGCTCCGCGCTGACCAACATGTATTAACTCCTGAAGTTATTAGTTAAAGCGCTTTAGAATGGAGCTGCTGACAGGTCCGTGCGGACGACCGCCCGCGCTCCCTGAAGTACTCGTAAATATATGTATATTGGTAGGTGCGGAGCAATCCGCACTGATGGTTAGTGCGACACTAAAAAACCAGCCTAACATCGAAGTTCCGTAAATACTGAAAATAAAAAATGGTCTTGCGCCAGTCAGATTTTTGTATGATGTGCAATTGTTTCTCGAGTTTGGGTAATAATCTATTTACCCTAGAGTTTTCCGTGCACAAATGGTTTGACACCTACTGTCGGCGTTATAGTAGATTGTTAACCAAGGGTAGAAAGTGACCCATTGCACCCGAGATATTTCTGGCGCTCGAACGAAGTGAGAGCGCCAATAGTTCGAGGGTGAAATGGGTAATTTCACCCGAGTTAAACACTCTACTTTTCATTTCGACTGCGAGGAAAATAAAATACTACACGCACGTAACTGTCAAGAGTGAGTTATATTAATGTCCGTGTCATTTTGAACAAATAATCAATTAAAAACACGGTATTTATACTTAATCTCGTGTTCCCGCCTTTTCTACTGCAAACTTTCATTCTTCTTACTTTTAATAGATAAAATAAAGTTATAAGTACCGCTAACATTTAAAAAGTAAAAAAAAAAACAGTCCAATGTTTTCAATTTAATTTTTTAAATAAATGTATGATCTATCAATAAATGTGGGACGGAATTATATGTACCTATGTATTATGAATATAAGGGAAATTTATATTTAATAATTAAATATAAATAAATTAAGCTTGCCTAAATCTAAGCTTTGGAGACCTTTTTTCAATGCCACTTACCACGGCCGACTAGATTGTACCTAATTTAGTTGGTCACGACGTGCATCTAGACGGAAATTATCTTTGACTTCGTGACAATAAAAAAAAAATTACTTTCCACCCTAGGGATGGAAAAGCTATTTTCCACCCGGCTATCTACTCATGAAAATGACACTTTCCGAACAGGAGAGATGAAAAATTATTTGTGGTATAAAAAGTGCTCTGCAACCAGCGTTAGCTGCGTAAGCCGTAACTTAACTATAGAGTTAATTTCCGATTGGTTGATGTTACCGCCTTGTTACGGCGTGGAAAATCAGCCATTTCACCACGCCGTGGGAACCCCACAATTCCCTCATTGTAGTACTTGTGGAGTTTTGTAGATGAATGGTAATGAGTGCAAATGGGAGAGTTTATACGCATTAAGTGCTCCATTATGCGAAATTAAGTTTCTTGCCGTAAAACAACACATGTTTTGTTACACAGGTTATATAGCTTTTTTAATTACTTGAAACCATTATCAGATGTGCAATAAAGTAATTATAATAAGATATGGGCTTCTATTTCGTTGTTCTCATAAGGATGTAAAGTTCACTGGAAAAATTATTTATGAGATAATACAAATTACTTACCCAAGATTTGAATAGAATCACGAAACATTAATTAAAAGATGTTAATTTGGTTAGGTTTGGTTTTTACCATTATTTAAAATGAGACAAGAGCGACAAAGTTATTTGTTTAAATTGCCTTGACTGTACTTATCCTTAAAAAAATGCTTTTTCTGGCATAATTTTTCCCGTTCTTTGGACTGGGCAATAATTATTTTACCTAATCCCATCCCGCTAATGTTATAAATTGAAATAAACGCCTGAAACGATTTGCATACAATTTGGAGCAGAGCTAGTAATACTCTAACTTAACAATAGCCTACTTTTTATCCCAAATAAAAGCATGGTTCCCGTATAATATTTATGTTTTAACGCGAGCGAATTCTAGTAGTGTACCTACTCGTACTAAGTATTAAACGCTATATCTGTACCAAACCATACCTTGTACAAAACTCAATAAAAAAGTTACTTAATGGAGCCTTGACGCAACCAAAACTTACTTAGTCAATTGTTATTAACAAGGTAACTATCCAAAAGACGTTGAGACTCAAATTGAATCGCACAACGACAAGACAGACGACTACCCGGGCTAAGTAGACATGTCTGTTGTTCAAACAACGAGCATCCCTTCAGCAGATTTAAGTTCAAATAGCTATTTGAAAGCTCACAAGTACTGTTTGTCCGTGATATTGCTCAATTGGAGGCATTTTAGTCGAAATCAAAGCTGCCTGTCCACTGATGCCAGAGAAAATTAAGGCTCCTTATCCATTCAAATATGTTGATTGTTTTGGACATTTTCTCTATGACTAAACATGTTTCATCAGGACAGGGGACAGGAGAACAGGGCTATTGCGATTTATTGGTGTGTATTTGAAACCTACAGTTTGAATTTTTCATTGATAATTTTTGTTTCAAAAAGTACTAGAAATTTACAAAATTCACTGACGTTGAAAGTCGGCGAATGTCACTGATGTAAACAAAGAGGAAACAGGACTCAATATTCCGCAAATTTCAAGTAATTTTTGCATAATAAAACTATCCACAGTGATGAAAATCAAGTTTTTTTTTTTTTTTTTAATAAAATAAAAAAAATAAAAAGCATTTATTTCAGACAAATTAATCTATATATTGTTACTAACAATATAACTTAAATAACTATGTTAGTGCCTAAACTAATGTGTTGAGAGGTCCAGTGCCTGATTAGGGCACTGTCCCATCTCTCCGCCACGACAGTCAGGAGACTGTGGCGGCTGTCGCGCACTCTGCGGAGCGTCGCGGCGCAGCGCTTTCGCAGCGTCGCGTGGAAACCGTCCACATGCGCGTCTGCGAACATGCCCGACGCACTGCAGTACCTCGGCAGCCGCAACAGCACCCGGAACGCGTCGTTGTACTGTACACGCATAGTGTTCATGGCACGCTGCGTGTACCTCGTCCATGGGCTACAGGTGTACAGAGAAGTACAATACGCACGAAATAATGTTATTTTAACCTGCGCTGTACACCTGCTGAACCTGCGAGCAATCATATTGGCCCTAATGGCCAACGCCCTGCGTTCCCGCTCGATGTCAGAATCGTCTCTCAAGTCATCGGTGATCAATGGGATTCAGTATTTATTTCGCAAAAAGAACGAAGGATTGAGCAGCATTCCGGTAAACAATGTTTTGAATTTTGATAATGACAGATCCTTGACTGACGTTTAACTAATAATGAATATAATATGAAATATATACTCGTAAACATATGAAAGCTGTTTGTAGCGCCACTATCCCTGGGCCGGTCCGACGCTAAGTTTAGGCATAACGCGACTTAGTCCTTCTACGCATTAGGTGTAGGCTTCCAGAAGGCTTGCTAGGCTATCTGTCGTCTATCGTCTAACTCCGGACAGTTGACAGCAACATATGAGCCTAAGTCGCTCCTATAAAGTTTATGCACGCACTAATTAATATGCACACTATTTAGTACCTCAAGCTAAGGATAAAAGATAGTCAATAGAGAGATTTTAGATTTGGCGTAATACACATCGATTATTCGTCTTGTGGATAATTAACTATATTGCATTCGAAAATGACGAGATCAACAGGGCGAGGAACTTAATCCACTCGTCCATATCGAAAGTCATAAATGTGTTGTTTGACTTTTTTTTTTTCATATTGCTCAAGAACAATTTTACAGTATACAGACACGATCCTGATAGGTTATGGTATGGCTAACGATAGTTATGTATAATGAAAATAGGCTTGTTTTACAACAGTCCTGAACAATATTATATTTCAGAGACAAGTAAAAATTATGGCTAAGGAAAATTATTCCAAACGACAATTATGATTTAAGTCAATACGCACAGAGCTGAAATAGAGCCTTAATACACGAAACTACGTTATATTCGTATTGAATATGATTGATATTAGAACAAAATTAAAAAATTATATTGCTTTGCTAATCCGCGATATAATCGCTTATATCGCAGATTAGCAAAGCAAAATTATTTCTTAATTGATATGGATTTCCGCAAAGTAAAGCCTGATTCAATTTAAGATATTAAAACAATTAGATAATCGTTTCATAAACTTAGTAGCTATCTTGTTCCTTATCTCATTTCACAACAACTCCTAAACCAAACCATTTCTTATACAAAATGAATGTTTATTTACTTTTTTTTATTATCTCTCTGCAGAAGAATCGAACCCTAAAAAGCCAGTAATCGATCATGGTAATCAAAGTTAATCGTCGCCGGGACGGGGGAAATAGCCTGTTAAACGATGGAAAGAAACGGAAGCGCAAGATTTGTTTTCGATTCCGCCATTTTCTAGTCGATTCTAAGCCCCCAGGGCAATTTGCATAGCAGATTCATTCCAGATTGGTGTTTGTTTATTAGATACGTTATTCGGACTATTTTAATACTGTATCAAGTTAATATGTTGGTTTGGAAGTCATCGTAATATTTCAACAAAATCATGAAAATCGTCCATGCCTTTTAAAGTCCAAAGTGTAAACTAGGTTATTTCTGCGGTTTCGCCTACAAAACCTGTACCTGTCGTATACCTGAGTACAAACAAGTACAGTCCGTTGAGCTTTCAGATTGGAATTCGGGTTTAGGTGAAAACTGAGATGTTTTTATCTGCATCGCTTAAGAGCGGGCGAGACTGGTATAAAACCCAAATCACATTCTTTCAGCTCACGCACTGTAATCTACTTTCCTATTATTAAATATTTACTAACATTAAATTAACATTTACATGCCCTGCAATGATGGTATACAGTTTACTTTAATTAATTACCACAATACTCGTATGACTTCATGTTTTATAACTCATTGCGAAATGTATGCATTTACCTACGTCCATGGTTGTACAATGAATTATATAGTAATATAAACACTAAGTTTATATTACTAGATATGTACCTATAGGTATACAAAAACTGTTCGGAACGGTTTCAAATGAATTTTTAAATAAGTTTCTGTCAAAAACTTCATTTTTGGGACAAGCTTTTATAGCCAACTGTACTTTTTTTTGGATATCCATCAAATGCTCACTAAGACGATTCTAAAGAGCCCAAACTCGGTAGGATTGCTTTTTCTATTATAGAGTTCTTTTGGCCATCTTCCGGCGCCATCATCAGATCAGCCCCATGGTACCATATTAATGTATTATCATCAAATTTATGTAAGTATGCAAAATTTCAGCTCAATCGGTTGACGATATCTGCTTCAAAATTGAGTTGCAAGATTCCACCCGAACAAACATACTTACCTACATACATTGCAAGGTAAATAAAAGCTTTAAAAAAAAAACGTCGCGTCGTTTCTTAATCTGGTCCTTGGATTGGATATATTTTACGAAATGTAAAAAAGACTGTTATTTTATATTTTCTACATCTAACCTTGATTATCTTCAATTTATAATGTCCTAACGGTGATTTTTTTTTCACAAATGATACCGAAAGTTCAGTGGAACTTGAGATAAGATAAGGTAATATTTATTGCAGAAAAGGGTTAGTTAAATTACATGACTTCAATTTATCTTAGCGCTTCGCACTCTCAATCGAGTAGCAAACGTATCTGATCTTTTCTTTTGTTCTTTGAGCGAATTCACAAGGGCCACACTCTATGTTTTATGTTATGCTGTATAGTAAATAGTATAAATAGTTGACGTGTAGTGTTGTGTTTGTGTACTATGCCTGTATTTGTGTCTATTTTGTAAATATTCCATGCTGTCGAATTAGGTAAGCCTGTAAGGACAGTTGTGTGTGTAAATAAATAAATAAATAAATAAATCTTACACTAGCTGCGCCGCGCGGTGTTACCCGCTTATTCCACGGGAACACTACATATTTTCGGGATAAAAAGTAGTAGAAGTGCG